>CM048841.1:27277396-27844730 GCA_026545765.1 Plantago major | reverse complement strand
TTAGCTCAGGACCCCACAACTCGTCGTATTTGGTTTGGTATTGCTACCGCACATGACTTCGAACGTCATGATGATATTACGGAGGAACGCATTTATCAGAATATTTTTGCTTCTCACTTTGGTTAATTAGCAATAATTTTTCTGTAGACTTCTGAAAATCTGTTTCACGTAGCTTGGCAAGGAAATTTTGAATCGTGGGTACATGACCCTTTACATGTAAGACCTATTGCTCATGCAATTTGGGATCCTCATTTTGGTCAACCAGCCTTGGAAGCTTTTACTCGGGGAGGTGCTCTTGGCCTGGTGAATATCGCTTATTTTGGTGTTTATCAGTGGTGGTATACAATCGGTTTATGCACTAAGGAAGATCTTTATACTGGAGCTCTTTTTCTACTATTTCTTTCTGCCATATCCTTACTAGGGGGTTGGCTACACTTACAACCAAAATGGAAACCAAGTGTTTCATGGTTCAAAAATGCCGAATCTCGTCTGAATTATCATTTGCTAGGACTCTTTGGCGTAAGTTCCTTGGCTTGGACATGACATTTAGTCCATGTGGCTATTCCCGCATCCAGGGGAGAATACATACGGTGGAATAATTTCTTAGATGTTTTAACGCATAACCGAGGGTTAGGCCCACTTCTGACAGGTCAGTGGAATCTTTATGCTCAAAATCCTGATTCAAGTAGTCATTTATTTGGGACCTCCCAAGGAGCAGGAACTGCCATTCTAACCCTTCTGGAGGGATTTCATCCACAAACATAAAGTTTATGGCTGACTGATATGGCTCATCATCATTTAGCTATTACATATCTTTTTCTTGTTGCTGGTCATATGTATAGAATTAATTTCGGCATTGGGCACAATATCAAGGATCTTTTAGATGCACATATTCCTCCGGGACGTAGGTTGGGACGTGGACATAAGGGTCTTTATGACACAATCAATAATTCGCTTCATCAATTAGGCCTTGCTCTAGCTTCTTTAGGGGTTATTACCTCCCTGGTAGCTCAACACATGTACTCTTTACTTGCTTATGCATTCATATCACAAGACTTTACTACTCAAGCTGCATTATATACTCATCACCAATATATCGCAGGATTCATCATGACAGGAGCTTTTACTCATGGAGCTATATTTTTCATTAGAGATTACAACCCCGAACAAAATGAAGCTAATGTGTTGGCAAGAATGTTATACCATAAGGAAGCTATCATATCTCATTTAAGTTAGGCCAGTCTCTTTCTAGGATTCCATACCCTTGGACTTTATGTTCATAATGATGTCATGCTTGCTTTTGGTACTTCGGAAATGCAAATTTTGATCTAACCCATATTTGCTCAATGGATACAATCAGTTCATGAGAAAACTTCTTACGGGTTCGATGTCCTTTTATCTTCAACGAGTGGCCCGGCATTTAATGCCGGTCGAAGCATCTGGTTGCCTGGTTGGTTAAAGCTATTGATGAAAGCACTAATTCATTATTCTTAACAATAGGTCCCGGAGACTTTTTGGTTCATCATGCTATTGCTCTCGGTTTACATACAACTACATTGATCTTAGTAAAATGTGCGTTAGATACACACGGTTCCAAGTTAATGCCCGATAAAAAGGATTTCGGTTATAGCTTTCCCTGCAACGGCCCGGGGCGGGGGAGGTACTTGTGATATTTCGGCATGGGACACATTTTATTTGGCAGTTTTTTGGATGTTAAATACTATTGGATGGGTCACTTTTTATTGGCATTGGAAACACATCTCATTATGGCAGGGTAACGTTTCACAGTTTAATGAATCTTCCACTTATTTGATGGGCTGGCTAAGAGATTATTTATGGTTAAACTCTTCCCAACTTATCAATGGATATAACCCTTTTGGGATGAATAGTTTATCAGTCTGGGCATGGATGTTCTTATTTGGGCATCTTGTTTGGGCTACTGGATTTATGTTCTTAATCTCCTGGCGTGGATATTCTAGGAATTGATTGAAACTTTAGCATGGGCTCATGAACGCACACCTTTGGCCAATTTGATTCGGTGGAGAGATAAACCCGTGGCTCTTTCCATTGTGTAAGCAAGATTTGTTGGATTAACCCACTTTTCTGTAGGTTATATATTCACTTACGCAGCTTTCTTGATTGCCTCTACATCGGAGAAATTTGGCTAATTTTTGTAATGGGACCCACAAGAATCTCATTCTTTCGATGGAGAGAAGGCCCGACTTTTTATATTTCTACATCTAGGATTCGACTTGTAGCATGAATACTAATAGGACCTGAACCACTATGGCAAAGAAAAGTTTGATTCAGAGGGAGTAGGAGAGACAAAAGTTGGAACAGAAATATCATTTGATTCGTCGATCCTCAAAAAAAGAAATAAGCAAAATTCCATCGTTGAGTGACAAATGGAAAATTTATGGAAAGTTACATTCTCCACCACGGAATAGTGCACCCACACGCCTTCGTCGCCGTTGTCTTTCGACCGGAAGACCTAGAGCCAACTATCGAGATTTTGAACTATCCGGACACATACTTCGTGAAATGGTTTATGCATGTTTATTGCCAGGAGCAACAAGATCAAGTTGGTAAGGATTAACCTTTCATTTCATTTCGTTCATTTTTATTTCTATGGTCGATGATCATAAAGTGCCTCTTTACCATTCTGTATAAATGTACTATTCTATTTGTACAGATAGGCTAAAGGGGCACATTCAATACTTGTTTGTCTATTAGTTTTGACTTCATCTCTTTGGCGCGGAGTAGAGCAGTTTGGTAGCTCGCAAGGCTCAAAACCTTGAGCTCACGGATTGAAATCCTGTCTCCGCAACATCTATAGAAATATAGAAGCTATCTATAGAAATATAGAAAAAGAGTCGAATTATCCAAAACAAAAATGGTGGGTTTGGCTTTCTGAATCTTAACTAGTAATAAGACCGAGGGGGTGGTAGGAAAAAGGAGGGCAAGACTCACTAAACTATCCCAAACAACTAGACGCTATCCTTACCACCTTACCAGTTTAAATTACAAAAAAACGTCATTTTGGGCGGATAGTGGGAATCGAACCCACATCTTCGATACAAAGAGAAATTTTACCACTAAACTATATCCGCATTTTTTTTGCGATACAAATCACACATATATGATACTATATACCTGGATGATATTTGTGCATTGTTGAGCCAGAGATTCCCTTCCAAATGATTCCAATTATTTAATTAATCTAATTCATTCTATTCTTTTTCATCCAAGAAGTTTGACGCCCGCCATTTTCTTTTTTGGACGTAATATTCAATTGCAACCTGTTGGTCCAGATAACGGCAAAGTAAAAGACTAGAGGGGGGGGGGGGGGTGAATAGTCTTTTAAAAATTTTGTCGATAAAAACTATTTCTCAGATATCTGATACTTAGAATCAGTGCGCGGAAGACTTAATAAAGATAAGTGCAGAAACAGTTAAAATGTGTGTGTGTGTTGCTAAAATGTAAATACAGAAAGGTAAATAACACAACAAGTATAGTGGTATCTGGAGGCGGCGTAATCCTCCAACTAATCCACTTCGGTCTATCAAAGACCTAGAATTCACTAGAACAGATAATTGAGTTCTCCTTACAATAATCCAATTCTAAGATTCTTAAACAATTGGTTCCCAACCAAATGTTCCCCCTGAGTTGTTCCCCGGCTTTCACAGCCAAGTACTTCCTATACTCAGAAACCTTTGAGTTATTCCCTAGCTTCCCAAGCTAAGTACTTCCTATACTCAATAACTTTGGAGTTATTCCTTAGTTTCCCAAATCAAGTACTTCCTATACTCCGGTAACCTTGGAGTTATTCCCTGATTTTTCAAACTAAGTACTTCCTGTACTCCACGCCAGTTATGGTGTTGGTTTTGGTTTGAGTTGTCAGATGAGCTTCTTAATAACTTTTCAGTTAATCAGATAGCTTTGTGAACCAAGTTACTTAATACACTTTACAGCGTATGGTATCTTGTTCGATTTATCGACCAAGTCTTATGATATCTGTTCAAGAGAATGAATCTCAGATAGTTGATCTTTTGATTCAACTCCTTCACAGATAGCTTTGCTTGTTTAGGATCAGGACACTTAGAACTTCAGTGTTTACTTAAGATCAAAAGCTTTGGTCGCAACAGAAAGCTTTTTGAGTAAGTAAGTTGCTTTGAGAGAGTAAGATGTTCAGATTTCTGTGTGGTGTAGTGTCGTGTGTTCTCTCAAGCAGTCTAAGTGTTGATATTTATAGATGAATTTGAGTGCCGTTTGAATAGTATCCGTTAGGCTCAAATTCAAACTATTGATATCTGTGTATAGTACTGTAGCAGGTTTTGTCTTCTTCTCAGAAGCTGCCGTTGCTTTTATTCAGACATCTCTGTCCGTGCATTAAATGCATTGTACTATACTTTTGTCCTGTAGTGTCAACGGAACTATGCTTTGTATCAGAGACTAGTGTTATCTGATTCTTTGCACGTCCTTATCTTCAATCTTTAGATACCACTTGTATTTATTGAAAACAACTTTTGTTTGCAATAAATATTTCTTTTTCAGAAATGTGGTTAAAGCTCAAGGTATCTGAGAATAGATATCTGTGGACACTTTCCTTGTTTTCAGATATGTCTCTTATTTCTCAGATATCTCTGGTGACACAGTTTGTTTGAAACTATTCGTGTCTTCAAGATATCTGGCTAAGATATCTGAACAACAGTTTCAGTAATCTTGCGCAGTTTCATCAAGTCTTCAATGTCGTTGAGCTTGTTCTGCTTGGATGTCTTCTTCTTGGTCTTCTCTTCATAAAATAAAAATTACATTTTGAGACCTAACATCCTATACAAGATTAACTAGACTATCATACTTAGTGGGTTTCCTCTTTTACAATGTTCAAGTGAACCAAGAGTACTAATCACCTTTCTGAGACTAAGATAAGTCATCATGTTGCTGATCAAAACTAAACAGATATTCTTAACAAAATATCTAACAAAATTCCTAACAAATTTCTCAAGAAATTTCCCAACAAATTTCCCCCTTTTTGATCAGTCAACGATGACTATCTTTACCTATTACAAATCTGGATGAGGAAACAATCCACCACTTAATCATTTCTTATGATCTTTCAATTCATATAATTAAGTGCAGAAAGTAAACATCAACCAAATCACAAGGTGTGATCTTTGCTGACAAGTTATCTTTTATAGAATACTATCTGAGAGTAAGTTCTTCAGATAAGTTACAACTAAAGATTACAGATTACTTCAATACATAAAACAGTTAAGCTCAGTCAGCAAAAATACAAAAACTACATAGTAAATTAGGACAACAGGAGTAACCAAGCTCCAAGTAAACATCCTAATAAACTAGTTTTCAACTCTTCAAGTCTTCAATAGTGTTTCTGTGGATCAGTCTGCAAATTTTCTATCTCCAAACCTTTTGATGTCATCAAAATAATCATAGAGAAGAGTTCTGACGAGCATCTCTGTGTCTCTGGCAAATCCACAGACCTCTTTATAGGTTTTGGTAGGATTTTTCTTGGCAAAATGCTTGACCCATAGGTACTTTCCCCACTTCCAGGCATGCTCTATTCTGATATCTGAGAGTTTGAAATAATCGTAGATAATCTTCAGATATCTGATGTCACCCTTGTATTGATCTTCTGTCAGATAGAACGACTCATAGGGTTCCACAGCGAGTCTTTCTCTTGTGCCTGTTCCTGTAATGTTCAGAATTCTGTGCACATCATCTGGCTTTCCATATGGACATTCATCAGAGAGGTCCTTCTTCATGGCTTCAGTTCTCTTGACAACTTCAAAATCCAACCAGGCTTTAATGTGATTGGTGTTGATCAAGATTGG
Organism: Plantago major; assembly: GCA_026545765.1. NCBI lineage: Eukaryota > Viridiplantae > Streptophyta > Magnoliopsida > Lamiales > Plantaginaceae > Plantago > Plantago major. The sequence goes on along the minus strand of CM048841.1, from coordinate 27,838,878 downwards.
CTTATCCTTTCTCCATGCCATAAGTTGTTTATGGATTGGTTCTAGAAATCTTGAATTTACCAATAGATGCTTAAGTTCCAGAATCCAATAGCCATTTTTCTGATTGATGCACCTGTAGACAGAGGAATCATTGTCATACTTCACATACTCTATTTTGGCTTCTTCTGGCCTGAGTGGAAGTTGACTTTGTCTTTGCTCGACTCACCGCTCCTTCTGTCATGAATTCTCTTTGGGGTTGTTGCTTGAAGAACCACCACCCTGGATAGACTTGGTATTTCCAGAGGGTGTTTTAGCTGCTAGTGGCTTTGCAGCTATGGGCTCAGTTAGGCTTTCAATTTTCCTTTTTCTGTGAAGAGGAGCTTCATCTTCATCAGTTTCCTCATCATCATCAAGATTAGATCTTGTGAGAGTTTTATAGCCTTCTTCATTGCCCTGGGACTTGATTTGACCTTCTTCTTCTTCTTCAGAAGATTCATCAATCCCTCTAACTTGTCTTCTCCTTGGAGCCTTGGTACTCCTTGGAGGTTTCGTACATGGCCCTTGTTATCATTTTAGTTCCTTCAATAGGTTTCGAAGCGCCTACTATTTGCAAAGCACTGGCTTGAGGAGGGTTCATTGATTACGAGTGGTGGTGGGAAGTTTTCTTCTTCCTTTCTCGAGCCGCACTACCCAGATTTCTTCTTGTTTTCTTCTCCTTCTTCCCATTCCCCGACTTGAGGTCCAGATTTGTACATTCTTTCCCCTTAGTCATTGTTGGGCATTTCGGTCTCATAAAAGAATCTGAGAGAGAGTTGAAGTGCCCTTGTAGATAATTATAGGCAGTGACCAACTTCTGAAGTTCGGCTTTGAGCTCCTGATTTTGCTTGATAAGTCCATTGTCCTTATCAGTGAGCTCTGCCAATGGGCCTAGGATGGCATCCGCTTCCAAAGAAGGTAACTTGCCTCTTGAAAAGCTTTTTCAGCTAAAGACGCATCATCGTCCCTTATCATTCCCAGATCTTTCTGAGAAATGACTATGCTAGTTGTTCTCTGAGTGATGAGCTCAGCGAACTTTCTCATTTCAGAGGGGACGGAGGCAATTACTTCCTTGTTCTGTGAAGACATCTCCCTTTTCAGATGAGTCAGTACTTGACACCTGTTCATGTATTCATGGGAGTGGACGTTTGGCAGTTTGTTAAATATTGTAGGAGCAATCAGTTTCCTTTTCAAGTGAGAAACCGCTAGATGTTCATTGTGGTGTTCTGCCAAAGTCTTGTCTTCTTCATCATCTGAGTAATCAGCCCAGTGATCTTCATCCTCTTGGACATTTTCATCGATTGTATCGAGTCCAGCAACCATCTCAGAGATTGGTTTCTTTCCTTTCTGGGAGGAGGATGGTACTTCTTTTGAAGATGATGCAGCCTTAGCATCATGCTTGACTTCAGATACTTCTTCAGTATCGAGTTCTTTGGTGATTTCTTGCACAGCATCCCGTAACTCTTTAACCTCAGAGTAAGCAATCATTTCTTCTAAGTATAGATCTTGTAGTTGATCAATCTTATCTCTGGATTTAGCTATTTGATCTTCCAGTTGAAGATGGAGCTGTTGTTCTTCTTCCAACAGTTATGCGAGTTGAGCGGATCTGGTTTGAGTGTTTAAGATTTTTTCGATTGGTTTCTTGTAAAGCTCAACTACTTGTTCGAGTAATGGCGGGTGTTGGTTAGAAGATGGATGAGTAGATTTCTGAGGAGATGGAGACAGAGATTTCTGTGAAGTCTTCTCAGTGTGCTTTTCAGCAGCTGAGGCATCATTTCTTAGCGAAATTCCTCCGGTCCCTGGTGCAGGGGCATCATCATCATCCTTTTTGTCATTATCATCCTTTTGGTGATGGTCAGTGGGAGGTTCATCAAAGTAATTTTCATTCATTTCTTCCTCCTCATCATCTTCAGATACAAGATTGATCACTTCCGGGATAGTGATATTCTGCCCATTAACTTCTTCTTGTTCAGAAGGTATAAATTGCGAGTGCAGGGGGATCGGCTTGAATGCCATCGTAATCTTGTCGACCATCTGCTGCTCAAGGCATGTATCAAACTATGCCACTTCTTTGGAAAAGTCCTTCCGCGATGAAATTCGCATGTATTGTTACTCAGGGAACATTGCTTGGACATATGTTTCCAGATCAAGAGCTCGTGCTCGTCTGGTTGGTTGATCAGTGATTCTCAATATTTCAGAGAGATCAGAGCACCTTAACCTCTACCATTTTTTGAAGCATTGAATGTGCTTTGGCAGGGTTTGAGCTTTGAAGAAGTGAAGTAGGTCCCTTGTCTCTTCAATGGGAACCTGCTTTGCATCTGTTTGAGCCTGAAAGAAAGAGTTTTGAATGAGTTTCAAAACTTTGGTAGATATCTGAGTGGTAGTGTAGTTTAGTTTCTGGATTACCTGAGTAAGTACTTCAGGCTCAGAGACTTGGACTACTGAGACAATTGGTGTCTCAGATATCTTGTTGTGAGGTGGAGACTTTGAAGTCTGGACCTCAGCAACCTTTCTTTCTTGAACCTGAGAGAAATACAATACTTAGGAAATAGTTTGAAAGAATCTATGCAAAAACATGCTTTTAATGAATTCTGATATGTGCTACTTACTTCCTCAAAAGGAAGCTCAGATTCATTTTTCTCAGAAACTTGTGCAGTTTCTGGTGTTCTTTTGAGTGATGTTGCCTTGGGGGCTTCATCAATTTCCATTGATGTAGGGGAAGTCGCAACTTTATCCCCTTGCATTTCTACTTCTGAAATAGCCTGTAAGTAGAAAGTATTGAATATTAGAAGAGATAAAAGATAACCCAAGATGAAGAATACTTGTCACTTGATTGTCATATACCTTCAAGTTTGAAGGCTCAGTGATGTATTCTTCAGAAACCTTGTTGGTCTCTGGATTTGTCTCTGGCATTTCTGCCTTATCTTCTTCCATCTCAGTTGGAGCCTGTTAGAAACATTTAATCATGAATAAGCACATAAACATTTTTACTGAAAAATTAGTTCTCTTTAAGAATCATTTACCTGGTACGCACGCTCGATTTCTCAAGAGTTGAGGTTGAAGGACCTCTTTTTCAAGATGTCGAGGCAAGCTTATCAGATTCCTATTGTTTCTGCGTTTCTAACTCAGCCTTTATCAAATATATTATTATGAGTTATAAATATTTATAAGTATAATATTTTTCACAAGGTAAGAGTTAAACGGTCATTTACCCGGCGGTTTGGTGATTGGTCTCTGGAACTTGTGACCTTTCTATACATTGGTCGTCTTGTCCCGGTCGCTTTCTTTGTTTGAAGTTTCGTACTTCACACCTTTCCCGAGTATGCAACTCGGTTGCCTCCTGTTGATCATTCTGAGTAGATGTCTCAGTTTGATCCCTCTCAGTGAGTTGGGGAACCTGCTCATTTGCAGGATTTTCTTCAGCATACTGTATTGCTAGTAATTCGAAATGGAGTTCATTTACCATTTCATCAACCACTTGTGGTTGTTGTGGTTGTTGTGGTTGTCTGGAAGCAGAAGATTGATCAGTAGAATGTTCTTCCAGATTTTTAGATGTGGCATTTCCATCAAGATTCGCCAAAGACTAAAATACCACTCATCAGGGCTTTCTGAAGTTGTGCAAGAGAAACATTCCCTGATGATGTGTTTGCACCAACAACCTTTGCTATAGTCTCAAAGAACTTTGTGGTGTAGGTTCTTCTTGGATACCTTATCACCGATTCGCTTTGATAACCTTAGCCCTCTTTATTCTTTCTAGGACTTGAGAGATGACTAGTTCATCATCTTCATCGTCAGAGCTCTCATCAGCATTGGGAACTGATTGATCCATTACTCCTGCGATTTCTGCAGATGGGGCTTGGTGTTTTTCACCACTCTTAGCAGCATTTATGAGTTCATCAGCAAGGCTTTCTGCATTAGTTGCAACATTTCTGAAAGCACTTTCTCTTGCTGAGTCTACTTGTTCAGTAGTTGATAACTCTTTTGCAGCATTGATGAGTTCATCTGCCATGCTTGCAGATAACTGAGAATTGACAACCTCTTTGGGTGTGTCTTCTGATTTGCCAGCAGACTTCTTTCTTGAAGTTCTGGGCTTCTTGGTCGCAACCTTTTCTTCAGATATCTTTTCAGATTTTTGCTTCTTAGGACCTTTCTGAGACCCAGTAACCTTTTTCATCAAATTTGTATACTCATATTTATAGAGTAGGTTACTGTTGGCTATTTCAGCCGTCTCTCTAAGCTCAATGCCAAGCTTTTCCAGCAAGTAGCATATCTTCAGACCATAGCCTACTGTGGCCTTTGGCTCAGCTAGTCCTTTGACAATCTTAGGCTCAAAGCCTTGAATCTTCTTCACGAATTTCATGAAGGCGTACTTTCCCCAGTTGAAAGGGTTTTCCAGCCTTCTGTCTTGTTGATTCAGCAAGAACATCATGATCCATCGTTCTTGGCTTATCTGGTCAGCACCTCCTTGTAGACCATCAAAGCATCTGTGAAGAATGCAAGCCAATACATCCCAGTGAACCAACAGATGTCGGTTCGATGTCGACAAGCTTGAACTCGTGGGTGTATCGATTTTCAAGATCACACACGTCACTGTAAAGTTCTTTAACACCTTCAAGGAGTTCCTCATCCTTGGTGTTTATTTCAAAATCCTTTCCAAGATTTTGAACCTCAAACAACTTACAGAAAGTTGTTAAGTCCAGAAGGATTTCCTTTCCTTGGACTGAGGTTTTGATAGACACTATTTCAGTGCCTTCAGAAACACAGGAAATTATCCTGGAGTTGTTGTAAAATTCCAACACATCGAGTGATGAAATTCCACTTGGGCGAGCAAATAGAAAACCCTTGATTTGTGCCTTTTCAAGCATGTCAAGAATCAATTTTCTATCGGTTTGGTTCTCTATTGCAGCAGAGAGGCATTCCTCAACCATGGCACCACCCCAAATCATTCTGTGACTTGAAGTCCAATGGTCAGGATTAAAAATTCCTACCAGTCGGTTGTTCACAATGACCAACTCTGGTGCTTGCTTTTCAGCAGTACCAGTCGAGGTTTGGGATTTCTGTGTTGAAGAGTTCTTGGAGGCCATCTCTTTATATAGTGTAGGGATTTGAAATTGGTGTTTGAAAGAGATTTGATTCAGTGATTCTTTTCAGAAAAACTTAATCTTGATTTGCAGAGATTGTAGAGGGTTTGCAGAGAATCAAGAGAAGGATTTGCTATTTTTGTGCAAGATGAATTTTCGGATTAGGCAAAAGTGATTTCATTTTCCAAAATCCTATATATATTGCAGTTGAATCCCAACAGACAAATACATACAAATTGATTTTGTGTGTACGTATCTGTGATTTGCAAGCAGGCGTGAGCAAAAGCTAGCTCGGCATTAAATGCTTAGTGGGCCATGTCTGAATTTCAACAGTCCACTATTTACTGTGAATTAATTTCCACCGCATGCATCAATCGCTTAACTTCATCGAGGGTCACCATTGCTTCTTGAGAATGATCACAATCAACAAGTGTAATTGTGCCCATTTAATGAGTTTTGGCGACTTGCTATCGAATCACAATTCTGTATGACCAAGGACACCGTTAGCATCGAATCATCTTATACTTAGGATTTTTCCAAGTTTTTCATCAAGATAGAAATAATGCGAGTTTCAAGAGAGTAGTTGACTGCAGATAGTTATACTATTCTCTTTTGTGTTCCCCGTTTATAGAGTGATTCAGTTATCTGAGTTTCCGTCTCAGAGATCTTAAGCTGTCTTTTTGCTCTTTAGCCTTTTTGACTTCTGGATACCCGTTCCAGATTTCTCTTTTCTCTTTTCTCTTTTCTGGATACCCGTTCCAGATACCTCTTCTCTGGATGCCCGTTCCAGATACCTCTTCTCTGGATGCCCGTTCCAGATACTTCTTCTTTGGATGCCCGTTCCAGATACCTGAACTCTTTCAGTTCATTGGTAGTTCCATTAGTCCAAGACTATGTCTTAAGGCTAAGAATCTACTTTCTTGTAGTGGCTTAGTGAAGATATCTGCAAGTTGGTCTTCAGTGTCAATCTTGAGTATCTCTATATTGCCCTTTTCAACATGGTCTCTGATGAAGTGATGTCTAACATCAATGTGCTTTGTTCTGGCATGAAATTTAGGATTCTGTGTAATCGCAATAGCACTTGTGTTGTCACAGAAAATGGGAGTTTTCTTCTCATCGAGTCCATAGTCTTTAAGTTGTTATTATATCCACAGAATTTGTGTTGCGCAACAACCAGCAGCAATATATTCAGCCTCTGTGGTAGAAGTTGCAATTGAGTTTTGCTTCTTGCTAAACCATGAGATAAGTCTAGTACCGTAACCCGACAAGTTCACGAGGTGCTTTTCCTATCAAGCGAGAATCCGGATAATCGGCGTCGAGTACCCAGCTAAACTCAATCCGCTTTCCTTAGGATACCACAATCCTACATCTACTGTACCCTTTACATACCTTAATATTTTCATAGCAATGTTGTAGTGTGTTTGCATTGGATTTGTCGAAATCTAGCACATACTCCAACCATATTGAATATCGTGTCTTCTTGGTGAGGTAAAGTAGTGAACCTATCAATTTTCTATACTTATGTTCTTCAACACTCTTATCTGATTCAGTATAGGTCATTTTGGTTCCAATGCTCATAGGTATCTTAGCATTCTTTTCAGAAGGCTTAAGATTGAATTTTGTGAGCATATCTTTTGCATACTTTGTTTGACTAATGAATATTCCATCATTGAGTTGCTTGACTTGCAATCCTAGGAAATAATTCATTTCTCCCATCATGCTCATCTCAAACTTGCTTTTCATGAGATTTGCAAAGTCATTACAAAGTTGCTTGTCCTTAGATCCAAATATGATGTCATCAACATATACTTGAACTAAGAGTAGTTTCCCGTCATGATTTAAGGTAAATAAAGTTTTATCAACTTCACCTTTCTTGAAACCACTTTCCAGAAGGTACTTGGCCAAAGTGTCATACCATGCTCTTGGAGCTGTTTGATCCATACTGAGCTTTACATAGTTTATAGACCATTTTACTTTACGAGGAAACTTCAAAGCCGGTGGTTGCTCAACATAAACTTCTTCGCAAGTTCACCGCTTAAGAATGCACTTTTGACATCCATCGATAAACTTTGAAATATTTATGAAATAGAAAAGAAAAGTCTTATTGCATCCAATCATGGCGGGTGCATATGACTCGTCAAAATCTAAGCCTTCATGCAGGTAAATCCTTGGCAACCAATCTTGCTTTGTTTCTGGTTATTTCACCAGATTCATTCATCTTGTTTCTGAAAACCCATTTAGTTCCAATCACAGATATTCCTTCTATAAATGGAACTAGTTTCCAGACTTTGTTTCTCTCAAATTGATCCAACTCTTCTTGCATTGCAGAGATCCAGTCTTGGTCTCCTAATGCTTCTTCTATATTTTTAGGTTCAATATTCGAGATGAAACATCCAAAGAGAGAGTTAGCATTTTCAGCTATTGCTCTCCTAGTCCTAACACCCTGATTAATTGGTCCAATTATATCCTTTGCAGGATGATCTTTGATCCATCTCATCATAGGTTTAGCGCTAGTAGGATCAATATCCAAGTGATCTGAATGTGAATCACTAAGATTTTTATTTGATACTTTTTCAGTGTCTGAGATATCTGAAATATGCATTTCAGCATTCTTATTTTCAGATACCTCTTCATGATGACGGTTCTCAGTAACCTGTTCCATTTCTGGAAAACTCATAGGAAATTCCTCATCATGTCTGTGAGTCATCTTGTTGTTACTAGGCTTTTCAAGCTTTTCTACGTCAGAGTCATCCTCACTTTCCATAATGATGTTTTTCCTTTCTGAGGATTCTTCTTTAGAATCCTTCTTTGAACCTTTCTGAGAGTTCATCAATAGGAGGTGTTTTCTTACTTCCTTCATAGAATACAACATGAACTGATTCTTCAATTTTCTTTGTTCTTTTGTTGTAAACTCTGTAAGCTTTGCTGTTTGTGGAATAGCCAAGAAAAACACCTCCATCTGCCTTTGGTTGAAATGTTCTCAGATAGTCTTTCCCATTGTTTAGAACAAAACATCTACAACCAAATACTCTCAGATGTTTGATATTAGGGGGTCTACCAACCAAGATTTCATAGGGGGTCTTGTCATGGTGTTTGTTTATCAAACATCATTACGAGTGTAGCAAGTCGTGTTTCTGACTTCAACCCAATAAATTTCACTTATTTCAAAGGTCATTAGCATTGTCCTTGCAGCTTCTTTAAGGGTTCTGTTTTTCCTTTCTGCAACACCATTTTGTTGAGGTGTTCTTACAGAGGAAAGTTGGTGTTGTATACCTTTGCGGGTACAAAACTCCTTTATGTACTGGTTGACAAACTCAGTACCATGGTCTGTTCTGATTGCAGATACCTTGTCATTTTTCATGACTACATTAATTATAATATATATATATATATAATATACTAGCCTAACCGAAGAATTGTTTTGCTAGCGATGGGTTACGAAGCTTTTTCAGCAAGTTTGGTATCTCCACCCTGGCATCAGATTTGTGTTTCAGAAAGACAACCCAAGTGAATCTTGAGAAGTCATCTACAACAACCAGACCATACTTCTTTCCTACATAACTAGTTACAGATGATTCAAAAAGATCCATGTGTAAAAGTTGCAGTGGTCTAACACTAGAGTGTCTGATTTTGGACTTGAAAGAGATCTTAGATTGTTTCCCCATCTGACAGGAAGAACATATACCATCCTTTCTGAAAGATGTTCTGGGAAGGCCAACCACTAACTCTTTCTTAGCAAGTCTATTCAGAGTTTGGAAGTTCAAGTGACTCATTCTTTTGTGCCATAACCAGTGCTCTTCTGTGTGACCAGATTGACTCACCATGAGACATTCTTCAGTTGTGGCAGATGCCCAATCGGCAACATAAAGACTGCCTTTCCGCCGACCAACTAAGGTATGCCTTTGACTCATTGTCAATTAGTTTGCGATTTAGCTTTGAATTTTATAGTAAAACCCTTCGCAAACCGGCTCATGCTAAATAGATTATTTCAAATCCTTAACATGTAATACGTCGTTGATTGTTAAAGTCCCAATTTGACGTTGCCAAATCCCAGAGAGGATTTAATTCTCCTCCAAAGAATCGATACGGTCCTGTGTTGCAAGCTTTGTAATCAACCAGATTTGCTTTGTCTCTGTCATGTGCTTTCGCATCCACTATCAAATAGCCATTGTGCTTTAGTCCGGGAAGCATTACGCACTGACAGAAATAGGAGATTAGGTTCTCATATCTTTGATGGAACCGTCGAATTAAAAGTTCTTCGGTAGGAATCCATTTTGAATGAATTTCTTTGAAATATGCTTTTTGTCGAGGAACGTAAGGAGGAATTCTATTTGAATGAATGTTATCATTAGTAAGAATTATTTTCTTCCTTGGTGTGTTCCTAGGTGCTCCATATGATGCTTTCAGATACCTGTCAGGTTTCTGAGTTTGCTTTTCAGCAAACTTAGCCTTCCTTGCCAGATTTCTTCTAGCCCTGGCATTCAGATTTTCAGTGGCTTGATTCCACTTCGATAATTGCTTTGAGCAATTCTAGCTTTCAACAATCGTTCTTGCTCTGCTTGTACTCATGAGCAAGTTGTTTTCCGATGCCTTTGTAGCAATCGTTTGAGCACTTGAAGCTATCTAGATCTTTCTCGTGACTTTGCTAGTCTCTGGTTGGTCCAATTTATTTCCAGAGACAGTGACATGGGAGAATTTGCCAGCTCATGCAATACTACCTTTTGAGAGACATAGCACTGTGGGTGTTTACACTTTTCAGTGTTGTGTTTCTTTTCAGAGACGTGCCCAACAGTTTTGTTTTTGACTTGTTTTTCCCACAAAGGTTTGGTCGCAACTGCCTTTCCTTTGTCTTCTCACCGATGTTATAGATTGCATGGGAACCGTCTTGCTGAGTACTTACAAATGTTCTTCTCTCCTTACTCTTATTCAGAGTGATAGAACAATCTGCCTGTGTATTCAGCCCAAGTCCTTTCTTTTCTGAAGGATCTCTTAAGTAAGATTGTACTTCAGTAAGAGTGTCACTAGCTTTGGCATAAGATTGAAAAGATAATTCTTTCTTCTTGAGTTCTTTGTTCTCAGAAAGAAGATCTTCATAATTCTTTCGTAATTCAGCCATTGCTTCCTTATGTGACTTTTCAGTCTCATATATCTGAGCTTTGAGAAATGCATTTTCAGCATCCTTTCTCTCAGATACTTTAACTAATTGAGAATTTTCCTTTGCAAGAGAATTCTTTTCTTCTTCAAGGTTTTCGACTCTAGCTCGGATCATTAGAAATTCTCTTTCATAGATATCAAGTTCTTTCCTGAGATTTTCTAGATTTTTTATTTCCTCTTCATCACTTTCATAAGTATAAAAAGAAGTATGTGTTACCTCATCATCCATAAGACAGTTTTCTATGTTGGAGATGTCTGGACCGTCAATTTCAGCAACTCCACACATTTCATTCTTCTTGAGGCCGAAGTCGATTATATCATGAGTAACTCCACATAATTCTGGTGATGGTAAGGTTGAGTCATCTGAATTGTCATCTTCAGAATCTGTCTCAACGTCTAGAGCATCCAGTTGAATTTGGATTCTCTTTCTTTCTTCAGTTAACAAAGCTTTCTGGCTTCTTCTGAAGATTCTCCTCTCTTTCTTGTCACCTGTCCTTAGTTTGTTGAGGGCAGGACAATCCTTCTTGAAGTGGTCAGGTTTCTGACAATAGAAACAGATATCGTTTTCAATTTCTGCTTCCTCAGTACATGATGCTTTCTGAGCTGGCTTGTTCAGCGAGCTTTGCATGTTTTTGTACTGGTGATAGTTTGAGCCTAGATGCTTTTTCAGCTTCTCTTTGGCTTTTCTTCTCTCAATTTCTCGACTGACAAATTTGCTCATTTGCTTTGCAGCAAGAGCATCCTCAGTCTCCTCCTTGCTTTTCTTCTTTTCAGAAGTTCCTTGAGTTACTAGAGCAACATTCTGCAACTTTTCAGTTGTTTGTTCTCTCTGAGTTGTCTCATAATCAACCGTAGCAAGATGAGAGAAAAGTTCCACTGGAGTGATATTTGGCATACCTTGGTTAAAATAAAAGAATTTAGTATGCTCCCAGTTGTGGTTAAGACTTCTGACAATAGTCTTAATCTTCTCTGACTGGGAGTATCTGTTGCTTTCCCCACGTGCTGCCATATCACTCATGAGAGTGGTAAACTTGAAATCAAGTTCTTCCAGAGTTTCAGTGGGACCTTGTTTGAAATTTTGAAATTTCAACTTTAGAACTTCGAACTTGTTTTCCTTGGTTTTCTCGGTTAAAGACAGATTTCTTCAATCGGTTGCGAGCAACTTTCGTTTAGCACCCTGCTTTACACTGTATGTGCTCTGGTGTCGATCTGATGATGATGTTACGAGCTTGACCATCCAGTCGATTCCTCTTGGCATCTTCCGATGTCCAGAGTTCTCTGGGCTTTGGTTCGTAAATAACTTGACCAGTAGATCTTCCACTAGTTGACGCATCGGTTTGTGAAGATCCTTCGCTTTGATCTCTGTCTCTTCCACTCGAAACCTCCATGACTTGCTTAAGTTGTTGAATGACTATTGGGCCATTCTTTATTACTTCGATCATCTCGTCACTTATGGCTTCAAGGTGGAGCATCATGTTATTTTTCCATTTCTCGTAGTTCTCTGGTTTGAGAACGGGTGCATCACTCGAGACATACGCACTTAACACACAAATTAAATAGTCCTCAAAGTGGACAAAGTTCCTTCACCTATCTGGGATCTAGGTTCAAGTCTGGAAATGGTGAACCTCCGCTCTGATACCACTTGTTGGTCAGATAACGGCAAAGTAAAAGACTAGAGGGGTGAATAGTCTTTTAAAACTTTTGTTGATAAAAACTATTTCTCGAGATATCGAATAGATATCGATACTTAGAATCGAGCGGAAGACTTAATAAAGATAAGTGCAAAGCTTGTTAAAATGTGTGTGTGTGTTGCTGAAATGTAAATACAGAAAGGTAAATAACACAGCAAGTATAGTGGTATCTAGAGGTGGCGTAATCCTCCAACTAATCCACTTCGGTCTATCAGAGACCTAGAATTCACTAGAACAGATAATTGAGTTCTCCTTACAATAATCCTATTCTAAGATTCTTAAACAATTGGTTCCCAACCAAATGTTCCCCCTGAGTTGTTCCCCGGCTTTCACAACCAAGTACTTCCTACACTCAGAAACCTTTGAGTTATTCCCTAGCTTCCCAAGCTAAGTACTTCCTATACTCAATAACCTTGGAGTTATTCCTTAGTTTTCCAAATCAAGTACTTCCTATACTCCGGTAACCTTGGAGTTATTCCCTGATTTTTCAAACTAAGTACTTCCTATACTCCACGCCAGTTATGGTGTTGGTTTTGGTTTGAGTTGTCAGATGAGCTTCTTAATAACTTTTAGTTAATCAGATAGCTCTGTGAACCAAGTTACTTAATACACTTTACAGCGTATGGTATCTTGTTCGATTTTACTGACCCAAGTCTTATGATATCTGTTCAAGAGAATGAATCTCAGATAGTTGATCTTTTGATTCAACTCCTTCACAGATAGCTTTGCTTGTTTAGGATCAGGACACTTAGAACTTCAGTGTTTACTTAAGATCAAAAGCTTTGGTCGCAACAGAAAGCTTTTTGAGTAAGTAAGTTGCTTTGAGAGAGTAAGATGTTCAGAGTTCTGTGTGGTGTAGTGTCGTGTGTTCTCTCAAGCAGTCTAAGTGTTGATATTTATAGATGAATTTGAGTGCCGTTTGAATAGTATCCGTTAGGCTCAAATTCAAACTATTGATATCTGTGTATAATCTTATGCGAGTCTTGTCTTCTTCTCAGAAGCTGCCGTTGCTTTTATTCAGACATCTCTGTCCGTGCATTAAATGCATTGTACTATACTTTTGTTCTGTAGTGTCAACAGAACTATACTTTGTATCAGAGACTAGTGTTATCTGATTCTTTGCACGTCCTTATCTTCAATCTTTAGATACCACTTGTATTTATTGAAAACAACTTTTGTTTGCAATAAATATTTCTTTTTCAGAAATGTGGTTAAAGCTCAAGGTATCTGAGAATAGATATCTGTGGACACTTTCCTTGTTTTCAAATATGTCTCTTATTTCTCAGATATCTCTTGTGACACAGTTTGTTTGAAACTATTCGTGTCTTCAAGATATCTGGCTAAGATATCTGAACAACAGTTTCAGTAATCTTGCGCAGTTTCATCAAGTCTTCAATGTCGTTGAGCTTGTTCTGCTTGGATGTCTTCTTCTTGGTCTTCTCTTCATAAAATAAAAATTACATTTTGAGACCTAACATCCTATACAAGATTAACTAGACTATCATACTTAGTGGGTTTCCTCTTTTACAATGTTCAAGTGAACCAAGAGTACTAATCACCTTTCTGAGACTAAGATAAGTCATCATGTTGCTGATCAAAACTAAACAGATATTTTTAACAAAATATCTAACAAAATTCCTAACAAATTTCTCAAGAAATTTCCCAACAAATTTCCCAACACAACCTGTCTCACAACTGAGACATTTTTTTTGGGGGGGGGGGGGGGGGTCATTTCGATTTTGGATATGGGACAAATAGGTTCAAGAGATGAGAGAATTAAGGATACCCACCAGAAAGACTAACCCAATCCATAATGATGTGCCGGAAAATACAATATTTTTGTTACTTGACCAACCATCCAGAGAAGCAAATACGAAGGGTACACTAATTAATACTCCCTCCATTCCACTAAAATCTTTTCATTTTTCCATTTTGGGCGTTCCATTAAAAACTTTTCATTTCCTTTTATGGAAACCCACTATCTCCATTATTAATATATTAATCCCTCTCTTTCATACTTTATCAATTCTCTTTCTTTCTTTTTACTATACACTTATTACTTTATCTATATAAACCCATTTTTTACTCAAACTTCTTAAAAGTTGTGAAAAAAAAATGGAAAGAGATTTATGGAACGGAGGGAGTAAGATTGATGAAGTAGCAATTAATGCAAAAACAGCCAGTTGAAAAACAAGAGTCATTCTTTTAATCCTCCAGATAAGATACGAACAAACAAATTATACCATTTCATCCCTCTATCAGCCAAAAAATGGTAATAAAATACATCATCAAGGGATTTTTGTTTACCACAAATCAATTAGACTTATTATTACTACCTCTTTGACCACCCTATTCGTACATGGAGCAGGGGAAATGGGGATTTGATTTTTTCACAATTTCAGAAATAGGCATGTTGGATTCTATATACGGATAGATAAATTGGTAGATTCACACCACACCTGCGATCTTTCTACAGATCCTACAGATAGGGGTGAGATCCAACCCCTATGGTCATGTTCTATTCGGAGGAATAAAATAAAAAAGAGTCTTTCAGAGAGATGGCTGAGTGGTTGATAGCCCCGATCTTGAAAACCGGTATAGTTTTGATCAAAGAACTATTGAGGGTTCGAATCCCTCTCTCTCCTTTTTTTTGCTCATTGAATAGATTTTTCTATTGGTTTTACCTCATAAAAATAAAGGGGAATGGCTCAGCTATCCCACCTAGCCAAGCTAGAAAAAATACAAAATTGGATTAGATAGAAATGAGTTTAAAAAAAAAAGGAATAAAGTATAATAATACTAAACTAATATAGAATGGAATCAAAGTGATTCCTACTTTAATTCAAGCATTGGATCTCCTGTCTTATCTCAATTAAGAGGGGTCATGGAAAGAACAGGTTCAAAATAACGATCAATTCCTTTTTCAAATCCTGCTGCAGCTGCACGAGCCCTTCCTGCGTGCCACAAATGACCTACGGATAAGAAGAATCCTAGAACAAAATGAGAAGTAGCTAACCAACTTCTCGGAGAGACATAATTAACTGCATTAATCTCGGTAGCTACGCCACCAAAAAATTTAAAGAACCTAAAGGGGCGTGAGTCATATATTCTGCGGAACGCCATTCTTGCCAAGGTTGTATGTCTTTTTTCAACCTACTCAAATCCAATCCATTTGGACCTCTTCGAGGTTCTAGCCAAGGAGCACGCAAATCCCAAAAATGCATAGTTTCTCCTCCAAAAATTACTTCTCCAGTTGGGGAACGCATTAGATATTTCCCTAAACCAGTAGGTCCTTGGGCAGATCCTACATTAGCCCCAAGGTGTTGGTCTCGAACTAGAAAATTAAATGATTGACCTTGAGAAGCTTCTGGGCCAGTATGCCCATAAAACTCGCTAGGATAAGCGGTATTATTGAACCAGACAAAACAACAAGCAATGAAACCACAGACGGATAAAGCCGCTAAACTATAAGATAAGTAAGTCTCTCCAGACCATACAAGGGCACGTCAAGCCCACGCGAATGGTTTAGTTATGATATGCCAAATTCCACCAAGTATGCAAATGGCACCTAACCATACATGTCCTCCGATTACATCTTCTAAATCTTCCACACTAACAATCCACCCTTCCCCTCCAAAAGGGGATTTTAGTAAATAACCAAATATATCTTTGATGAGAGTCAAATTGGTAATTTTCCTCACATCGCCCCCTCCCGGTGCCCAAGTATCATATACGCCCCCAAAATAAAGAGCCTTGAAGACTAGAAGAAAAGCACCTAGACCTAACAAGATTAAGTGAATACCTAATATTGTGGTCATTTTATTTCTATCTTTCCATACATAACCGAAGAATGGAAAAGATTCTTCCAGTGTCTCGGGTCCCAAAAGTGCATGATAAATACCGCCAAATCCCAATACTGCCGAGGAAATTAAATGAAGTACTCCAGATACAAAGTATGGAAAAGTATCTATAACTCCCCCCCCCCCCCCTCCCCCGGCCTTATCCCCCAACCTAGAGTAGCTAGATGGGGAAGTAAAATGAATCCTCGTTCATACATAGGCTTCTCGGGTACGAAATGGGCCACTTCAAATAGGTTCATTGCGTCGGCCCAGAATACAATTAATCCAGCATGGGCTACATGAGCACCTAGTAATTTACCGGATAAATTAATAAGTCGAGCATTTCCATTACAAGCAAAACCGATGGTTTCTTGTCACAACCCACTCTGATTAAAGTTCCATTAAAGAGCGTTTCCACGTGGTAGAACCTCCCAGGAATATAAGGTGTTCATGAGGCTGATCTTGAGCCGCCATCCAAGCATGAATCCCTTCGTTTAATAGAATATTTTGGTGTAAAAGTCTCAAATTCAGGATCTTCCGTTCTTGAATTTCACGAGAAACGAAGTCATAGGCACGTAGGTTCAAGGCCAAACCGACTACTCCAAGAGAACTCATCCATAAACCGGTTACTGGTACAAATAACATAAAGAAATGTAACCAACGTTTATTGGAAAAAGCAACCCCAAAGATTTGGGACCAAAAGCGGTTAGCGGTTACCATGGAATAGGTTTCTTCAGCTTGAGTTGGGTTAAACACGCGGAATGTATTTGCACCATCACCATCTTCAAATAAAGTATTTTCTATGGTAGCACCATGAATAGCACATAGCAAGGCGGCGCCCAATACACCGGCAACTCCCATCATATGAAACGGGTTCAGCGTCCAATTATGAAATCCTTGAAAAAAGAGGATGAATCAAAATATAGCTGCTACACCAAAACTAGGCGCAAAGAACCAACCAGACTGCCCTAGTGGATAAATCAGGAATACCGAAACAAAAACAGCAATCGGGCCGGAGAATGCGATTGCATTATAAGGTCGCAGACTCAACTCCATCAACTTTAAATTTAACTTTGGTGCCTATTACACCTCCTGTAACAGTCTCCACCCGAACATATGCAAATTTCTTTCTCAGTTTTAGCATTGTCCATGCTCCACCTCTATCCCAAACCATCCCCATGTGCCTCGTGATATCATCCCACGGCTATTGAACACCTCACCTTCAGTAATAGCTCCATCTTCCTCTTCTATAAGATGTTCTTTCACTTTTGGATGTCTTCTGCCGCTCTCCAGGACATCATACCAGCTAGACATCAACCCTAAGACATGGGAAATTGTCTTAGGAATCAAACGAGCCCGACCACGCGCGAATTAGAGCCCGGACGAGCCCGCACTCTCCAGAACACCAACACTGTGCTTTTTTCCTTCCTGGTGCGTGAATCTCACTCACCAGCCTCTCGAAGCGTGTTGCACACGCGCCTGCATCCCTTTTCGCGATTCTGGACTGATTCTTGGTCCGTTTTGCGCGATTCTTGCACCCTTTCAACCCAAATCAACTCCTATTCGATTCCAAACCTTAAGGAACTCATTCCCAACTTCCAACGGTCTTCTCTTGACTTCGATTGAGTTTGAATCCACCATAGAACATGGATCTAAACTTTTCACCTTGCAAATTGTCTCTATTTTCGACGATATTCCTTTTGGCATGTTTCTCGATCTCAAACCTTGTAGACGACATTGATACAATACTTCCTTCCCCTTTCACACAGACAGCGCCAATTGTTAAGTTCAAACAATGAGGAATAATGCAACAATGACATAAAACAATAACCGAACAAATAATGTACCAAAACCAGAAGCCAGAGACACAAGATTTAATGTGGTTCGGCAATGCCTACGTCCATGGAGATCAACCAACAATCTTTATTGATACTTATGTTATAACCACACGATGTGACAAGAATAATTCCACATAAAAGATAAGAGCAACCTAATATGTTATTCTCCGAAGTATGATCCCTAACTTCTTATCAATCTTCTACCGTTGATATTCTAGTCTGATATGATCTTTGTAACAAACAAGCTCCCTTGACTATATATAGAGAACTCAACTATCAAATCCCACTAGAACAAGAAAACTAATTACTAATCCTTCAAGCACAAAAAAACGAATTTAGGTAACCTTCTTGTATAAGGAAACCACCTAGAATTCCTTTTAGAATCAGGAAACTGAATTAGTTAAATGCCTAACTAATTCTCCACTTTCCAATTATCGGATTTGATCACCACCGTTGAGATTTTCATATTTAATCTGAGTCTTTCAACGATCCATATCATTGTTGAGTTAACACTCTCACAGAGAAGGCAATGGATGTTGTGGATACTTGTAGTTCTCTTAAAATTTGGGATATTTGCCCTTCGTGGCTTGATATGTACTTAAGTAAGGATGTGCACGAAGTGGCTCTACGTATTTCCTACACGAACAACATGTCTCTTTTGATGTTTAAGTAATGCAATTCTAATTTGGGTTTAAAAAAATATATATATATTATCACCTGAGCAGTGTAGAGTGTAGATCACACCAATCGAATTGAATATCCGAGTACGTTCTTCAAAGCCTCCAATTTTTTAAGTACAATATCTGAAGTGTTGTATGATGAACGTAACTCAACATTTAATCTGGTCAATAAATACACATGACTACCAAAAGCTAAAAGTTGTTGTTCGTGTTTGTAAAATAATAAGCAGCAGTAACAATATGATGGAGTAGTAGTTATTATGTCTGTGGTCCTCGACTCCTCGTAGTGCAAATAAGCCAACACAACAATTCCATTGGAGTATACACTAGCACTTCCTCGTTAATATTCCTTTTTCGTCCATCTCAAAATACATGGGAGTTTCTAGTTTTACATATGCATTTCTTATAATTTTAGCACATTTGTCATGCTCAATGCAAACACATACACTATTGCTAATTACATAGGCAAAGTAGTATAATGGGTAAAACCAGAAAACTTAATTACTAGGAGTTTTTTTTTTTTTTTTTTTTTTACGGAGGGAGCAAGTATTATCTGCGTACAGAGTTTGATCAATTATTTACTAACAATAAACTTGTTCAGTGTAAATTAAGTCCTATCATAATCAGTTTACTTTTAGCCAGACAAATAAGAATGGCCTACTTAAGACGAATGAGTCAAATTGAACATGTGGTCTATTTTTAGGGTTGAGATAGCCTCGAATTGAGAATGTGTCCGGGTCCTATACCAATAATTTTTTTCAAATAAAAACTTCTTAGAATTATCATTAATTGGGCCATTTCCGACCCTGACAACTTCCTTCTCGGACCAAGTACGATCCTGGATCCTTAAAGCCCCATTAGTAACTCTTCAGACCCATCCGTACTAGACACGTGTAATCAAAAGACAGGGTCTTAAATTTTATGGATCTGGTCCCCTTGCCATTCTTTATAAATAGTCCGTGCAACTTCAAAGATTTGTTATTTATTGCTTCTCAACCACATTTTCTCAAGATCTTCGAGTTTCGGTACTAAGTTGAGTCACTAACTGATTTTGTGTGGAAAAATTGGACTCACCTCTTCTTCTTCTTACCTTTCAAATACTCTTAAAGTTAAGACTGACTATCTGAATTTAAAATAGACTATATAAATTTAGAATGAATTTCACCCAAAAAAACAAACTAATTAATGATAACGAATTCACGACAAAGTTGAGTAGAAAAGGGAAGTAATGTTGTTGTTTTAGGTGGAGAATGTCTGAGGTGCATGCGGAAGGAGAATATATTATACTAATTTTAAGCAAGTAAAAAGGAGTAGTACACTAGTACTCCTACATTTGAGTAGAAAGTAAGCATGAGAACCCTAAAAGTGAAACCCATGATATCATTTTCCTCACCATGATGATACCACCCAAATTCATATGACTAGGTTTACTTTTTCTTTCTTTTGGTTTAGATGAAAATGATACGTATTTATATCACGAAAAGGTTATACGTAGATCACTTACATTTAAGTAACTACCTAGCTTCATCTCTTCTATTCTATTTCCTGCCTCCAATGATCACTTAATTCATGTACATGGCTTTCTCCTCCTATCAGTTTCAAATGTACATTTTTCTTTCTTCTCTTGTTTTTGGGTACGTTCATTAGTTAAGTGAGCGTTGGCCATCTTGGTTGGAGCATGGACTTCAAGAGGTATGTTTCGTTTGCATTCTCATGCATAGTTGGAAATTGTTTATTTTCAATATTCACGTGAAAAAAAACGCACAAAAATGTGTACATCACTTGGTATATCGGAATCTAGCTATATTCCGGTCACCTCGATCTAGCGGGTTTTAAAACATAAATTGGAACGATTACACTTTCCCGACGATTGTGAGCTTTCAAAGGTTTTTCTTTATAGTCTACTAAAAATGACCAGTACAAAGCTCCAAATAGCCAACTTCATGTTGAGGAACGGAGTAATTGTATTACTAGTGGAAATGACTGAAAATTATGATGAAATTTACTTATATATACATATCTACATTGCAGTATTTATAGATGTCCATTTAATTTATATTCTTGTTGTAGAATATATTATTATAAAAAATTTTGTGGAAAGGTGTCTATAATTAATTAGAAAATTGACAGATATTAATAAAAATATAGATGTTTTGGAGAGAATGCATTTGCTAACTGTTAACAAAATGTCTTTTTTTATATATATATAAAAAAATATCAATGTTATTCACCCCTAAGTTTTCTATTATAACAATGATATTTATTCGTTTTTCTTATCTTTGTAGTAGACCGTCTCCCAAAGACTTATTCATAATTATAACGCATGTAAATGAGATATTTGAATAATTTGAATGGAAGAAATTCAAGGGCCCCGAAAATCAGGTCTTTTTTCATGATATTAGTTCGGGAACCTTTTTCTCTGTAAATTTATATTGCCGGCCGTGCTTCCAACATATATATCCATTCTTATACTTTTTTGTATATGTTATAAAGATACCTTCTTCACTACAAAAAAAAAAAAAAAAAAAAAAAAAATCTAACGTGACAAATTCTGGTGGCAAAGTTGTCATTTGTCACTAGAGTCCGCTGGTATAGCTTGGATTCGAAGTTTAATATGAGCATCTTTATGTTATTAAATGTAACTTTGAAGGATTTTGAATTATTAATGATAATGCTTTTAGCAGTTCTAGCTCCTAAGAAGAAGAAAAAAAATCATATTCATCATCTATTTACGCAGTTCAACGTACATAATATGCTCTCTTTCCTTTAATTTTTTTCTTAATTGTTTCCTTTTTCCTCTCAATATTTTGTTTATGGGAGTAAATTAAAGGAAAAAAAAAATATCAACATTAAAATAAGAAGTTCACAAAGTCTCAAGAGATTCTAGATAATTTATTTAGAAACCAACACATGTTATCAAGAAAATCAACAATGTTATTAATTAAAATGTATATGTTATTAATGAAATATGTTTTTTTGTGTATATGAAATAACATCAATGTCGACATCATAGATATTTGACCGATAACATTGATAGTTTACTTGAGATTGTAAGTTCGTCTTTCAAGAGACTTATTCAAAAACGTTTGGATGTTAAATTGAAACTTGAAGGGATGGAATAATGTGATTTTATTATGTTTGAAGTAATTACTTAAATTGGGCTCTTTTTTCTTTTGTATCCATATAAGTTGGCACATTTGCATAGAACTAAGAAGACTAGTTCAACTTGGATCGACTAATTGCCGGCAGCCGGTACGCACGATTAATTAACTAAATTATCACTAGAGAATATAGTAGTATAGTACTAACGAACTACATATAAGTATATAGTACTAATATCTTGGCTTGTGTGAATACGTACAAAACCTAAAGTCTTTGAATGGTACGTCCGTCTTGGTGAGCTTACTGATAGACGACCGGATATTTTTAAGTATAAGTGAGATCTTTTGAATCATATTAATAATATTTTATAAGTGAATATATATGTACAATATATGTTTATATATATGTGTACATAATATTGATGTTTTTAATATAAATCATAATATTTTTGTCTATAACAATATTGTCCGTCGGTCGTTTTTGTTTCCAGGAGACTTACTCATATATAAATACTAAACTAATGATTGATTAGTGAGTTATGTAGTACGTAGGTGATGAAGAATTAAGGCGATATTGGTGAGGTTCAATCTGAAGACGGGTTTACGCAGAGGATTTGTAAAGGTCGATCTCAGATTGAGCCGTGCCAATATCACTTTTTCTTATAATTCTCATCATCGATCCGGATAGGCCTCTAATGTTTTCATTTCTTCGGCTCTAGCTATCATTAGGGTTTCTAATTCATATGTATAGTTAGTAGTTACAACACGGTTGACCTGAAAGAGCCTAGCCTCCTGCAGCAACGTTCAAGATCAAATGCTAGCAATTGTACAAGGTACGTGTCTAGACTGCGTACCATTCTCGTACGTACTCCCTCCTTTCCAAAACTACGGGGGGCATTTTCAGTTTATATCCATTCGTAGATGGGGAGGTTTCCATTTTGACATTTTTCTCCCTCTCACAACATTGAAGTAATTAAACATGTTATGTTCGTCACACCACAAAAGTCATTTAACCTATAAGAACCTACTCATGAGTGTAGTTCGTAGCAAATTATACGTATATAACTTGGCACAGTGTGTTTACGGAAAGCTAGCTACAACATGATGTCATACAAACATGATTCTTACACAATTCTTCTCCGATAGCAATTCCACGGTTCTTGTTAGTCCTCGCATGCACATCCGATCCGACAACAGTTATGGATCATGGAGTTGTGCAGTGACAATGACACTTCAAGTCAAACTGAACTTGTTGATGGCTCTGGGAAAAATGTCACGATCTAGCTATATAGTTAGTAGTTGGATTCTTATTTCTTTTCCACCTGAAATTCGTGAGTGTATTATGTATGCTGAAACTGCAGTGCAAATCTGGACTGATTTGAAAGAAACGAGGGCCTCCATCGATCATTCCTTCCCGCATCATTAGCTACAAGATGAAGATTGGTCATGGTAGTTCTAGCTCCAAAAGGTCTATTTATCTTGACTCCTGATTCGATTTGAACTAAATAAGCATTTTCATTTGAATTGTAATTGATACTCTGCATAAATATGTTTAAGTCCTCCGAAAGTGTATCGCTTTGTATCAGGTTCGAAGAGATATCTACTATTGATTGCTAAGTCAGGGGTCAACTAGATCAACCACTACAGACAAGAAGGTCACTTCGGTTCGAGCCAAGTGTCTCCTCTTTGAAGACAGTCACCATGACCCAACAAAAGACTAATGCGGGTCCTACTTTCCTTGTCTCCCATCCCAACTTATGAATAATCCACAAATGTAAATTGATGAAGGTATACATTTATTACCTCAAATTTATATTGAGTTTCGCTCCGCAACATCACTTCGAAGCGAGTTAAATCAACTTTAACCATGCAAGCTGGAACCCTCCACCTCTTGTACACGCAGAACCAAAGAACAAGCAGGACCAAGGAACAAGATATCAGCTTTGGATTGGGATCCTTACTCAAGAGTTACACTGGATTATCATAGGATTAAGATAAGAACCGGATTTGACATTATTAGTAATTCCTATATTCCGAAGAACTTCATACATTAGGGTTGCTGCGTAGTTTTAATTAGTTGAAAATTCCGTAGTATTACTATTGGTTGGTTAGACCAGTGGATGAACCTGTGGACCTACTGCTACGGACCGTATGGGTGAAATTTCCCTACCTAACTTCAAGTAACTTTCACTTTTGTAACAAATATATATATAACTAGGATTTAGCAAACTGCACACCATTTATTGTTCCTAGGTTGTAAAACGCCAGTTAAATATACCCAAACAAAGCAACCATTGTGAATTTGTGATGCTACACTACTAAAAGGATGTCAATCAAAATATTGCAGCTTAACCTCTACCTATGTTATATAACAAGCTTTCAAGCTTCAAACATATGTAGACATTACACCATAAACACAAAATCAAACCAAGTTAGACAGGTCATCAACTTCTTTTGGTTTCCCTAAGGGATCTGCTATGCATGGCAAATTCAGCCGATAAATGTCAGACCCATTTTTATGGAATGGCTCTCTCAGTAGTGCTTTGACACCCACAATACACGAACTCGAGACTTGGTGAACTCAAATCCTTTACTACTTGTGTTCGTAGTTATCAACTTCAATTACAATGTTGCTTGCCTTGTTAGAGAGGAATCTCTCAGGCTTCTAAAATTGTTACCATTCAGTGCATGCAGCCCATCTTGTTTCTTACTGCCCCTGCTCCCTTGAGAAAAACGGGTGTGATGTGATAATATTGCAAGGTCATTGAGTTCTTGGAGTGGCGTCAACACCTTCACGACTTCATCCATTGATGGCCGGGATTTAGGATCCTTGCTTAAGCAACTGCATACCAATTGGGATGCTTTCTGTACACCTTTGATTGAGTAATTTAGTTCTAGTCGGGGGTCAATCAGCCGATAAACCTTTCTCTTGTCGGACAAATACTGTCTTGCCCATGTCACAAGGTTTTGTTCTCCACTAGGCCGTTTCTTGTCCATCGACCTTCTACCTGTTAAGATCTCCAGGAGAACAACACCGAAACTGTATACATCGCTCTTTGAAGTCAAGTGTCCTGTATGAAACGCCAGAGTTCTGTTATAGCTAAATGTAAGCAACTCAGATATGTATTACATTGAACAATATCCTAGTATTTTTGCATTGTCATCAACTGAGTTGCACTTAGTTGTCTGAACATACAAATATCCTAGTTAAGTTACTGAAATCAATTTGATTACACACCTGTCATTACATACTCTGGGGCAGCATATCCATATGTTCCGACAACCCTGGTTGAAACATGCGTCTTATCTTCCTGTGGACCAGCTTTTGCCAAACCAAAATCTGAAATCTTTGCATTATAATCCTGAAAAGGAAAAAAATATGTTAAAATCCAGCTTCATATAGAAGCAGATCCCTGAAATGTATTGCTTTCATAGATGACATACAGAATCAAGCAAAATGTTTGATGTCTTGAAATCTCGGTAAATGACAGGTTCTGGGGCACCATGGAGGATCGCTAATCCTTTGGCTGCTCCAAGTGCAATTTTGATTCTTCTGGACCAGGGCAGTGGAATCGTTCCTTCAATTTAACACGATATCAGCACGCTTATGATATCTGACCAGGAGCATCTTACATCTTCTGACTTCTATGAGTCAACATATAGAGGATGGTAGAATAACTTACTCCTGAATAGGTGGTTTTCAAGGCTTCCACGAGTCATGAACTCGTAAACAAGTAGCCTTTGCTCATCTTCGATGCAGTATCCAATAAGCTTAACAAGATTAGGATGATGAAGCTGACCAAGAAAGTGCACCTCTGCCTGCATGAAGAAACAATTCGCTTCTAAGTTCTAAGTGTCATCTATGATTATAATTCAATTTAACACACTGATAACTAACCACCCATTCTCTATGGCCTTGAAAGCCATCTGGCTTCAGATTCTTGACAGCAACCGTGATCCCCGAACCAGGTTTAGCTGGTGCAGTTCCATTTTCTTCTATCCACCCCTTGAAAACATATCCAAATCCGCCCTCCCCAAGTATACTGTCTGGCCTAAAGTTACCAGTTGCTGCTTTCAGCTGCTGATAACTGAACTTTAGCAGCTCGGGCGGTGCTTTATTTACTATTACTTGCAGTGAATGTGGATTCGGATCCTCAGATGAATTCTGAATCTCATCTGGGGCACACATTTCCCGGTTGCTGGCATTCAGGTACCGAGTCTCCGTTGCTGCATGCATTACAAAGCTTATGCATTGAACGTGAAAAAAGTGGTAAAATGTGTACTTCCAGTCGCAATGTGCAATGTTTATGTAAAATTAACAATTTTAATTACTACTTCGAATGTGTGAGGTACTTTCCATTTATGCTAATATATGAAATTCTACAAGATAACAGAAAATGATAAACCATATGAAGTTAAACTGAAACACATAAGGTGAAATGTGAACCTTTACATTTCAATAACATAAAACATTGGTAAAACTTTTGAAATAAAAGAGAGATGGATCAACGATTCAACATTACATATTTAGTTTGAAACATCGTGTTTTTTATATGAAAATAGTACTCGTGCATTACCGCCATTACTAAAGATATTACCTCCATTATTGAAACTGCAATAATTTCATTTGTTATATATGTAATGTTTATAGCTGAATGAGAGGTCACTAGCA
Organism: Plantago major; assembly: GCA_026545765.1. Taxonomy (NCBI): domain Eukaryota; kingdom Viridiplantae; phylum Streptophyta; class Magnoliopsida; order Lamiales; family Plantaginaceae; genus Plantago; species Plantago major. Next base: position 27,812,807 of record CM048841.1, on the reverse strand, counting down.
GAAATGTGATGTGATACTAATCTGGTCTTGAAGAGAGACCATCCGTGCGTTTTTTCTTTAAACTTTTGACTTTTCTCCGCTTATTTAGTTTTGTTAATCTTTTGTGTTTATTTCTCCACAATGCCACTCGAAATAAGTTACTGTACATCAGTTTCAAAACTCAAATATCATACTAAAACCCCCAATCAATATTACAGTTTAATATAACACTTTAAACTTCAAAATTAATCAACTCCAAAACTCAACTCAAATTGAGTTTGAAATTAAATACCAAACACCACGCGTGTCTCTGCAAAGCTGCTAAAAAAAAGTTCTACCTTTTCAAATTCTCCCATGTGAAGCTAGTACTAGTATATGAAAGTTGAAACAGAGTAAAGATGGTATATCTTGAAACAGAGTAGTTTGCTAATGTACTGTACATGTAAACTGAAAATTAAGATGAATACTTAACCAGACAAAGGCAATGTGATGAAAAGATTGAGAAAAAAGAAAATGGAAAGAAAGAAAGAATGAATTTACCTGCAGCATCATAAACAAGACTCCTTTTAGTGATAACATTGCCTGAATTTCTTGAATCTGAGGAGCTATTGGCAACACAACAACCCCTTAGAACTGCCCAACAACCATACTTTTTCTCCATTTACCCTGTTTCTCACAAAGAATATGGGTCTTTTTTGATACTCAAACCCTTTGAGAATGATTAAAATGACTTATTTACCATGCTAACTCATGTTTTTGAAAGAGAGTGCAACAAAGGGTAGAAAAAAGTGATTAGAAAGAAAAGAGAGATTTTTTTGGGTAAAAGAAAAGAATTTTGTAAAGGGCAAGCATAATGATCATCATCACCAGCATAGCATCGCATTTTTGTACAGAAAGGAACCTTTTTACCCCACCACTTTTTCTTTTCGGATTGCCAAATCTCTACCCCTCTCAAACAAGTGAAAGTTGAGTTGATGGTGCATAACTGCAAATTGTAAAAGGAAAATTATTTTCAAGGCGAATCTCCACTTTCATTTCTGTCTCGCCTATAGCTCTTACACCGAGTGGAGCTATTAAGGGCTCGGCTCGTTAAGTCTCGAGTTCGGCTCGCTTGATAAAGTCAACCAGCTCAAATGTGCTCGTTTATCTAACGGACTCGATAAAATATATTATTTTAATAAATTTATATTTTTTATACTTATTTTCAATGGATAAGGCTCGCTAAGGCTCATTAACTTTTCGAGACGAGCTCGTTACAAGTTACTCGAGCTTGACCACATTTTTTTACACGTTTTTGTTAACGAGCCGAGGCTCAGTTGAGATCGAGCTCGAGCCGAGTATTGTGATACTCAGTATCTCGGCTCGTTTAACAACACTACTTGCTATTTGTTGTGGTGTCACAACACCGGCTAACAACATTGTATTTCTGCACTTCAGTTTTTTCGTTTCTTTTATGTATTTTGCATTTATCCACGTCTAATTTAGTTCCGCGATGTTATTTTGAGTTGTGCATGGTTTTTATAGGTTAAGGAGTTGATGGTTTAAAACAAGAACGATTTTTTAGGAAATATTGAACATTTTAAATTTACAATTTAATCGAACATTTTACACTTATTTTTTAAGATTAAATCGTAGTCAAAGTTGAATTTTGTCGACCGCAAAAAATCAACACAAGACATTTGTTGAGGGAGGAGGGAGTAACAACCTGAAGTTCATCAAAAATCTACACACTAGAGTTTAGCAGAAAACCCCATGGTAGGTATATCTGAACTTCTCGTGTTTAGAACTGTTTTCAGAACTTTATCTGGTGATCTCTTCGTGTGACTTAGAGTTAGATATTTAGAGTAGAATTGGTAGTTTGGTTCAATTGTTCAGTAGTTTTGATTCTCAAGATATACAAGAATAATTTCAAAGTTGTTTTCGTAAATCCGTCATTTTAGTATAGTGGGTATTTCGCCTTAAGGCTCAGTAGATTATAGTAACATAATCTGGTAGAAATTTTATTATGTTGTCTACTTTACTTCCGTTGTTTAAGTCAAGTTATTTAGAGAAGTTTTTATTGATGTTGCATTTCGGTGTTGTGACTACACCACCTACACAGTTGTACTGTTTAAAGTCATACAAAATCCCGGTCCTCCACTTCTTCGATCAATATTTAGGGTATGCTACAAATAAGATATGATATCTGAACGGCCGTTAATTAAATGCACCTGCCAACAAGCATCTAAATATGGATGCGTTTCATGTGTTAGGTTACATAATTCCTAAGACGGCCTGCATTGCAGGCCGTCACCTGCAACTGACGCGCTGCTGGCGCGTCAGCTGCCTCCCCCGTCAGCCACTGACGGGGGAGCTCAACATAAATTTTTTTAATGTGTCATTATTTTTTTTTTTTTTAAATCCGTTTAAATTTCAAACGGTTATAACTTTCAAAATAAAAATGCAAAAAATAAATAAAAATCACCAACGGCTTTATTTTTTCGAGATCTATAAAATGAGATCAGTCTTGACTATATTTGGATCATCCCATCTCCAACTCCTCTTTCTCTCTTAATTAAACTCAAAACACTCTCCTCACTCCAAAACACCAACCATCTCCACTTCAATTTTCCGGCGACATGGACGGAAACTTGTTCACTCCGGAAACTCTGAGGTGGATGCAAGAAAACACACCCGAAGCCTACGAAGCGTGCATGAAAAAGCTTAACAAAAACACCTCTCCACAACCCCAACCGAGCTTTGTTCGTCCTTTGTTCGAAAGCTCGTACGAAGACCCCTACACTCAAAATTACCATTCTCCAATCTCACAAACACCAATGTGATTGACGGAGTTCGTATCCGACGAGCACAATCAACAATAAACTCTATCCCGGAATACATGAACTTTTCACGGCAAATGCACAGTAGATGCACGCATGAAGAACTCCAAAGGGACTTGATGGAACATATTTGGAGAATGCGTTGACCGTGGAGATTGAGCGTCACCAATCGTGTAGTGTATGTTTGTTTGTTTAATGCATTCGTGTGTTGTGTGTTTGTTGCATTTCCATTTAGTTTTTAAATTTTCAGCGGTTTGTTGTAATATATTCCTGCCTCTTGCCCAATAAATTATAAAACGAGTTTAAAAAATGCAATTTTACTAATTTCAACTTCTAAACACTCTTACAATATGTTAAATATGTAAAAAAAAAAAAAATTGAAATTCCGTGGCGATTAGCGTCGCGTCGTGACCAACGCAAAAAATCTCGTCACGGGTCGGTAGGTGGCGTCACGGCAATCCAATGCGGGTAGTCTAAGGGATGGAGTGTTCACTATGACCCGGAACCAAAAAAGTTTGACCCTTCTAGTAGCATGTGAGTCTTAACCTATCATTTTTAGTTTCTTCATCTTCTTTTTCTTGTGTTGCTGAAATGAAAATTTAGTTAATTACTTCTTTTTCATCATAAATAGCAGAAAGTGATGTGCTGACAAACGTTTGTTGGCCCAAGTGACTAAGACAAAAGAAAGGTCAAAATTACGATACAACTTAGAACTGATTTGTGCACTAAAAAAGTTAACAAAAATTCTCCTGTAAAACTATGAAACAGTGGCAAAGAAAACATCGACAGCTTTTGAGGAATGATATAAACTAATATAACTACAGGGAAAACTAAATTTCACCATTCTATCCCGTGGAAATGCCCCAAAAAAAAAAAAAAAAAAAAAAACTCAGTGACCAGAAATGAGAATCTACTGTCAACCATCCTCAGGAGCATCTGAGTTTATCAGATCCAAACCACCATATCTTCGCTCAGCATAAACATAGGCACCTACAACCGAAAGAAGAACACAGAAAACTTGAAGGAACAGCTGAAAATTGGCCAGCAATTCACCCTGGACTTCATACTCAGTCGAATGACATGAAATTTCGTCTCCTTTGAGTAGGCAACCTTCTGGCATCATTGGACCGTAGAGAGTGAATGCCGTCTGATAGAACCAAAGGCCTTGAAGTGTTACAGCAATGCCACTGCATATATCGGCTGGGAAGCTTGTTGGCATTAAAGCTCCAGAAATAGTTGATATTATACAGAGGCCTATTAGGAGGACAAGGATCAGGTGATAATATCCCTCAAGGCCTTTATGTGTAGTTGAGTGGAAATAGAATAAGAGATACTCTGCAGTGAATGCGGCTGATGCAATAAAGCATAAAGTTCCTTGGGGCAACGGAAGAAAGCTGATAAAAAGGGGAACAAGATGCTTGTTAGAGGAAGGCGATAACTAGTAAATGATAGAGCTAATAGATTAATAAAATATCATGATCAACACAATTAACTGAAAAAAATTAAGCTAGAGCTCCCCTTCTACCCTGCATAATCCAATACATCTTTTGTCCTAACATATAATGAGATCCAGTGCAATATAAGAGATTACACGATACAGGACTAACGTGCTCTGCTCAGTCGAGAGTATGCTCATCCATCTTAAAGGGCGTCCAAATAGGTAAGCATACCACACGTTTACCCCTCTATGAAATAGGATTGTCAACCCAATAACTCTACTCTAATCATAAGTCAATACCTCCAATTTTAAGAGTCTAGGTCAAATCCAGTGAAGCTAACTTCTAAGTTCTATCAGTTCCTAGTCATATGTATGCTCAGAAGACATTATCATCCTAAAACAGTTACAAAAAGTCACGTGACGTGCGTATAGTGTATATTTTGTCCGAAATGACGTTTCTGATGTTTGATCCACTTCCTTGCTTGTGATTGCTATAGCCTACAGCTACGGAAGCAAATAAAGAACTATGAGCCTAAGAATAGACTGTTCATATAAACTAGTGTTTTTATTGGATACGATATACATTGTGGATGCAAAGATGGCTAACCTTAACCTAGGTGTCTTAGTTATCTGGCATAAACTCCTTTACTTGTTTGAGAATAGGAACGAAACTACAATCTACATATTACATATTTGAATACATTTTACATGTTTGTGTTACATTATCACTAATATATTCAGCCGGATTCATAGGGTATGTGTTCCAATCCAAATTATGCTAAAATAAAGAACTAATATACCAGCTAGTCTTTGAAAAACTTCTCAGAACAGCAGAGAATACATGAGGCTATCCAGTAGTAGGAGGCATTTTCCAATCAAAGAATAACTATATTTTCAGTACCTTATCTGAATATAAGAGACAACTATGGTGAACAAAAACTCCACTTCGCAATATTTATGGGTGCAGCAAAAGAATATTTGCCAACATGTTTACAAATGCAGAAGGGTGCTCATGGAGGGATTTAAGAGAGAAATTTTGAAGATCGAAAAATGCATCAAATGTAGTGATTAGTAATATCCCTCCAGTGCAAAACATCAAATTTAACTAAAATCCTACACCTCAATTCTCAATCAGAGTGACAAAATAGGTAAAGCCAGAAAGTAAAAGCAGATGGAATATATACAAAGAAAAGCAAACAAATTAAGAATAAAACAATTTCCTAAATTATGATCAATTTTTCTTAGTTACTGAATCTAACAGAGATTGTAAAAAAAGGAAATCACCTTGTCTGCTCTGCAATCAATGTAATAATGCCAAAAATGAAGAACATGAGAAGCATGCCCGAGTGCTCGAAGTTGTTCATATGAGAAGGATTCAACACTCCATGAACAAAGATCTGAAGATGCGTCGAGTAGAAAAATTCTATGCACAGATCAATTAATCCTCCAACTACTATCACGTATAGCTCCAGGTACCTGAGCCTCCCATCAAAACCGGGTACAGGGTTCCAAACCCTAACTTGGAACGATTTAGGATTCGATGCGTATCTGACTATAGCACACCATACATGCCATATCCCAACAACAAAAAATAATGTCCCTGGAAGAATATGTCCTTTCAATGAACCCATTATCCTTCTATAGCTTCATCTACCTGTTTCTAATTCGGGCTATCCCTTCAGATATATTACCCTGTATGATCATATGCCTCCTTTTATCAAATTCAGAACTGGTAATAATCACAACCAATACAAGTAAGACTTTCCCCAAAAACAAATTACCAACCAAATCAAGAACCGAAAACAGATATTTCTAGGTTGCAGAAGATTTAAAGTTGTTTTCTGTATTTAGTTTTTGGTTTAAACAGATATGATGCTGGGTTTTTTGTGTTGTGATTCTTGTTTGCTAATAGATTGGCTTGAGCAGCTTTGGGTTGGTTGATAGTAAAGTTTGCTTGGGGTAAGATAGTTCTGAACTCTGCAGCTTTATCTTTCTCCCTCCAAGTTCATATAGAGTTTTTCAAGGATAATGGGACCTGCTTGGCTCCTGTTTCGTATCTACTGCCTTTCTAGCTTGTGGAGAGTGACCACAGACTGTGTCTGGAGTCATGGTGAGTGGAAATGGTGGTCAGCTCTTGGAATGGGATCACAGGTTCTGTCCCTGGAGTCCTAGCCTGAGTACTACAATGTTTGTGTAGATATGTGTTGATTGAGATACAGGATTTGGTTCTTTGTTAAACTGGAAATAGTCCTAGACTAGATAAGGTTTCTTAGATTGCCTCTTGTCCTTGATAGAGATTGTGTTGATCTTCTATACCTTGATACTTTTGTGATTTTGTACTTTAGGGTATGCCCCAAACACACTTTGCTGTACTATCACTTTGGAGCTCTATATGAATTTAACTTTCTTAAAAAAAAAAAAAAAAAAAAAAAAAAAAAGAAAGAACCGAAAACAAAATTACCATCGAAATCAAGAACCAACCTGTTTTGCTAACACTTTGTAATGTCTGTTCCTTGTCCCGAAAAACAGCCAAATCAAAAATTAAACGGAGCAATAACCCAAAGCAGTCAACTCTTGCCTGAAATCAACTTGTGACAATGACCTGTATGAATTTTCTTATAGTGATCAGAGTAGCAATGTATGAATTTTCACACAGAACAACATTAAAGAGAGAAGAAATCCGAAAGAAAAGGTGGTGTGTAACTCTCCATGAAATTTCCTAAAAGTCAAAATTGCACAAATCTTGAGGGCGATAGATTCAATATCAACAAGGTCAACGTTCCACGCTCGGAATTAGTCAAATTCAACACCAAAAAAGAAAGAAAAAAAAGATCTTTAATTGCAAACCAGTTAAAATTCATGAAAGAATTGATGCAAAAATGGATTTGATCAACAGAAGAACAAAATGATACACAGAAAGCAAATTAAAATTGAAAAAAGAAAAAATCACCTGAAGAAACTGTTAGGTGGTGGCCGGCGAGGTGGAACGACAAGGCGGCAGGCTGATTGTTGATGTGATGGAGATTGAGGCAGTAAGATGGAGCAGCGCGAGGTTCGGTTCGGTTCGGTTCGACTTTGGATTGTGATGAATTGTGATACTATGAATGATGATGATATGATGATGATGATGCGGAAGGACACATGTGCACCTGTCACCTAGGAAAATACACCAGACAAATAATTCAAGATCAAAGTCTCCCGAACCGGTAAGATCGATATTATTAATTAAAACGTCTTGATAACCCGAATTAAATTTGATGCTGCTATAAATATGTCAAGTCTAATAATACCAATATGTCCTTGGAGTAATGATGGATAATGATGGATTAAGAGTGTTTAATGCTCGATTGTCCAAAAGTCCTTAATAGTGGGACTATTCCTTGGTATTTATAGGAATTCATCATATGCCATCTTTTGTCCCCGTTCTGATAAAGTACATCAATTGCGCTTCGAATGGCACTCCTGCCTCGAGGGACCGCCTTGAAGGTCTATGCCGATGTTGCTAGAATACTAGTTTGGGCCCTTCGAGTTTTGGTGCTTATGCCTCGAGATTGGTGACGTGGCGCTTTGAGGAGGTGCTGCGGAATCTGTAGTTATCAAAATTGAAACTAATATAAATGGCATTGACCGTAAAGATAAGCACTTAACTGGAACTTTCAAAAAACCAAAAGCATCTTCGGTTCATACCTGAATTTTGGGGTTGTGACTCGGACCCGAGTTGGACTATCGACATTACCACCACCATACAATAAGAAGTCCTTAATTTTCCTCTTTTGACAAAGCTTGGCAAATGGTACGATTTAATGTCAAATTGACTGATTCTCCACTGTGAATTGTGATATGATACCATTGCCTTGGAGGATGAGAATGGCACATGTGTAGGCAAGCTCTCGAACTGACATGTTTGCTTTTGAGATTGGTGAAGACATAGGAGATATGGTATGTGGTTGATGATGAATTGGAGGATAAGCATAGTAAAATGGAAGGTTTTTCTACTGTATAGAAAAATTCGATTTTCACAATAAAGAAACGGTTAAAAAACACTATAAATCGGTCACTAGCTTTTATATAAATATTCAAATAACAACACACTCTCTCACTAAAATTCACACTACTTAACCATCTTTCGATCTCTACAAAAACCCTAGTGAAAAAAACATTCATACCCCTCTCTCCCCCTCTCTCTCCCTCCCTCCCTCCCTCCGCCGGAAAATTATGGTACTCCAACACGGCGGCAATCAAATGTACCGATCAATTTATCTCTCTCTAATTCATCGGATTTCTGCCGGATCTTGCCGGATTTCCACCGGATTTTCAGATCCAATTGCAAAAATGTTCAAATCAACAAAAATTCATCTATTTTGTCGTTAAAATCTCAATTGGAAGTGAAATTTGACCTTTTATTTTTCGTTTTTCGTTAATTTTACGATCTGATGTTTCCAGATCTAAAATCAGATCTGAAATTTGTACAATGACAGAATAATTTTGCAATCATGTTATCTGGTGCTTTGTTATGGTTTTAAGAGCTGGTGTTATAGTTTTAAGCATCATTGTTATGGTTTTAGCTCGTGTTGAATGTTTCCACCTGTTATTATTTTAGCGCATATATTATAGTTTCAAGACCTATAATTGTAGTTTTAAGCAGCAACGTTAGTGTTATTAGCCTCTGGTGAAATATTTTTTATTTGATTTTTTGCGAATGCTTTGTTATAGTTTTAAGATGCATTGTTATAGTTTTAAGATGCACTATTATGGTTTTAAGCACCAATGTTATTGTTTTTAGCTTGTGTTGCATGTTCATGCTTTGTTATAGGTTTAACTTTTAAGAGGCGTTGTTATAATTTTAAGATGCACTGTTATGATTTTAAACATTAATGTTACTATATTTAGTTTGTTGAATATTTTCTGCTTGTTATTATTTTTAGCGCATATGTTATAGTTTTAAAACATATTGTTGTAGTTTTAAGCATCAACGTTAGTGTTTTAGCTTATGAGAAATATTTAGAATTTGAATTTTGTAAATGTTTTGTTATAGATTTAAGAGGCACTGTTAAGTTTTATGTATCATTGTTACTGTTTTTAGTTTGTGTTGCATGTTCCTGCTTTGTTATAGTTTTAAGCATCAATGTTACCGTTTTTAGCTTGTGTTCTTTCTTTGTTTTTAAGCACCAATTTGATAGTTTTGATGAGAGTTATTATGGTTTTAACCTAGTTAGTGAATGTTTTAAGCAGGTGTTAATGATGACATCGAGTTTGATGATAGGTTTCTCAAAGGTGTCACTGCAGTATTGAAGCAACAAGCACAAGCAACAAAAGACAGGAAGCCGAAGTTCACCAACAAGTTTAATCGAAAAAAACGTATTTTAATAACTTAGTTTGCATTTGTATAAAAAAATACCGAATGAAAGTTTATTGTAACTTTTTTACTATGAGAATAGATGTTTTAAAACTTTTGGATGACTAAATGTTTCAATAATGTAATGACTGAATTTATCAACTAGCTTATTTTAATTTTGTTTATTGATGTTTTAATGACATCCCTTAAACTTTTAGACTTACTTAATGGTGGTTTAATGATATTAAATTGTCACTTAAAATTATAGCAAGTCATCTTAAAAGTATTATAAGGCCCTTAAAACCATCACACCATATCTTAAAAAATTAACAAAAGATGTTAAAACTATAATTGAAACATACAATACTGATGCATTAAAACCATCACATCATCTCTTAAAACATTAACAAAATATGTTAAAACTGTAACTGAAACTTTCAATGCTAACAAGTTAAAACCATAACATAATCTATTAAAAGCATAACAAAAAATGTGTGTTTTAGCGGTTTTTTAAGAAACTCGGCCGGTCAGACCACTAAAACCCAAAAACTGCAAAAAAACACAAAAAACTTTGACTTTCCTATCTTTTTTAGAAAACTTTTACATTTTTCAAGACTTTGGCTAAATTGGAAGTGCAGAACATCTGATTATAGTTATTAAATAACGAACGTACAGTCTTAAGAATAATTGATTTTACACCTTAAAATGTAGGGTTAATTACAGAAACACCCCCTGGAAGAGTCCAAAATTACAATTTCCCCCAAACATTTTTGTACACCCCCCTGCCGTTAGTTGACTAACGAAGTCAACCTCAGTCAACAAATCTTACTTTCAAACCCTAGTTGACAGTTGACTTTTTTAACGGAATTGACGGCTGACTTCATAATGACGTCATTAATAAATCGTGAATTTCCGGAATTGCCCATGGTTTCAAATTCTTCCTTTTCAATCAATTTTCTTACTTTCTTCTACTTTTATTCCGTAAATTACATTCAAATTTCCTTGTTACTTTTTCAGAAAAATCTATGTGTTTTTTTTTCAATTTGACTAATCTTACGTTGGGACCCCTCGAGGACAGAGTTTGAAACCATCAATCTTTATGATGTCATAAAAAAAATTTGCTGATGTAAAATTCTTTTTTTTCAGAAAAAATATTTTTTTTACAAATCTTACTTTCAAACCTCAGTTGACGGTTGACTTTTTTAACAGTTTGACCGCGTTGACTGGCGGCGAAAGTTAACGGCCATGAAACCCTGAGCAAAGTTCAGGAGGGAATTGTAACGATCTTTCAGAACCCGTGGGTTTCAGGGGGAATTTAAAATACGAGAATCTTATAGGGGTGAAAGTGTAATTAACCCTAAAATGTAAAATTAGTTTCACCTAGACTGGATAAGTGACCAGCTGGGTCACTTAAGCGAAGACAATCCAGTTTTATAGATTGTAAATGTAAATTGGTTTTATAAAAGATTTACCAAATAGATATATAAAGCAAATTGTAAAAATATGGAGGGAGCATTATATAGTACATCTACATACATGACATTGTGCGATCAACTGATCATATGATTAGTTATAGGGAAATATAAAGACCCTCTAGTATATACTGAATTAGATATGAACATGGACACCATTCAAAGTTAAAATGTTAGACTCCGTAGTGAGTTAACTCTTATTTTTAGTTGCAGTGTCGTTAGTTTCTCCACATTTATCCCTGATGACGTCATCCTGATTAAATTTTTAAAAAAAATGAGCTAAGTCCATTGCTGGAAGGAACACAGAGCTTTGATATGCCTCAACGTTTGAAATAGAAGAAAGACTAATGTTACATTATTAGCCAGAAACACCGCGTTTTTTATATGAATTTAATACTTGTGCATCACCTCCATTACTAAAGATGTTACTTAAAAGATGAAATATTTCATTTATTATATGTAATAATGTGTATAACTAAATGTGATGCCACTAGAAAAAATGTGGTTTGATGTTAATCACCGTCAATTCATTTGGTTTTAAACTTAAGGTTAGTTTTTTTAGTTCGAGTTTATTTTTGCCAATTACGTTTGTTCTTCACTTCAAACCATGATATCAAAACTCAAATACCCTACTAAACTCTATCAATATTACAATTTAATATTAAACACAAAACTTCAAAATTCATCAACCCGATTGAGTTTGAAAATGAATCTCAAACACCATGCATATCTCTGCAAAGCTGCTAAAGAAAGGTTTACCTTCACCAGTTCTCCCATGTGAAGCTAGTACTAGTAGTTGAAACAGAGTAAAGATGGTATTTCTTGAAAACAGAGTAGTTTGCTAATGTACAATGGCAATGTGATGAAAAGATTGAGAAAAAAGAAAATGGAAAGAAAGAAAGAATGAATTTACCTGCAGCATCATAAACAAGACTCCTTTTAGTGATAACATTGCCTGAATTTCTTGAATCTGAGGAGCTATTGGCAACACAACAACTCCTTAGAACACCCCAAAAACCATACTTTTTCTCCATTTACCCTGTTTCTCACAAAGATGGGTCTTTTCTGATACTCATACTCTTTGAGAATGATCAAAATGACTTATTTACCATATGCAAGCTCATGTTTTTGAAAGAGACTGTAACAAAGTATAGGAAAAAGTGATTACAAAGAAAAGAGATATTACTATATTTTTGGGTAAAGGGCAAGCATAATGATCATCATCACCATTCACCAGCATAGCATAATAATGATCATCATTACCAGCATAGCATCGCATTTTTATACAGAAAGAAATCTTTTTACCCCACCACTTTTTCTTTTTGCAAATCTCGTTATTACTGCATAATTTGCAGACTATTACAATCGACCAAATGCATCTAAAGAGTGCCGGTTAGGGGTGTATTTCGAACCGAAAGAACCGAACATTGACCTTAACGAACGTTTGTTCGTTAATATATGTCATGTTCATGTTCGTCGAATATCTGAACACTTGTTCATGTTTAGTTCGTTAATATTTCAACATGTTCACGAACAGTTCGCGAACTATTATAGGTTTTGTGTAGGTTAGGTTAGAAAATACTCCCTCCGTCTCGAATTCAACTTCTCGCATTCCATTTTGGGACGTCCCAATTTGAACTTCTCATTCCTTTAATGAAAAATCTCCCTCCTACTTTATTCAATCTCTCATACTTTATTCACTATCTCTTCCACTTTATTCAACAACTTTCCTACTTTATTACCATATTTCCTATTTTATTCACTTTTATCTTAAAATTTGTGTCCGGGCGGGAAAATGAATTTGGGACGGTGGGAGTATTATAACTTATGTAAAAATGAAAATGATAGATTAGGTTAGGAAATAGTATACTCCATATATAAAATAATATAAAATTATTATAGATATAATTTGTTCACGAACAGTTCGCGAACTACCGAACAATAAATTATGTGTTCGTGTTCGTCTATTAATGAACATGTTCGCGAACTGTTCGGATAGGTTAAACTCGAACATGAACTGAGCGTTGACTGAAATTTTTCGTGAAATCTTCACGAACGTTCGTTTCATTTACACCCCTAGTGCCGGTTGTTTGGTTCCCGAAGTAGTAGTACTAAATATAAACCGTATATGTGTTAATTTTATTGAACAATCGAACAATTCCGATCAAATTACCGATCAAACAAAGACGATTATGAAACTACAATCAATCTAATGTGCAAAGAAATCAACACAAGATTTACGTGGTTCGGCCTAGCCTACATCCACGGAGAACAACAAGAACGATTCACTAATCAATGAAAGATTACAAGAATCAAGCTTTTCAATCACCAACAATGGTGATAAGCTCTATCAACCAATTCTCTCTCTCACTAGTGTTTCTCTCACTATAACTGACAATTGAATGATTAATGGAATGAATCTCTCCTTCAATTACAGAGATACAAGCTTATATATACGAATTACACAGCAATTGAAACGAATTCGGAAGAGACGACCTAGATGCTCTGTTTTTGTAAATAGCCAACTAACTTTCCCTCCGCCTGAGTTTAAATCTCAACCATTAGATTGATCAGATCAACGGGACCTGTGCAATCTGGCAAGATACGCTGAACTCTGTAAATTTACAGAAATAAACCACAGAATCTGTACTAAAACCCATATAAACGCTCTAATCTTCACAATTCTCCACCTTTAGAGAGTTTCTTGCTTCAGTTCTCACTTAATCCAGTTCCTTCAAGGTTAGAACCAATCCCCTTTCATCCTGTTCCCGAGGTTAGAACAGACCCCCTCTCATCCATCATCAAACTGATGTTGCTGTGACATTGCTGCAATTGTTAATCAATCTGCAACAATAATCAAACTTCCCTGATGATAATACCTTAGTCATTGCATCTGCTGGGTTGTCCAAAGTTGAGATCTTCTTCACTTTAATCTCACCTTTCTCTACAATGGCTCTGATAAAATACATCTTTACATCAATATGCTTGGTTCTCTCATGATACATCTGATGTTTAGTAAGATGTATTGCACTCTGACTATCACAATATATGCATATACACTCCTGAACAATACCAAACTCATTGATAATTCCCTTAAGCCAAATAGCTTCAGTAAATGCTATAAATTCAGCTTATGTGGTTGAGAGTGCTACCACAGGTTGTTGCACTGACTTCCAGCTGATTGTTGTACCATATAATGTGAAAACATAACCTGTAAGTGACTTCCTACTATCCAGATTAGCAGCAAAGTCTGAATCAACATATCCCACCAAAGCTTCTGCATCTTCAATGTTATTCTTCATAAACATCAGACCATGGTTAGCTGTCCTTTTCATGTATCTCAATATCCACTTTGCAGCTTCCCAATGTGCTTTCCCTGCACAACTCATGTACCTACTTACCACACTCATACTGTGAGCAAGGTCTGGTCTGCAACAGACCATTGAATACATGAGACTTCCAACTGCATTTGCATAAGGAACTCTCTCCATTTCAGCTACGTCCTTTTCATCTTTTGGACATTGATCTAGAGAAAGCTTGATATGTTGACCCAGTGGTGTAGAAACTTCACTGGCTTGATGCATATAAAATCTAGACAAAACTTTGTTAACATAGTGTTGCTGAGACAAGTATAGAGTACTGTGTTTCAGCTCTCTTGTGATATCCATGCCCAAGATTCTACTAGCATTGCCTAAATCTTTCATTTCAAACTCACTTTGCAGTAGTTTCTTCACTTTACTAATCTCTGAGATATCATTACTAGCCAACAACATATCATCAACATACAACAGTAGGAATATGATTGCATCAGTTGAACAATGAAGAATATATGCACAGCTGTCATATGAGCTTCTTATAAATCCAATACTCAGCACATAAGTATCAAATCTCTTATACCATTGTCTGGGACTTTGTTTCAGCCCATAAAGAGATTTTAGAAGCAAACACACCTGATTCTTGTCTTTGTCAGATTTCACTCCATCTGGTATAGACATATAGATCTTTTCTTCTAGATTTCCATGAAGAAATGCAGTCTTCACATCTAGCTGCTACAGAATTAACTCCTGTTGAGCAACAACTGCAAGAAGTAACCTGATAGAACAATGTTTTACCACAGGTGAGAAGATTTCATTGAAGTCTATACCTTCTCTCTGTGTAAAACCTTTTGCAACTAATCTAGCTTTGAATCTTATTGATTCTCCTGATTCAGTTGTCTCCACCTTCTTCTTGTAGATCCATTTGCAGCCTACAATCTTTGCTTCTTTTGGTTTGTCCACTATCTTCCATGTACCATTCTTGTTCAGAGATAATAGCTCATCATTCATAGCTTTAATCCACTGATTCCTTTCATTACAGCTTACATCTTCATTGTAATTTCTGGGCTCAATATTATCAATATCTTGTGCTACATTCAACACATGAGCTACATAATTAGCCCAACCAAATCTAGTTGAATGTTTCCCTGCACCTTTTCTCCTATTCCTGTGCTGTGTCAGATTCCAATTTTTAAAATCATTTGAAGTTGCACCTTGTTGTTGTTCAGACATTTGATCTTCTTCTTCTGAATGTGAGTTGTCCTCATTGTCAGTTGAAATGTTCCCAGGTGTAGATGGATCAGTGTTATGATTATTCTCCTCCTGTATATCTGCAACTAATCTCTCCTGTGTAACATCTGATAACATGACATTTTGTGCTATGTCATCTATTGTGGGATCATTGTTTGCAATCTCCACCTCAGACTGGTTACTCTTATCAGTTGTCACAGATTCAGGTATATTGTGTGATTCTTGCTTGAATGGCATCACATTTTCATTGAAGACCACATCTCTACTTATGATGCATTTCTTCTCATTTATGCACCATAACTTGTAGCCTTTCACACCCTTAGGATAACCTAGGAATAAGAATCTCAGAGCCCTAGGCTCAAACTTGTCCTGTCTCACATGTGCAAATGCTGAGCAACCAAACACTCTCAAGTTTGAGTAGTCAGAGAGTTTTCCTGACCATACCATTTCAGGAGTTTTAAACTTTATTGCACTAGAGGGACATCTGTTGATCAAGAAACATGCTGTGTTCACAGCTTCTCCCCAGAAACATTTAGTTAAACTTGAGCTCAATTGCATGCACCTTACCCTCTCCAGTAAAGTTTTGTTCATCCTCTCTGCAACTCCATTTTGCTGTGGAGTTCCTGATACAGTCCTGTGTCTTTGGATTCCTCTCTTTACAGAAGTTGTTAAACTCAGTTGAAACAAACTCCATCCCATTTTCAGTCCTTAAACACTTCAGCTTCTTGTTTGTTTGGTTTTCAACTTTAGCTAACCACTCTTTAAACTTCTCAAGAGCTTCATCTTTTGATCTGAGAATAAAGACCCACAGCTTCCTTGAATAGTCATATATTATACTCATGAAGTACCTTCCTCCATTCAGAGTTTGCACCCTTGCTGGCCCCCACAAATCTGAATGAATATATTCCAAAATTCCATGTGTGGTATGTTTGACAGACTGGAAACTAGCTCTATGAGCTTTACTCATCACACAATGGTCACAGAACTCTAGTTTGCAGATTTTTCATCACCAAACACCTGTATCTTTGCTAGCTCACTCAGTCCTTTATCACTGACATGTGCCAACCTCCTGTGCCATAACTCAGTGTGATTCACCTCCTTAGTAACATGACTTTGCCCAGTAATGGTTGATCCTTGCAAGTAGTACAGACCATTCTCCTTAATTGCCTGAATAACCACCTTATTCTGCATACTCACTTTCAGTGCACCATGGTATGAACCATAGCTATACCCTTTACTATCAAACACACCTAATGATAGTAGGTTTCTCTTCATACCAGGAACATATCTCACATCTGTAACCTTCCTCACTACTCCATCATACATCTTAATGTATATAGTGCCAATTCCCCTAATTCTACAAGCATGATCATTCCCCAGTAACACTTCACCACCATTAAATGTCCTTAACTCACTAAACCAAGATTTAACAGGTGAAATATGGAATGAACAACCATAATCTAACACCCAATGATCACTGATATGAGATTGACACACAACAAATGCTTCTGCATTTTCATAAATGTTACCTTCTGCAGTATCTGCTGTGTTGTATTGTGATGCAGACTTGTTCTTCAGGAATGGACAATCTTTCTTGAGATGTCCAACTTTCTTGCAATGATAGCACTTTCTCTTCTCCACATTATCAGCTCCACCTCTCTCAGCTAGCTTGGCAGTTCTCCTGGTGTTATTGAATGGTTTATTCCTCAGATTGTGATTCTTGTTCCATGTTTGCCTCACATATAAGCTCTCTGCAACTGTGTCATGTTGATTACTAACACCCTTTTGATCCAGCTTGTTTCTCAAGGCCAATTCTACATCCTTAGCTGTCAGATCATCTAGCTTATACATAACAATTGCATCTACAAAATGTTCATATATTTGAGGTAATGAGCTGAGCAATATAACTGCTTTGTCATCCTCACCAACTGTCATCTCTCTTGACTCCATATCAGAACACAGCTTATTAAATTCATCAAGATGTTCAATAATTGACTTATCAGATTTCATTTTGAATGAGAAGAACATCTGCTTGAGCTTGATCTTGCTTGCCACAGTCTTG
This sequence comes from Plantago major, assembly GCA_026545765.1. Classification (NCBI taxonomy): domain Eukaryota; kingdom Viridiplantae; phylum Streptophyta; class Magnoliopsida; order Lamiales; family Plantaginaceae; genus Plantago; species Plantago major. The sequence goes on along the minus strand of CM048841.1, from coordinate 27,795,137 downwards.
ACATGATACAACTCCTCAAGCTTGTCCCATACACCTTTTGCAGTCTTCTCCTTGATTACTTCTCTCAGAGCTTTGTCACCAAGAGACAAAATCAGGGTGCTACGAGCCTTCCCAATGATTCTACTCTTCTCAGCTTCATCGAAATCTTTGTCAAAACCATTATCGCCTAACAGTGCTTGCTCTACACCTTGCTGTACCAGAAGTGCTTCCATTTTCGCCTTCCACAAGGTAAAATCCACCTTCTCAGTTAACTTCTCTGTATCAAATCTTGTTGTAGACGCCATTGATCACCAGTTTCAAGCTCGACTTCCCACAGACGGCGCCAATTGTTGAACAATCGAACAATTCCGATCAAATAACCGATCGAACAAAGACGATTATGAAACTACAATCAATCGAATGCGCAAAGAAATCAACACAAGATTTATGTGGTTCGGCTTAGCCTACATCCACGGAGAACAACAAGAACGATTCACTAATCAATGAAAGATTACAAGAATCAAGCTTTTCAATCACCAACAATGGCGATAAGCTCTATCAACCAATTCTCTCTCTCACTAGTGTTTCTTTCACTATAACTGACAATTGAATGATTAATGGAATGAATCTCTCCTTTAATTACAGAGATACAAGCTTATATATATGAATTACACATCAATTGAAACGAATTCGGAAGAGACGACCTAGATGCTCTGTTTCTGTAAATAGCCAACTAACTTTCCCTCCGCCTGAGTTTAAATCTCAACCATTAGATTGATCAGATCAACGGGACCTGTGCAATATGGTAAAATACGCTGAACTTTGTAAATTTGCAGAAACAAACCACATAATATGTACTAAAACCCACATAATCTATACTAAAACCCACAAAAAACGCTCTAATCTTCACAAATTTCTTCACGATATGATAGGATCGGCCCATCACAAGGGCACCACTGGGGTTTTAGTGCAGTCATCTCGTGGTTTGAAGAAATCATCGAGAAAATTTCAAAATCTTCAACATTCATCTTTTTACCTAATTTCAAACATCTAGATTCTAGATCCTGTCTTTGATTAGCAAGATACAAATAAATGCATTATGCCATTAAAAGTCGTTTAATTATAGGAGTAGATTTAGATTTGATTTATCGCCACTCAAGTTTTTTGAAATCCACGACTTTATAATAATATTCTTTACTTTTTGACGTATTTATGGATTTAATCATGATCTACCGACCTAAAGCAATTCCAAGTTGTGACCGTAAGTTTGTGGTAACCTAGGGTTATAGGTGATCCGGATCTTCAAATGCACTACAGATCAATTTCTACGGGTTAGTTTGGTTGGTAATTCGTAATTCGTACTTATTAATTAGTGAACCTTCAACAAAGGTTGCAGCACAAGAAGGGGCGGAGGTGAGCTTATGTTTGTATTGCCCTACCCTTTCGTTAACAAAAAGAAAAATTAAAAAGTATAATTTTGACGGTATTTTAGAATTAAACCATATCATTTTTCTAATGTAAATTCTATTTTTCTTTCTTATAATAAACATAGGCCATTTTAATTGAGGTAAACTGGTGAATAGTAATTAAATTTTAATTGAGTTGTGAAAATTTGTGTTTGGTATATAAATAAAACTTTATAGGGTTTTGTAGGTTTGCTATGTAGGTTGTGTAAGAGATGAATGATTGGTGTAAGTAAGATGTGATTGTTTGATTGGTTACTAATTGATTTTAAGGTTGTTATAATGAGTTGATTGGTTATATTTAGTTGAAATTTGTTTGGTAGTATCTATATAATAAATTAAATAAAAAAGGATTGAAGCCATTCTAGGGTGTCCACCTCAATCAATTATTTGGCAAAATGGAGAGCTATGATTGGTACATCCTTTTCCTACATGTTCAAATCCTTTATTTTGATTGGTTCATTCAAATTCAAATAATAATGTTGAGAATTGATGATAAACGTTTATGTGATATATTTGGGAAACATATTAAACCAATTATTCTATCATAATTGTTCTGATTGTGTCATGTTGCATTATTTTCTATTTCCCATCAATTTACTAAATGTGTAATTCATTCCAAGATGATGCATATAGAATGAATTTCCTCGCAACTTACCGAAGCAGATTTGTGGTGAAAAAAACAGCTTACAAAATCACCCAAAATTATACATGTAGAAGTATTCACCAAATTTTTGTATGCAAAAATGATAGGACCATTGTTTCTTCATAAATTTATCGGTTCATTATTCTTTATTAACTTCAATATCAAGTTTTACACTTTATCAACCTTCTACCAATTTTTGTTCAATTTGTATTATTTCTACATATTATAGAAAACGTTCTAGGCTTTTGGAACTATTTGAAAAATATATGATGCTTTGCAATTTGCTATGGCGTATTTTCATCCATGTCCATATATATTAATTAATGCAGTTTGCTTCATGTCAATTGAAGTATTTTATTGTTTCATATTGTTGAGGGGTAAACCTCGAACACCAACACTACTACCGCAAGTAACCTAGTCTAAGATCCACCACCGACTTGAAGTCCGAGAGAAGGCTTGTCCGAGCAAGAGCACCTGAAAGGACTAAGTGGAGGGGGTTAGAATGGGTTACACGGATTGCCAAAGTCAATCCGGAAGGAGGCTTTACTCAAAGGAGAGATGATAGCTCTCAATGCAATAGTAATGTGAAAGGTATTATGTCCCAAGAGACTTAGGGATAATTGCTTTGATGTTGCTTACCTTAAGGTCTTGGACCTTGTGCTATATTTATAGTTATCATGTACTTATGAAGAGGTTCATAAGATGATGCCAAGTGTATGATTCAGATTTGGACACCAATGCTCCCTTTGGCCCAGAGCCCAATAATGAACAGTAGTCCAATACCGCAAAGTGGGCTTGGGAGGGTAGTTTGGACCTTTTCCCTCCGAGAGTACTGTTCCGCCTGTTGGGTCCGTGTTAGTCCCTTTGACAGATCTGTCTGCTTGGTTGATCTGCCCTTGGGTAACTCTGGATGTCCGAGCCAAGAGTCTCACGGAAGTATCTCAGTGGTTCTGTTATATACGTTTGGTCCTAATGTAATGATGGCGTCCGAGATTCTCTCGTACGGTCCGTTAGGCATCTCTGTACTGTCATGGTCAGGTTTGGAAGTCCTTTCCTTAGCCAGCTCGGACTAGCTGTGGAGATGTAGTGACTTCAGCGTACTGGTCGATTCACTTTGGTCGGACGTTGAGGGGTCGGACCAGTACTGAATTGGCTAGTTAAGCCGTGATGCGCTTTAGGACACGCTCTATGGCGCCCTTAACGGATTGGACACATTTCCGTATCAACATATGTCCCCCCCAGTTTCCAAGTATCTTAGTAGAAGATAGTTGGTAACTATGAGGATCGATCGTTCTGTGGAGCGTGTCCATCGTTAGTTAAAAGAAAAAGGAAAAAATCCTTTATGTCGGGATCCGTCGTCCGTGTCCTCAAGTATTCAATATATCTCTTTCCCCCCCTTTTTCCGTCTGATCAAGTTATCACATAGCTGGGACTGTAGAGGAAAAGGTATTTGTATCCGAGATATATGGGTCCGAGTACGGTTAGGATCTGACGTAGCCCTCCGGAAGCTGTCCATTGGACCGATTGTTGAATTGGTCCTCCCGTAAGCCCAAGAGGCCCAATAGGTTGTCCGTTCGGCCCACGGGAGAAAGATCCCGAGTCAAGGGACGTGACCGTTGGTCGGGCGACATCAACGGTTGGGGTTCCCGATCCGATTGATGTGGCGTCGTCACAAGCATTAAATGCGACGTCTTGTGACCATCCACTCATGACAACCTCGATTGGAGAAGACCAACGGCTAGGATTCAAATCCAAGCGATGTGACTCTTGGCTATCCCCAAATTGCCCTTATAAATAGTCAGCCCATCAGTCACTTTCACACTTTTAGCAATCTTGAAATTTAGAGCAATCGCAAAGCAATCCGAGCGTTTGAAGACACATCCGAGCAAGCAAGAGTCGCAAAATTTGAAGGTTTCTTCTTTGAATCCGTACTCTCGGAGAAGCAGCAAGGCTTAGTCATCCGTTCAAACTTATCAAATCAACTTTATCAAGTACGTACATCTTCATTTTTGCTGAGTTGTTTTCTTTTCGCGATATGCTTATTTCGTGCTCATATGTTTTTGCCTTGCTCGGATATGAAATTGTCGAGTCTGTTCTTGCCGATATTGCGTGTGATAGGCTTTAGCAACGCTCTTAGTTGAAACAATTTCTCTTCCGTACTGTCGCATGCCAATTTATTGCCAGTATCTTGTTGATGCATCTCATGTGTATGCCGACTGTAACCAAAATTTTATTATGCATGCTTATTTGGTAATGTGTTGGTGCCAATCGGCACACAATCTTGCGTAAATTTGCCCCGCTCAGCGTGCTGGGTAAGGTAGGTGATAGTGCCAACGGCGCGTTAAGTAGAAATCCGTAGGCTTTCTTTGACTTAAGAAATTACCTAAACGGACTCTCGGACAATCAACACCATCATTCCTGACTTGTTTCCTTCTGCCCTAGGATGTCCGGGAGCGATAGTCAGAACCAGCACGAGGCCCCAGGTTACAATGACGCAGTATATTTAGGGACCGGGTCCGCGGATATGACCTTATCTGCGAGAGATTTTGTACTTGTGGAGCTTGGTCGCCCGAGATTACGATCTTTGAGCACGGAGTTCATGTCTGGCGAAGCCTTGCTTCAGCGGGACAGGTGACCTTGCTAGGACTAGGTTGTTAGTCCAATCTCGGACCATAGGTGGCATCGGGACATCCTGGGATCCGAAGCTAATCGTCTTGAGCGGGAAGCGGCAATGATCGGGAGGCTGATGAAGTCGAGATGTTCGAGGCTGGGGTGGAGGACCGTGTTGTAGAGGAAACAGGTCCGTCCAACCCAGGCACATCCGGGAGACCCGAAGGTGTCATCGAGGAGGAAGAAGATGATGAGGACGAGGAAGAAGAAGGAGAAGGATCTCCTGTCGCTCGTCCCCCTAGACGATCCAGTCGGCGGATTGCACTACACCCTGCTGCGCCCGTTCAATCCAGTCTTCCATTAATTGAGGGTCGTGGTGCCAAGGCGGCAAGGATCAAATTTCCTCGTCCCGCATCCGTAGTAGTGATAGCAGACGAGTTCGGAGAGCTAAACGCGGACGGGCTTCTTCCTACCTGTCCATCGAGGGTCAAACCTGAGGAGATTCCGGAATGGAGGCGAAAATGGGAGATCCCTGACTCCATAGAAATAATGATCCCCGAACCCGGGCATGCATTCTATAACCCTCCCGCTGGATATATGTGCGTGCATGAGGTGGCCTTCTCCTGCGGATGGAAGATCCCCATTGCCACAGAGCTGAAAAACATTCTGAACCATATTGGTATAGGTCCGAGTCAGGTTATCCCCAAGTCCCTGGGTAACCTTATTTGCTTTGTAGTCTTTTGTAAGAAGAAAGGGCAGCCAGTGAATTTTGAGAACTTCAGGCAGCTCTTCCACGTCTCATTCAGTCCGGGGAATCCACTATTCTATACTTTCATGAATAGGAAACCTTACAATTTTATCTCGGACTCCATTTCGTCGCTGGGATCGAAGTGGTGGGATAGGTACGTTTTTGTCCGGATGGCTTTGAAGCCAGGGATGTCCGAGAGACAGAGGGAACAATGGGGGCTGCCCACAAAATTCCTTAGAGAGAGTATCCCGGATTGGCGTCCCCTTCTGAAGAACGTGGCTCCGTGGGTGGCGGCAATCCACAAAAAGCATGACCCACCTACTTATCCGTTTCACGGATTAATCGACCACTTCCCTACACCGCGGACTAACAGGTGCAGTGGATGTAGGAGGGAAGACGGACTTTAGTAAGGATTCGTTGACTTGAAACTTGGCGTTCATTCTGCTTCAATATATTCTATTTTGATTACGTATTTCCGCAATTCTGATAATTCTTCTTTAACCTGTCTGTATCTAACGCCTCTGGTTTATTGTGTAGCTTATTGGTTCGACTATATCATGTCGACACTCCGCGAGAAAAAGAAGTTGCAGAGAGAGCAGCAAGCCCTGGAGGTCGCCGCTGGTCAAAGGACCAAGATCATTAACACTTCCGCGGGTCTCCCCATGCCAGATCCGAAGAATGCCGCGGTTTTTGCCGCAGAGGAAGAAAGGCGGAACAAGGCCGGAGAGGATTCTCAGGCCTTGGCGGTGCCCGACAAGGGTAAAGCCCCCATCACTCGGAGCGCCACTACTTCGAAGTCCCAGGCTTCCGCTGCTGCTGCACCACAACGGGAGGTGTTGATGCGGGACGCCATTACCTCGGGGCGCAAGAGAGGAGCAACTTCGGAGGCTCCTCCCGCAGCAAAGAGACAGCAATTGTCCGCTGTTCTTCCTGTTGACCAAGCTGCTCTTGACAAGGAGTACGAGCTGGCTTGCGGACTCCCTGAGGTTGAGCGGGTCGGAGGGCTGGATGGGCTATACCAACGGGTAAGTAATCTTTGGATGCTCTCCTTGGTTTGTTCTTAGTATGATAAAAGTGCAACTTATATTCTTACGGACTTCATGACTCATTTTGTTTCGTCGAGCCATGCAATGGAAATCCGCTGAACGCGCTACCATTGAGGAGGACCTCCACAAGGCTGTGGCCACTTCCGCGGATGAGGCAGAGAAGGCGAAACAATTGGAGATGCGGCTGAGAGAGCAAGAAGTGAAATTCCATAAGTCAAGGCGGTGGGAAGAAATCAAGGCGGACCTCGACTGGCAGGAGAACTTTGTCGACAAGTCGATGAAGGCTTTTCTGGATTCCAAGGATATACTGCTCGGAGGCCTCCAATATGCCCGTCTTCAAGCTGGTCGTGACTTCATGGAGTCCGACTCCTTCAAGTTCTTGACGGCGGACAAATCCGATGCTTCCCGCCTGGATGGGTTCGTGTCCGCTATCGGACAACTGCAGTCCAAGGGACTACTCCCACTGGACTTTAACTGGAAGACGGAAGGGTTAATCCCTTCTGCGGATGCTAATGGCGTGGAAGTCCCTGTAGACAGTGTCTCGGATGAACAGTTGGCCGCGTGCGAGTTTGCAGAACTCGTCACTGAGGAAGGTGAGATCGAGATCCGAAATGGCGGGCCCTTCCTCCCGAGATGGGTCCCGGATGCTCTCCGAAAGGTATGCTTTGTACCTTTCGACAATTACCGGGCTTTCCTGAAGAAGTGGTTCTCCCTGCCTTGCCGGGTCGTTGGCCTTCCCGCGGATTTCAACTTGTTCAATGTTGTTGAATCCCTTGCTGCACAAGCCACCTCCAACATGCCCCCTGTCGATCCGCCTCAAACTGGTGAAGCTGGTCCGAGCCAAGCTGGGCCTCAGTGAGAAGTCCGGGGTATGCCCCGTTGAAATTCTGTATTTGCTGACTTTTTCTGTTGGATTTGCATCTTTTGATAACTCGGAATGTCATTACATACTATAACAATGTTTCGTATTTCATCCGAGGAGTTGAACCTCCTATGCTTCCGAACTATTACTTGCTCTCTTCTTCGTTCCTTTTTTTCTGTTGTTCATAAGCTGAGTTATTATAAATTGCCCATCTCTTAAGAGCACGGACCGCTGTAGATGGCATCCGATGTAGAAATCAGACCATCATCTTTCCGATACTCGGACTGTTCGCCCCTTGGGATGTCTAATTCTTCTAGAAGGAGGAAGGTGAAACAGTGAAATAGTCATTATGACTTCGTCTTTTCATCTCCCCCGTCGTCGGATTATCGACACGTGGAGAGATCTTGAGGACCCGTCGCAACTATAAATAAGGGTGTGGTAATTCTTCCCTTTTTCACTGTTGTACCCTTCTTCGCTTTGTGTTTTGTTTCACTGATTCCAGCCATCCACAAAAGCCGGAGTTCTCCAGGATGTCGGAATCTGAAGACGAGGAATATCAGCACTGGGTAAATTGTGCTTGTGGGCACATGCATCCACCAATTTACCCGGGTACGGGACCGCAGATGACCCGATCCTCCTTGATTTTGAAGGCGATCAACCTCTATGTCCGGGAATAGCTAGGAGGCGAGCCGAGGAAGAGAGGGAGCGGACGCTGAAGCTGATCCGTAGGAGGATTCGTATGCAGCAGCAAGCTCGTCAGGGCCGAGGTGGAGGCTCGGAGTCCCAAGGCTCGACTTCCGGAGTCTGGTGAAGGAACAAGTTGGGGTATGCCCCGTGGATGCATGTACTTACCCTTGGATCTTTCCAGATTGTACTTCTGTTATGTAAATGTTCGGATAATTTTGTTTATAAAATTCGAACTATTTTTCCTCGGATGGGATCTCCATCTTTTTCTTGTGCAGACTTCGTCGGATGATATTGACGCACATATTTTTGTAAAATGACTAAGAAACTCGGACGTAGTTGATGGGCTTGTTTAGACCTGATTGGATAAACCTGTCTGGCCCAATACCGTTCGACCCAAATGAATAGTTTAAGCCCATTATCGACGTCGAAGTTCTGACGTGTCGGACGCCTATTGGTTCGTCACTTCTATAAATACTGCGGATCCCTCTTGGCCTTGGTCGTGCAAATCCAACTTCCACTTTCCAAATCTACTCAATAGCAAGAGGACGATCTCTTGAATAGTTTCCCCCTCTTGACTCCCGTCCACTCTCAAGTCGGCGTTCATCTTGAGTTTGAGAGTGGCGTGGGTCTAGAGGGGAAAATTGTTGAAGATCAGACACCGAAAGGCATAGATCTCGGTTTAAATGTATATCCGTCCGTCTCCTTTGCTTTCTTCCAACCCCACTTTAATGGCTCAAATCTCTCTAATATTGGAAACGGTCTCCGAATTTTAAGAGAGTTTGAGTCTTTAAAGCCGGTGAGGCGGAAATCTCTTCTTGTCTGCACTTTGTTTTCCCCGGACACAGGACTTGCATTGCCATGTTTTGGTGGTATCCCGAAGGATTCCAGCATGTTTAACCATTTTCTTGTGTGCAGGTAGATCGAGTTCCTGGCCTCCGCGGAAATCAAACTTGCCGCTCGACACGGAAGAAGTTTTTCTCGGCGGGGGAACGATCTTTGCTGGGAGATGACGTATCTCCAAAGACGTTTTTCTGCATTTTTAAATATTGCGTAAGTTCGGATAATCGATCCGGGATTGTAAATTGTACAGACAAGATTATGTATAATCCGTCTTTGTATGAATGAAATCTCTTGCTTTCGTTGTTGTTAAACGAACGGTAAATCTCAGATGCGTAAATTAAAAAATCACAAATTGAAAGATAGAGGTTGTATTGATTTGCCGGAAATTCAATTACAACTTGCGGGCTCTATGGCCAATGGAAAAAGGACCAAAAAGAAACGGAACTGACAGAGTTCCGTGTAACAAGTAGTTGAAATTGAGATGATCGATCGACATGATGGAGATCCGCGCAGTTATCTTTATGCATAGAACTTCTGAAGGTATCTAGCATTCCACGGACGCTTGAGGGGATGTCCGTTCTCATCTTCTAATTCATAACTCTCATTCACCCTTGCCTCGACAATCTTGTAGGGTCCTTCCTACTTGGGCTTGAGTTTCCCGATATTGTTCAAAATGTCGGCTCGTCGAAGCACTAGGTCCCCGACTTGCAAGTTAGCCGCACGAATGTTCCTGTTATAGGTTCGGGCAGCAGTTGCCTGATACCTAAAGATATTCGCCAGTGCCTCAGACCTTTTTTGTTCAAGCATGTCCAGGCCGAATATCCGAGCTTCTTGGTTTGCTTTGTCTTCGAACTCTCGGATTCTCAAAGTCTCTACAGCAATCTCGGATGGTATGACTGCCTCTGAACCATATACCAAGGAGAATGGAGTTTCTTTGGTCGCGATGCATGCGATGCGCCTAAGACGCCTTCCAGGTCGTCCGCCCAGCTTTCTTGCGAGGTTCTCAAACGCTTCTCGAGGATCTTGACTATTGTTTTGTTTGTGGACTCAGCCTGTCCATTGGCTTGCGGGTATCCAACAGATGTAAAACGTTGCTCGATTTTGAAGGACGTCAGCCATTCCTTGAGCCTATGTCCTGAGAACTGGGCACCATTATCCGAGACTAGAACTCTTGGTAGGCCGAAGCGGCAAATGATATTCTTCCAGATGAAGGTCCGCACTCGACTTTCCGTGATAGTCGCTACAGCCTCCGCTTCTACCCACTTGGTAAAATATTCTACCGCCACAATGAGAAATTTTTTACATTGGGTACCCCGGAAATGGTCCGACAAGATCGATACCCCATCGGGTCGGACACGCTATGATTGCCGGAATCATAGGGTTCGTCGGGCGATGTGGGATGTTTTCGTAATATTGGCAATCCTGACATCTCCGGGCGTGGTCGGCGGAATCTTTATCGATGGTAGGCCAATAGTAGCCTTGTCGTATGATTTTCTGGGCGAGAGTCCTCCCCCCGGAATGACTCCCACAACTTCCGTTGTGTATCTCTTCCAGCACGGTCTGTGCTTCTTGTGGGTTCAAGCATCTCAGGTGAGTCCCGGAAAAAGATCTCTTGTACAAATCATCACCCATTATAAAATATCTATTTGTTCGGCATTGCACACTCCTTGATTCTTTCGGATCGACTGGCAAAGATCCGTCCTTGAGATAGTTAAAAATGTCAGTCATCCAGTTTCTTCCTGTGTCAAGTATCATGACCGCTGAACTGGGACTCATGACGGATGAGTCAGTAATGGTGAGTAGAATTACTCTCCTTGTGTCCAAAGCCGCTGTAGCAGATGCGTATTTTGCCAAGGCATCAGCTCTTTCGTTCCAAGCTCTGTCAAACTTTTCGAAGGTGAATTCCTCGAAGTGGCTCATTCTTGAGTAGCTCAAGATACTTGATCATCGAAGGACCTTTTGTGGCAAAACTTCCTGAAAATTGGGCCTCGACGAGCTGTGAGTCCGTGTAGGCTTTGACCTTCCGGGCTTGGACTAACTTGGCTAGCCGCAGCCCCACTAAAAGTGCCTCATACTCAGCCTCATTATTGGTAACTTTGAAATCCAAGGAAATCGCATAGTCGAGTTCCGCGCCATCTGGGCTCTTAAGGTAGATTACAATTCCTCCCACTCTTCCAGTGGAAGAACCATCCACTTCCAATGTCCAGATATCGGAAGGATGTTTTTTGGTTTGGAGATCTCCTGCGAGCTGTTGAGGTTCCGCTCTTGGTTCATCCCTTCCCGTGATTTCCGTTCTGATGTTGTCCGCACTGGGGTTTCTGGGAACATCACCAAGTAAAAATATTTGGTTGACCCGAGTTTCCCCATCTGACAAAGGAAAGGGCCGATTGATGAACTGGGCTTCCTCGAGGTTTTCCGGGTTGAACTTTGGCGGAACTGGCTTTCGGACAATATGCTTGGTGATTAAGAACCCGAGCACCTGCTTGTCAGGGACTTTCTCTGAATCCTTCTCTGGATAATCCGCTAAGAAGTCGGCGAGGACTTGAGCCTTTTTGGCTGACGGAGCCTGGTAGCAAATGTCGTATTCACTTAGCTCGATCGCCCACTTAGAGAGTCGTCCTGATTGGTCGGGCTTTCCTAGGACCTGTTTCAAAGGTTCCATGATTAGTACCACTATTTTGTGAGACTTAAAATAAGGTTTTAACCGTCTGGCGGTATAAACCAAGGCGTATGCGAGTTTCTCGATCTTAACGTATCTTGTCTCCGCCCCAGCAAAGGCTTTGCTAAGATAGTAAATCGGCAAATGCTCGTTAGCCTGAATCCGTACTAATACGGAGCTCATTGCCTCTTCCGTGATTGCTAGGTAGAGGTAGAGCGGTTCTCCTTCGACGGGCTTGGAGAGAAGTGGAGGGGAATGGAGGTACTCTTTCAGTTTCTTGAAAGCCTCAGAACATTCCGCGGTCCACACAAAGTTCTCTCCTTTCCGGAGGATTTTGAAGAACGGAAGATTCTTCTCCGCTGATCGGGAAATGAAACGACTTAAGGACATTAGACGCCCAATAAGCTGTTGTACCTCGTTGAGGTTCTTCGGATGGGGCAAATCTAGGATTGCTTTGATCTTCTCGGGGTTTGCACTTATCCTCTTTACGTGACCATGTATCCCGAAACTTGCCTCCTTTCACCCCGAGCATTACACTTTCGGGTTCAACTTCATTCCATACTTCCATGAATGGAAAAGCAATTGTTGAGATGCTCAATATGCTCTTCTTCAGTCTTACTTTTAACAAGCATATCATCTACGTAGACTTCCATAGTCTTGCCCAACTCCGCCTTGAACATTTTATTCACCAACCGCTGGTATGTAGCTCCCGCGTTCTTCAACCCGAATGGCATCACCTTGAAACAGTATACCCCTCCTGCCGCGAAGAAGGCTGTTTTCTTGATGTCGTCGCCATACGATTTGATAGAAGCCGGTATGCGTCCATGAAGCTTAGGGCGCACATCCATGGTAGAATCTACCAACCGGTCTGCGAGGTAGGGGATAAGGATCCTTTGGGCAAAACTTGTTGAGCCTTGTGAAGTCGTTGCACATCCTCCACTTTCCAGGGGCCTTTTCGACGAGTACCACGTTACAGACCCAGTCCGAGTATCTAACTTCGTCAATGTGCCCGGCTTTCAAGAGCCGGTCAACTTCCAGAATATAATTGCGTCCTTGGCCAAAGTCTTTCCTCTTCGGATATATTTGATCGAGGATCCATGTTCAGACGGTGGGCGGTGATTCTCGGTCTATTCCTTCAAATCATCGAGACTCCAAGCAAATACATCCCTGTTGTCTCGGAGACAAGCAATAAGTTTCATCTCCACTTTGCTCATCTGTTCCGATTCTAGTCTTCTTATCCGGGCTTCCAACAACAATCTCGATTTCCTTGAGAGTTTCGTGAGGCTCGATCCGTGCAGTTCTGGGGAATTTCTCCTTCGGGCTTCCTACCCCTATCTGCGGATTCTCCTGTTTGGGCGGGAGAACAACTCTCGGATCGGAGGTCACCGTGACTGCCAAAACGGGGGCAGATGCCCTCCTCGTGGACATAATGTAACACTCCCAAGCTTCTCGGATGTTTCCTACCTCTTCTCCTACTCCGAAGGGAGTAGGAAATTTCATTCTGTTGTGTAAGGTGGATGAGATAGCCCGGAATTGATTGAGTCCTGGACGCCCAAAGATGGCGTTATAGTCGAAGGTCCGATCAACCACGACAAATCGGACCGACTGTGTTACCCTGGCCGGGAAGGTTCCGAGTGAAACGTGTAACGTAACACTTCCTAGTGGTTGAACAGTTCCTCCTCCAAACCCTAGTATAGAGGTATGAACTCTGTCGTAGCGGATTCTTCCCAACTCCATCTGATCTAGCGTCCTCTTAGAGATGATATTCGAAGAACTCCCGGTATCCACCAGAATTTTGTTCACTCGATAAGTCGCGATGGTCAACGAAACTACAAGAGGAACGTCCGGGTCGTCAATCTCCTCGCCTCCTGCCGTAGGAGGGGGAATTTCGCTATCGTCGAAAGATATTGCATTTGTTCCTTGTATCGCGGGGGCACCATACGCCCTGTCATTGTTCCGAAGGTTTTGGGCGGTCCGCTCCCTTGCATTCCTGCTATCATCTCCAGAGGGTCCGCCTGCGATAGTGTTGATCACTCCATTGTCGGAGGGTTCTCCATTTCCGCCTCATCGTCAGATCCGTCGGATGTCCTCCCTGTGGCGGATAACCTACTGGCGGAGGTGGCAAAGATAGTGGGCGAGGTGGTGGGTCAGTAGCGTTATCCTCCCTCCCCCGCTCCGTTCTATCATGCCTGGAGGGCTCGTCCGCATATATGTGCTCCTTCAACTTGCCTTCTCTCACCAGGTGTTCGACTTACATTTTAATCGATACGTCACTCTCATGGCCTCTGCTCTTGTGAAATTTGCAATATCCCTTCGCATTTCTGTTTCTCCGATTGTGGGGTGGCTTTGGCCAATGTACGTCCAACTTCTTCTCAACAATAGTGGCCAAGATGTCGGATCTCGGCTTGTTGAGGCGCGTGTAGTCCGCGAATCTTCTGGGCGGACTTCTCTCCCTGTAAATGCCTTTGTCTCTGTGATCTTTCTTCGGGTCAAACTTCCCCTGGCGTTGCTCTTGTTTTTGCGGTTCCTTTCCCTTCTTCGATCCTGCTCGGACTGGTACGTTCCTTCGGTATTCTTCTCCGTACATGACTTCCTCACAGATGTCATCCAAATGCTTTTCGCTCCTCACTTCCTGACTAGAGAGCTTCCTCCGCAGCTCGGAGTTGTAAGTATTAGCGTACAGGTGACGGACCCGTTCTTTAATACTATGGGGCTCAACTCGGAGTACTTCCGTATTGAAGCGATCTAGGAAAGTTCGAAGGTCTTCCTATTCCCTTTGGATGACTTCAGCCAGGTGCTCTACAGTACGTTTTCTTCGTTTTGATTTTCCGAATCGTGCTAAGAATTTGGAAGACAGGTCTGCGTACGACCTTATTGACTTGTTTGGCAAAGCGGTGTACCAATCCATAGCCGTGCCGAAGAGGGTGGATGAGAACGTAAGGGCTTTAGTATTGTCACTCAGCCCCTTGGAATCCATCTTGCTGTTGTACCTTGTCAGGTGACCCACGGGACAAGTATCCCCATAGTAGTATTCCAAGTTCGGAATCACTTGGTCCGAGTTTCTATTTCTTTCCTTTTCCCTCATGATATCGTCACACAGAGGGTTTGGTGTACTTGTAGTGATCTGCTCGTGGTCTTTTACCAGACGTCCGAGGTTCAGGATTTGGGTTTCCAACGCTTTTTGTTGGGCGTAAATTTCTTCAGCTGTCATGACCTCTCCTGTCCGTGGATGGACTGCGACATCCGCGGGGAGTTCGTCTAGCCGGACAACTGGAATGGTTTCTGCTACATGATCCCTGTTCCTCATGGGAGCTTGTCGCGGACCTCCTGGCTGCCTGTTACCTCATTCTTGGTACTCTCCCCTCCCATTCGGGCTTCCTTCACCCCGAACTTGCGAAGCAGAGGCCCGTCGGTCTAGAAGATTTCGCAAATCCTCATGGTGCGGCTGATCTCCCAACCTCTGTTGGATCGGACGCTGCCTGTTTCTTAACAAGGCGGGCTCCGCTTGAACCGGAGTAACCACTGGCGGAGTGGCTTGCTGCGGATGGGCATTGTTAGACCCTAGGCATCCTTGAATAATCGTGAGCAACCTATCAAACTGAGTTTCACTTAGTCCGAGGTCGCTTGTGCGGACAACGCGACCATCGGGCATCGTAAACTGTTGACCTGTGGTAGGGCCTTGAGCTTCTGCCGGAAAAGCTCGTGCTACCCCTTCTCCATGGTCCGTAGGCACGATATTCACAGGGACGCTTTGGCCTCCTCTAAGCGGGGCGTCTCTTTCCTCATCCGAGGATGGTGGTCAAGCCGTCGCTCGGATATCTCCTTCCAAGTTCCTTCCAAAACAATGACCCTTCGTCCCCGGGTGGGCGGACGTCCTCGTGGGCGTGGTGGTGGTGTTCCCACGCCTGCAGCACTAGTCCGGGCTGTTCGTCTCGTTCTAGCCATCTGCACAACACAAACACAGATTTTTTTTGTAAAGATTCCCACAGACGGCGCCAAAATGTTGAGGGGTAAACCTCGAACACCAACACTACTACCGCAAGTAACCTAGTCTAAGATCCACCACCGACTTGAAGTCCGAGAGAAGGCTTGTCCGAGCAAGAGCACCTGAAAGGACTAAGTGGGGGGGGGGGGATTAGAATGGGTTACCCGGATTGCCAAAGTCAATCCGGAAGGAGGCTTTACTCATAGGAGAGATGATAGCTCTCAATGCAATAGTAATGGGAAAGGTATTATGTCCCAAGAGACTTAGGGATAATTGCTTTGATGTTGCTTACCTTAAGGTCTTGGACCTTGTGCTATATTTATAGTTATCATGTACTTATGAAGAGGTTCATAAGATGATGCCAAGTGTATGATTCAGATTTGGACACCAATGCTCCCTTTGGCCCAGAGCCCAATAATGAGCGAGTCCAATACATAAAGTGGGCTTGGGAGGGTAGTTTGGACCTTTACCCTCCGAGAGTACTGTTCCGCCTGTTGGGTCCGTGTTAGTCCCTCGGACAGATCTGTCTGCTTGGTTGATCTGCCCTTGGGTAACTCTGGATGTCCGAGCCAAGAGTCTCACGGAAGTATCTCAGTGGTTCTGTTATATACGTTTGGTCTTAATGTAATGGTGGCGTCCGAGATTCTCTCGTACGGTCCGTTAGGCATCTCTGTACTGTCATGGTCAGGTTTGGAAGTCCTTTCCTTAGCCAGCTCGGACTAGCTGTGGAGATGTAGTGACTTCAGCGTACTGGTCGATTCACTTTGGTCGGACGTTGAGGGGTCGGACCAGTACTGAATTGGCTAGTTAAGCCGTGATGCGCTTTAGGACACGCTCTATGGCGCCCTTAACGGATTGGACACATTTCCGTATCAACACATATCTTTAAATTACTTGAATGTGATTGTATAAATATGGTACTTCTAGAATATTCAAGAGTTTGATAAAATGTACTTCTTCCGTCTTACGATAACTTTACGTTTTCGAGTTTTGACCAACGAAATAAGGTAAATTGAACATTGAATATCGTTTTTATAGATTAAGAATAAAGAATAATTATAAACTGATTAGTTATAAAGTGGAATTTGTGTACTATATAAATAAAGAAATGATATAAAATGAATAAAAAAAGAGATATAGGGTTGGTAAAGTTGAAACTATGAGTTTTTTATGGATTTAGAATACAGGATAATTAAAAATTGATAGTAGTCCGATAAAGTGAAAATTGTGTATTATATAAATAAACAAATGATATAAAATGAATAAAAAAAGAGATATAGGTTGATAAAGTTGTAACTATGAGTATATGATTATGACACACCCAACAAAGAATAAACAATCTCACATATACATAAAAATTACACATTTTTTTATATATATTTTTATCTTTGATCATCATTTGAACTTTTCGCATAGAACTACACAGCAACCCTAATGTATGAAGTTCTCCGGAATAGAGGGGTTAAAACAAAATTGGAGGGTAGAAGTTAATAATTACCAAAAATCAATATAATAATAAATGTGTAGCACGACTACAATTGCAAAATGAGATTATTTGACCGGAACGGATGGGGTATTAAAATACGTGAAAGTATTAAAACTTGTTAATTTGAAGTTTGATGTTATGCCAAAGTAAAAAAGCTGTCAGATTTTTGAGCTTGGATCGAGAAGAGGTTGCTTTTATATGATACTGGGTTTTTGGTTTATTCTTGATTTTGATAAGTGTTATTATGCGCAATTTCTCATATAAAAAAGTGAAGATTGCATGTAATTATAAATAAGGAAAAAAATCATAATATATTATCGTGATTAGTCCTTTATAATTTATAATAGTTGTAGAGACATTTCAAAAAAAAAAAAAAAAAAAAAAAAAGGACGGAGCATCACTCTATAACTTATTTTGACGGGATTAGTCCGGCATAGTTTTGAAGGAATGTTGCATTCGACGTGATTATCTTATTCGATGTGAATATCTTACAAATAATATGTGGAAACAATAAAGAGAACTTAAAAATTTCACATTATACCAGAAGAGGTATCAACTTCTGAATATGTGTTCAAGAACATAGTATACACTAGAGTAATGGATGCGTCGAACGTTATTATTATGCACAAAATTCAATAAATAAAAAATAGAGAAAATAAAATTTGAAATCATGAGCATATTCGGGACATTTGTTTTTCTAAAAATCGAATATGGTGTTTTCACAAAATAATAGTTTCCATCATGTTAAGTTAATTCAACTTTCATACCCATATTACTATAATTTGTATTATATTGGCGGGTTCGATTTTGCTTTTATGATCCCTATAATGAATAATTGGGTGATAATTAAGTTAAACCCGCTGTAAACTTGCATGGGTCTCGACCATACTCTACTATTTTTCAACCCGTACCCACACCCTACACTAAAATGTTAATTATGGGTCCATATCTTAAGTTGGTCCTAAACGGGTCCGATGTGGATGCGGACCCATACAAGTATCCATGCATTAAAATATGGGTCAAAACGAGTCAGTGGAGGATTTTAAATAGGTCTGAGTATGATCTGGTTCCGGTTCAACTAATTAATTCATGTCAGGTCTCTTACTGGTGTGCATAGGATCGGGCCCAGGTCCTATATTTGAGATCCTATTAAGGTCTGGGTTTGGATAAGACCTTAGCCAATAATTGAGATAAGTTGGTTGTAATTGCACTTTATCCGTTTGATCGATTGAGAGCTTAATACTTTGCACATTTGTCAATTAGGTGACTTTCCTTTCAGTGAAGGCTAGCAAATTGATGAAAGAGTAATTTGTTCATTTTTGCATTACCCAATTGTATAATCCAAGTTATGTCAATCCATGTTTATTACTTCCAAATTATCATTTATTTCAATCTTATTGTTTGAGGAAAAAATGTTGAATTTGATTTAATTTATGTACTTCAATCCTCAATAGTGAACTCATTATATTTGATTTAATAACATTAAGTTAGATTATTTACAACGAGAAAAAATCACGAGAAGTTTTTTATATGACATGTTGGCTTGGTGTGTCAATCCATATTTTTTTATTTCTAAAATTATATTTTATTGCTATCTTTTGTTTGAAATAAGAAAATGAGAGAATTATATATGCCCCCTCTCCAGATGCCCTTCGCACACTTGGATACCAATTAGTTGAACAATTACATTTAGGTCTATTTAGTTGTTTTTGGGTTGACTAGTTATAACTTACACCATCTTATTTACAAACCAAACAGGTCCTTACCAATTGTTTCTAAATACACCATTTTAATTAAAAATAAAACAATAAGTATGTAATATATAAACAATATCTTCAATATCCCGGAAGATGGTGTAACCCATATCGAAAAGCCACAAACAAACCCATAAACTTAGCAATCGAAGCAACAAACAACCCAGAAAAATGAAGAATTTGAAACATAGCAATCGAAGAACAGATCTTAAATATCCCGGAAAACATCAACCATAAGTTCAACATGAAGAATCGAAGCCCAGAAACACCAAAAATTGAAGCCCATAAACGTCAAGAATCGAAGCCCAGACCTAAAGAATTCAAAAAATGAAGAATCGAATCGATGCCCAGTCTTAAAAATTTGAAATTGATGAACCCAAGCCCAGAAACGTCAAGAATTCGAATATTGATGAACCGAGTTGAAATCAATTGGGTATCAAACTTGAAGAATTCAAAATTTAGAATCTTTTTCAAATTTTAAGATCCAAATTTAGAGTCTTATTTCGAATAATTGATTGTCATGTGATCGATTATATGTTCGTGAAGACTAGGATTTGATTTTGGTTGAAATTGGTTGTTTATTGAATTCAATTTTGAAACCAGAGGGACTTAATTGAATATTTTAGAAACTTGAAACCTGTGCTTTTGAGAATTAGAGTTGTACCAGGGATTTGGATTGCAAAATGAATTTCGTTGGCACTTCTGATATCTTTCAATTTGGCCCAGGAATAGTAATTGGTTTTTATCGAGCAGGACTAGGATGTTATTGTTCAGCTAATGGGTAGCCATCTGCAACATTTGAATCTAACAGGGGTTCCATATGTAATTTAACCTAAAAATGTTAAATTTGTAAAATTACTCTTTTTTCTTAGTTTCATAACTTTAATTTCGATTTTAATATACATTGTGAACATATGTCACTATGATTTTTACTGATATCAACGAGTTCGACTAAACTTTTATGATTCCTACTATGAAGAATGAGATGATTATCGAGTTAAATTCGTAAAAAACTTTCATGGGTCTCGACATATTCACTATTTTGGTTGGACCCCGATCCATACCCTACACTAAATGTTAATTATGAGTATGTATCTTAAGTTGGCCCTGTATGGGTCCGAGGTTTATCCAAATTCTGATCCATACGAGAACCCATGAAAATGTCCAAATAAATCCACGAGGATTCTTTCTGTTATTCTCTCATTCCTACTTTGGTCCTCTTTCTATTATTCTCTCTTTCCTGTCCCTAAGGGGCTTGACTGTGTTGTTAGTATGTTTTACTACGTTTTCACCATACCCGTCGAGTATCGACGGGTCAGAAACTAGTATAATATATTAAGCAAAAAAGGATTTGAGCCATTCTAGGCTATCCACCTCATTTAATTAGTTGGCAAAATCCTCTTCCCTGATTGGTCAATTCATTTGCTTAGTTGTTAAATACTTTTGTTTTCATTGGTCCAAATTATTAAATAATGATGATGTGGGATGATTTGGTCATGTTCAAACTATATATAGTGCAAATTAATTCATATTACTTACTAAAGCAAGTTAACAAACTATAAACAGACGTTAATTCAATGACTATTATAACTCAATTATACAATTTTTCACATACTAAGGAAAGTTAATAAATTTAGACCTAAAAGAATATCAATTAAAGTCTCTAAATCATTTTTAACCCATACATATCGATCAAGCATTTCCCAATAAAGAGTGAAAAACTAAAAAATTCTCATTTAGAAGAGATCCAGAAAGAGGATATAGTTGTTTGAAATTCGAATTTAATAGTCCCGACTTTAAGCCAACTTTACTAGATGAGTAGTAACTCAAATTTAATTGAGTTGTGAAAAATTATGTTTGTAATAGAGTTAAAATATTATAGGTTTTATACGGTTGTTATATATCGTGTGTAAAAGTAAAGTGAGTGTACGAGTTTTTAATATTATTTGATTAGTTTTAAGTTTATTTGATTGGTTTAAAGTTGTTATGATAATTAATTCCAACTCGATTAAAGTCGCATTGCAAATATGACATATTTGATTGTCCGACTCAACTAAATTTGAGTTTTAGTTGTGTAAAAGAAATCCGATATTTTCTAATAGAGAGATAGAGAAGAGGAGGAGGAAATAGATATGAGTTGAATCCAAGCAGTAAAAAGGGGGTTGTTGGAACTTTGAAGCAATCTTTAATACTCTTATATATAGACATAGATTTTATTAAGTTGTTTCTTTTGTAATAATAACATTGTGCTATTGTTAATACTACAATCTAAATCTAAAGCATGAGATTATTTATGAATTTAATTTCAATCATTCAATTTTTTATAAATGTGATAAGACATTGCATAGTCGCATAATGAATCACATATTATAAAGTTGAATTAATAGCACCTTTCATGTTTTAAAATTAACAAAATGTACAAAAAACAATTTAGTATAAACCCTCCATTAATCAAATACTCAATAAACACCCCAATTTAATTATGAAGAAAATAGAAATAATTTTGTGTAAGTCTCCTGAGAGACAGTCTCTATATAATTTATCTAGAGATGTACCTATGTTATCAAGAAAATCATCGATGTTATTAATAAAAACACATATGTTCGCAATAGTAGTGTTTTTTCATATTGCAACAAGACTCATTTCGTTGACAATATAAGCTTTTTGTTTAGTAACATGAATGATTTTCTTGATAAAATAGATTTGTCTCTAAATAAATTATCTACAGACCCCGTGTCTCATGAGACTTTGTGAATAATTTTATAAAAAATGACCCGAACAATGGGCCAGGGCACCAATTAGAGCTTCAATGGATAGAAGCTCAAAATCCTCCGAGCATCTAGCTTCCTGGCAAAAGATTTATCTACTAATACACCCACAAATCTTACTACAAGTTACAATTGAAATCTTTGGAAAAGAAACAAGCATGTGCAGGTTTCATCAATTTCAATATCTATCACTTATTTACATCAAACTACCTCTTAAAATGGCTAGTTTTCATTTGGATCCCTAATGTTTCATACTCTCCCCGTTCCGCTAAATTAGCGCACGTTCTTTTCGACGTTGGTTTTAAGAAAGTCAATGTATAGTTTATTATTTGCAGCTGGAGAGATATGATAAACATTGTAGAAAGTATGAGAAATGTATGTAATAAAATAAGAATGATAGTGGTCAGTGGATCTTAGGCTCTGTTCTCTTTATCTGAAAACTCATTAATTTCAGTTCAGTTCTGCTTAATTGTTTTTTATACTACAATTCAGTTCAGTTCTGTTTAGACGAAGAGATACTTTTTTTTGCTATTCAAGAAAGTGTGCATATATTGATGAGGAGTCAATGACACGTCGATACTTTTTTTTGATGAATTTAAAGGTTTTATTCCAAACGAGAACAATGGAACATCAGAAATGTTCCCAAGTACATCCATCACAAAGTGACGATACAAACTACAGTAGAAAACTCAGCAACCACAACCTACCACAACTCCAGAACACCCGGAAACATGAACCAGCCTAGGCATAAAACAAGAAACAGCAAAGCCTCTAGGACCAGGCTGCCAAAAAACTCACGCCTCACAACAATCACCTCTAAGACCCCGGACGAAATTCTAGCTCCCCTGTCATCTAGCATGTCTCAAAATCAAAATTTCGAGCCAAGAGTTAGGAGTACACCAAAACCAAAATGGAGAACATACCAACCAAGTGAGGAAAGAAAGAAAAGGTTGGTGATTTCCCATAGAGGCGTCTGAAAAAAAAAAAAAAAAATGAGACATTGATTTCTCGACGGATGGAGTTTAAATTAGACGAGTGTACCAAATACTTAAACATTATAAAAATGGTTTCTCATATTTAAGAAAATCGTGATATTTAAAGAATTTCACTTTGGTGAAATAGTCTACTAATAAGAAATTCTGCATCCACACATCAATTTTACTCATGTTATAAACTTATAATCACTATATAATATCCAACTTTTCCTAATTCCCGTATAATCGCATTTTGGGGGGGGGGTGGTTATTTTGCGATAATTTTGAACAATGATTTTGTTCGACAAAATTAATTCGTTAAAATTCTTAAAAACTAATTTAAGTAAGAAATAACATCACCTGAATGTATCTATATATATATATATATATATATATATATATATATATATATATATATATATATATATATATATATATATATATATATATATATATATATATATATATAAAATATATATATTAAGCAAAAAAGGACTGGAGCCATTTTAGGGTGTCGAAGTCATTCAATTGTTTGGCAAATCTTTGTGCTCTGATTGGTCAGTATTAATGCTTGGTTGGATGAATCTTTCATTCTGATTGGTCAAAATAACATTGTCTTGCTAATATGGTGATGTGGAAAATCTTATGCCGTGTGAAAGCAATTAGTGCATGAAATTCAAAATATTGTCTGAATTTTGGAAATATTACTTCATTATGAAAGTTTGATATTTATAAATAATGTAAAAAAAAAAGAAAACAGCCTAAAATTCAATTAACATCTTTAGATCTCATCCATATAGTTGGTCAGTTCAAAAGTTCAAATAGAAAATGTAGTACTATGTCCCTCACCTATTTATTTCGTCAAATAAGGAATTAAAATAATTTAAAATTTTCATGGAAACTTCAAATAAAAATGTGTAATTCTCTTCAAAGACCGTCTATAGTAATGATAAAAAAAGACGAACAATCATTAATATTATTAATCAAAATGTGAGATGGTTAGTTAAGAACGTAGGTGCTTTTGTACAAATATAAGATGTAATTATAGTAACGATATAGGTCCGTATATAACTAAATTAAGTATGAAATTCAATTTGTTATTGGTCGATTATCCAGTCGTATATTTTCTTTAACTGTGGAAGTATTTTGATTTCAATCAAATTTTACTATACATTCCCATCTAATTGCACCTACCGATGCAATCATTATCTCTTAAATTAGGACTAATTATTATCACTAAAATGTGTGCTGATTAAGTATTAAATTATGGGAGCACGATGCGTATTAGAGCATGTTAGGAATATCTGTTTAGATTTTGATCAGCAACCCAATGACTTATCTTAGCTCAGAAAGGTGATTAGTACTCTTAGTTCACTTGAACACTGTAAAAGAGGAAACTCACTAAGTATGATAGTCTAGCAAATCTTGTATAGGATGTTAGGTCTCGACATGTAATTTTTATTTTCTGAAGAAGACCAAGAAGAAGGCATCCAGCAGGAAAAGTTCAACGGATTTGAAGATTTGAAGACTGCACAAGATTGCTGAAGACAAGGGTTTTTCAGATACCTATGTCCAGATATCTTGGAGAAACAAGTGTCTTGAAACACACGAGTTGCAAAAGATATATGAGAATAAAAAGGTTTCTGAGACAAGGAAAGTGCCCACAGATATCTAGACTCAGATACCTTGGACATAAAATATGCTTCTGAAAAAGAAACATATTATAACAAGTTGTTTAAACAAGTGGTATCTGAAGCTATGATGATCTCTGGAAAAGAACATGCAAAGTTTCAGAAAACTTTGTGTATAAAGATCTCTGATACCATGCATAGTTCCGTTGGCACTACAGGACAAAATATAGTACAGTGCATTAAATGCGCAGACAGAAATGTCTGAACAAAAACGGTAGCTTCTGAAGAAGAAGACAAACATGCTACAGTACTATATTCAGATATCAATAGTTTGAATTTTATTTAAGCCTAACGGATACTATTTAAACGACACTCAAATTCATCTATAAATATCAACACTTAGACTGCTTGAGAACACACACCTTAGAACACACTTGTTAGGAATATCTGTTAGTATTTTGATCACACATCACATGTTCTTATCTTAGCCAGAAAGGTGATTAAGTACTCTTGGTTCACTTGAACATTGTAAAAGAGGAAATCATTGAGTATGATTAGTCTAGTAAATCTTGTATTAGGATTATAGGTCTCTGAGTGTAATTTTTTATTTCAAGAAGACCATGAAGATCAATCCTAGCAATGGAGCTTTTCTGAAGATTAGAAGACTGAAGATTGCACAAGGTTTATGAAGACACAAAGGTTTAGTCTAACTCAGAAAGACTATGTCCTTAATCCTTTCTTAAGTATATTAACTTATTTTCGAAATATGATTCTGGACATATGACATCATGAGTATGGAGCATGCAAGCCATCAGAAAGGCTCATGTATCAGTTGAGACTATAGGACAATGAACAGTACTATGCATTAAATGCATCGGCGAAATCTTTAAAGCGATCCTCTCCGAAAAATGAGATCGACTTAGAGTACATAGTTCAAGATATAAACGGATATAATTTGATGGAGAGCACAACGGATATAATTCAAACGCCTCTCAAATTTATCTATATATATCACACACTTAGATGCTTGAAGAACTCACCTTAGAACCCTCTATCTTGCAAAATTACCATCAAGCAAAGTATTCTCTCAAGCACTCTACTACCCTTTCTGAAAGCTTTCTGTTGCTTGAAGAATCACTAGTAGTTCTAAGTTGTCCTGAACCTTAACAAGAGATTGTTATTCGTGAAAGAGTTGAACTATCAGATACCCTTTCTGAAGCTCATTCTCTAGAACGGACATCAATTACTTGGGTCAGTAAAGAGCAGACTGCCATCCACTGAACAAGTGTATTAAGTAGTCTCGTTCTGATTGGCTCTCTGAAAACATAACTGAAAAGTTATACGAGAACTTTTCTGACAAAACCTTATATCCAACACCATCAAGGCGTGGAGTAGAGGAAGTACTTGATTTGGAAAATCAGGGAATAACTCCAAGGTTATCTGAGTAGAGGAAGTACTTAGCTCTAGGAGCTAGGGAATAACTCAGGGGGAACATTTGGTTGGGAACCATTTGTTTAAGAATCTTAGAATAGGATTATTGTAACGTGAACTCAATTATCTGTTCTAGTGAATTCTAGGTCTCAGAAAGACCGAAGTGGATTAGTTGGAGGATTACGCCACCTCCAGATACCACTATATTTGCTGTGTCATTTACCTTTTTGTATTTACATTTCAGCAAAGCACACACACACATACTTATTGTTTCTGCACTTACCTATCTTAAAGTCTTCCGCGCTCTGAACTTAAGTATCAGAAATCCCCAGGTCTCTGAGAAACTGTGTTTATCGACAAAAGTTTTAAAAGACTATTCACCCCCCTCTAGTCTTTTACTTTGCCGTTATCTGGACCAACAAGTGGTATCAGAGCAGGAGGTTCACAAGCCTTCTGCACTGAACCTAAATCCCCAGATAGGTGAAGGAAATTTGTCTCTTTCTGAGGACTATATAATTTGTGTGTTAAGTGTGCAGGTATGTCTCTGAGTGATGCACCCGTTCTGAAGCCATAAAACTACGAGAAATGGAAGAACAACATGATGCTCCATCTGGAGGCCATTAGTGACGAGATGATCTATGTTATCAATGCATCAATGAAGGGCCTATCAAAATCAGACAACTCAAACAAGTTACTGAGATGTCTGATGGAAGAAAAGCCTCAGACAAGGAAGATGGAAGCGAGGATATGGCTGCTAGTGATAGTGGTCATGTTGCTCGTGGAAGCATTATGTATGAAGACAAGCCAAGAGAGCTATGGACATCTGAAGATGCCAAGAGACACATATTGGATGGTCAAGCTCGTAATATCAACATCAGATCGACACCTGAGCACATACAGTGTAAACTGTGGGGTGCTAAAACGGCGAAAGTTGCCTGGCATCTGATTGAAAAATGCATGCGGGCGAGAAAACCAAAGAAAACAAGTTCGAAGTTCTTAAATTGAAGTTCCAAAACTTCAAACAAGGTCCCACTAAAACTCTGGAAGAACTTGATTTCAGGTTTACTACACTTATGAGTGATATGGCTGCACTTGGTGAAAGCAACAGATACTCCCAGCCAGAAAAGATTAAGACTATTGTCAGAAGTCTCAATCACAACTGGGAGCACACTAAGTTCTTTTATTTCAACCAAGGGATGCCAAATATTACTCCAGTAGAGCTCTTCTCTCATCTTGCTCAGAGACTATGAGACAACTCGGAGAACAACAATTTGAAAAGTTGCAAAGTGCTGCTCTAGTTTCTCAAGGTTCTTCTGAAAAGAAGGATACCAAAGATGCATCTGAAGAAAATGCTCTTGCAGTAAGACACATGAAGAAATTTGTGAGTCAAGAGATTGAGAGAAGAAAAACTAAAGAAAAGCTGAAAAAGCATCTTGGCCCAAACTATCATCAGTATAAGAACATACAAATGAACAACTCTCTGAACACCCCCATTCAGAAAGGTGTTAATCTTGAAAAGCAGAAATAGAAAATGATATCTGCTTCTTTTGTCAAAAGCCTGGTCACTTCAAGAGAGATTGTCCTGCTTTAAATAAGCTCAAGACAGGTGACAAGAAGGACAGAAGAAATTTCAAAAGAAATCAAAGGGCCTTACTGACTGAAGAAAGGAAGAAGATTCAAATGCAACTTGATGCTCTAGACATTGAGACAGATTCTGAAGATGGAGATTCAGATGACTCAAACCTACCATCACCAGAATTGTGTGGAATAACCACGATGTAATCGACTTCGGCCTTAAGAAGAATGAAATGTGTGGAGTTGCTGAGATTGCTGGTCCAGACATCTCCAACATTGAAATGTGTCTTATGGCTGATGAGGTAACTAACAATTTATAATTTCTGTACTATGAGAGTGATGATGGAATTGAGGATCTGGAGTTGGTCAAGAGTGAATTGGATCGTTATGAGAAAGAATTTCTGGAAGCAAAATCCAAAACCAGAATTCTAGAGGAAAGCAAAGAAACTCTTGAAAAAGAGGTTTCTGAGCTAACCAGAGTATCTGAGAACAAGAACGCTGAAATAGCCTTTCTGAAAGCTCAGATATCTGAGAATGAAAATTCTCACAAACTAGCCTTGGATGAACTCAATAAGAAATTGATGAAGCTGCTTTCTGAAAATGAAGAACTCAGAAAGAAAGAGCTATCCTTCCAATCTTATGCAAAGGCTAGTGACACTCTCACTGAGGTTCGATCCTATCTGAGAGATCCCTCTGAGAAAGGTGGACTTAGACTTGATGAACAATCGAGTAATTCATCTCCTCTGAAGAAGAGTGATGAAAGGTTGACCTTTCTAAAAAGTCAACAGAATGGTTCTTCAACCACCTATAGCATTGGTCAGAAAGCTAGGGTAGTTGACAAAGGAAAAGGAGTAGCAACCCAGCCTTTGAAAGAACAACAAGTTCACAAGAAACTTGTGGATAAGGTTTCTGAAAAGAAACACAACCTTCAGACATGCAACCATCCACATTGCTACATTACTAGGAAAGGAAGAATTGCTGGAATAGGCAAATTCTCTACTGTACCATTTTATGAAAATAAAGATGGTGCAGAAACTAGTAAGGCTTCTGAAGAACGTATTCAGAAAGCCAAAGGTGTTCGAAATGGCATTGGCTATCGTGCTATTGGAAAAGTTCTTCTGCAACAATATAAGGAAGGACAAGAACAATGGCGCAAGGATATTATTGCGTAGCAATGAAGTGGAAGAAATCTCAAGCCCGAAAAAAGCGAATGCCGAGCTAGAAGGAACTCGGCGGAAAGGCTAAGTTTGTGAAAAGCAACCCCGAAACCTGTGGTCCGTAAAGCACCAAAGGGAACACCTAGAAACACCCCAAGAAGGAAAATTGAGATCAAAATTACTGATTTATTGCATCTCCTTCTGATCAAGTTAGACAAAAACAAACTCCCAAGAAATTCACTAAAATGTGGATTCCTACTGGAAGAATGTTTAGTCTAAATGGTTCTATCTCTAAAGCAAGAACTTAACTCCTGTTTCCTGTTTTGTGCAGAATGCCTCTTGGACTAAGGCTCAATGGCTATTTGATAGTGGATGCAGAAAGCACATGACAGGAGACAAAACAAATCTGGTCAACTACAAAGCTTGCAACAATGGACCAGACATCAGATTTGCTGGAGGAGAATTAAATCCCTCTCTGGGATTTGGCAACGTCAAATTAGGATCATTAACAATCACTGACGTATTACATGTTAAAGGTTTGAAATATAATCTATTTAGCATGAGCCAGATTCATTGTGAAATTCAAAGCAAAGTATTGCAAACTTATAGACAATGAGTCAAAGCAGACAGTCTTGGTTGCTCGGCGGAAAGGAAGTCTTTATGTTGCCGATTAGGCATCTGCCACAACTGAAGAATGTCTCATGGTGAGTCAATCAGGTCACACAGAAGAGCACTGGTTATGGCACAAAAGAATGAGTCACTTGAATTTCAAAACTCTGAACAAACTTGCTAAGAAAGAGTTAGTGGTTGGCCTTCCCAAAACATCTTTCAGAAAGGATGGTATCTGTTCTGCCTGTCAGATGGGGAAACAATCCAAAATCTCTTTCAAGTCCAAAACCAGACACTCTAGTGTTAGACCTCTACAACTATTACACATGGATCGTTTTGAATCATGATGGGAAACTACTCTTAGTTCAAGAATATGTTGATGACATCATATTTGGATCTAAGGACAAGCAACTTTGTGATGACTTTGCAAATCTCATGAAAAGTAAATTTGAGATGAGCATGATGGGAGAATTGAACTATTTCCTAGGATTGCAAGTCAAGCAACTCAATGATGGAATATTCATTAGTCAGACAAAGTATGCAAAAGACATGCTCACAAAGTTCAATCTTAAGCCTTCTGAAAAGAATGCTAAGATACCATGAGCATAGGAACCAAGATGACCTATACTAAATCAGATATGAGTGTTGATGAACACAAGTATAGGAAATTGATAGGTTCACTACTTTACCTTACTGCAAGCAGACCTGATATTCAATATGCAGTTGGAGTGTGTGCTAGATTTCAAACAAATCCAATGCAATCACACTACAACACTGCTATGAAAATATTAAAGTATGTGAAAGGTACAGTAGATGTAGGGTTGTGGTATCCTAAAGAAAGTGGATTGAGTTTGGCTGGTTACTCAGATGCTGATTATGCTGGATCAATGCTTGATAGGAAAAGTACCTCAGGAACTTGTCAGTTTCTGGGAACTAGACTTATCTCATGGTTTAGCAAGAAACAAAACTCAATTGCAACTTCTACCACAGAGGCTGAATATATTGCTGCTGGTTGTTGTGCAACACAAATTCTGTGGATTCAACAACAACTCAGAGACTATGGACTCAATGAAGAGAAAACTCCCATTTTCTGTGATAACACAAGTGCTATTGCAATAACACAGAACCCTAAGTTCCATGCCAGAACAAAGCACATTGATGTTAGACACCACTTCATCAGAGACCATGTTGAGAAAGGCAATATAGAGATACTCAAGATTGGTACAGAAGACCAACTTGCAGATATCTTCACCAAGCCCTTACAAGTAAGCCGGTTCTTGACTTTGAGACACAATCTTGGATTAATGGAGTTGCTTAAGGACTGCAAAATTGTCCTGAATCTCTAAAGTCTGAGTAAGTGAGGTAGAAAAGAAGTAGGCCTCTGAGAACAGGTTCTCAGAAAGCCAAGTTGAAAAGAAGTGATGCAAGGGTTTCTGAGTAGCAACACTCAGAAAGGCAAAACATTTCTGGAACGGGTATCCAGAAAGGCAAAGGTTGGTACACACTCAATAAGTAAATAAAACTAGAACTTACTTACTGAGAGTGGGTCAAATACATTCAAACAACTGAAGCTTCTGACACTTGAATTCAGAAAACTATTTAGTCATAAAGAGAAATGGACACACAAAGCCCAAAAGGTATAAGTTCTGAAAGTCAAACATGTACAATGTCTTGTATTTTTACCATTTTCATGATAAACAATATATAGATAAGGACTTGACACTCAGAATGATAAGCTCAAACGATTAAGTGTTCCTACTCTTTACTAAGTGACACAATGAATGTAGCATTTTAAAAATCCATCAAGTCGGCACATTACCATTTGTTGATTGATATCATTACAAGATATTCAATATAAGCCCTTGATGAATAAACGTTTGATATCAACGATTGAGATTAAAACAAAGCAAGTAATGTCTGTTGATAAATGCAGACATGACCCACTACGCATTTAATGAAGTACAAAGGACGTACCACGCCTATGTAGATGCAAAGACACGCATTCATATTCAGTTGTATGTATGTTGTATCTATGTACATTTTGTCTGCTATATATATAGGATTTGGTCAAAAGACAAACACTTTCACCAATTCCGAAATTTCAAACTTGCATCAAAACAACAAAATCTCTCAAGAATTCTGCAAAACCCCTCTGCAAAACTCAACTTCTTGTGCTTAGTCTTCTGAAAAGATAGACTAATCTCGATTAATTGTGCAAAATTCATCTGAAAAACACTCATTCAAACTCTATATAAGAGATGGCACCCAAGAAGATGACCACCAAGAACCCTAAGGCAGCATCATCTGCTCCTGCTGAAAAGCAAGGAGGAAAGGAACTTAAGGTGTTGAATAAACGCCTTATGGGAAAGTTTACCCCATCGGACTGGAACCCTAACCACAAAATGAATTGGGGAGCTTTTATAGTAAAGAGGTATGTACCAGCAGTTATACATTCAAAACCGAGGAAAAGCGTCTGGGGATGTCAAGAATTCCCATATCTACAAGCTTCTCTGCGCACCTCAAGGACTATCCACACTGGATGTACTGGAGTTCTATAACAACTCCAAAATCTTCAAAAAAGTTGTGAAAGATGAAGAAGAGAAATACATGCAGACTGAAGTCCAAGGACAAGAAATTGTTCTAGACTGCAAGACTTTCTGCAAGATATTCCGATTGAAAAATCGAGGAACATTTGAAGACATCAACATCAAGGACGCTTCCATGATTCAAGGCGTCAAAGAGCTATTTGAAGCAATCCAGTTAGAAAATGCAAAAGGTTGCCCAGGAGACTTTGTTCTGAAAGCCATCAGAACTAGTCATCTCCAGAAACACTGGAGTACTTTAGCTCTTATTCTGGTCCGTTGCTTTGATGGCAACAAAGGAGGAGTAGACCAGATAAGCATGGAGAGATGGATGATGATGCATCTTCTGAACAAGAAGCATGAAGGGCAGGAAACCCACTTCAATTGGGGGAAGTACGCCTTCAACAAATTCCTTGGACATATTGAGGAATTTGAGCCCAAAATCATCAATGGCCTTGCTGAGCCAAAGGCCAATATGCACTTTGGTCTCAGAATCTATTACATTATGGAAACAATGGGAATCACTCTCAGAGAGAGGCAGGAAATCCAAGTCACCAACTCCCTTTTCAGACACGCCTTTGAAGAAAATGAGAAGCTTGCTGCTGAGAACGCACTCAGAAAGGCAGAAGAAGAAGAAGAAGCTGCACAACAAGGTGAGGAGGTCTCTGAGCAAGCTCAAGCTAAACCTCCAGTTGCCAAGAGAAAGAGGACTCAAAGTAAAAGAGCCTCCAAGTCCCTAAGCATACAAGAGGCACAACCTTCTGGAGACAAGGTCTCAAAAGATGTTGGACGCCCAGAAAGGCAACCCCAGAATGCCCCAAGAGTCCTGAACCAGAATGCTCCAGAACTCTCCAGAGATGATAGAAATATCATAGATGGGTCTGCACCAACATAGAATAGTGATTCTGAGTATGATGAAGTACTTGCAAAAGTACTTAAAAGATTCAAGTATGAGACCCATGGAGGAGCATCAAGCTCAGCTCTTCAAAAAGACAAGAGCCCCTCTGCCCAGCAGGAAGAAGAAGGCCTGGGTGAGGAAGATAGAATGCTGGAAGATCCTGACATTGCTTCCACATTCACAATGCCAGCACTTTATGTTGCTGAGGAAAATCCTGTTTTAACACAGGTTCCTCAACCTTCTGAGAGAGCTCAACTCTCAGAAAGGGATCAAACTGAGATGGAGACTCAGAATGATACTGCAGAGGAGAACAATAATGAGCACAGAGAGACTGTGGAATTACCACAAGTCCAAGAGATCAATGATCAGCCTGACCCTATTCAGGTAACAAAGATAGTTTGTATCTAACATGTCAACATAATTGCATGTTAACTTGTTACTCATAAGTCATTTGTTACAGCCAACATGGAGACACACTTTCGGGGAGAAAACCGCCCACCCCTTGAATGAAGAAGAGGTTCCTCCAACCTCGTAACATCAAGAAGAGCACATCCCATTGTAGTGAAGTTATCTCCTAACAAGAAATAACTAACTAAAAATGCTCTTATCTTATGTTCTAATATTCTTAATGTCTCTTCTTAGGCTCCAACTGAGGAAGTAGTGGTGGTGGAACCAACACCCCAAAACCTAGAGATTCCAGAGGCTGAAAAGCTTTCTGAGGAAGTATTTACTGAGCCTTCTGTTGAGAAGGTAAGTAATCAGTAATAGTCTTCTTCAAAGAATGCTCTGGAAAACCCACTACTAAATCTTTTATGTTTGTTCTTACAGGCTCAGTCAGAAGGACAATTGGATGAAGAAACCGTTGTGTTATCTCTTCCAAAAGAAACTAAAACTGCTGAACAAGCAGTATCTGCAGAAAAGGTGCCAGAAACCCCAAAGGTTTCTGAGGAACATGCTACTGAGCTTCCTCACTTAGAAGTAAGTGAAGTCTCAGAAAGCACTTTTACACCTATCTTTTCTGTTAACAGTTTCTAAACATAATTGATTCTAATTCTCAGGCTCAAGCAGAAAGAAAGGTTGATGAGGATCAGACTTCTCCTCACAACAAGGTATCTGAGGCCTCTGTGCCCAAGCAAGCAAAAATCCAAGCAAATGAGCCTAGTGTTTCTACACAGGTATGCTCAGAAAGCTTACTTTTGTACACAGATACTAACACAAGTGGTTTGAACAAAACTAACTTGAACACCTTCATTCAGGCTCAAAGTCTAGTGCCAGTTGATTTACTCAAGGCTTTCCAGAAGCACACTTTAAAGAAACATCTCAAGTGCTTCAGACAATGGCGTAACTTCGAAGGCTGACCTTTCAGAATTAGCCAGAGTAATCGACGTCCCAGAAAAGAGAGCAATCGCCTTCAATCTGGAAGATTATATCCATGCATTGTTCCCAACAGAGTTGTTAGAACTTAAGATCCCGGATTGGTACTTGAAACAAGATCAATAGACAATGTTGCCAACAATGTTGTTCAACATTGTCTTCAACATAGCAAACAGATGGCAGCGGATGAATAAGAATGAAACTTCTATTACCAAGCCAATATATAGAAAAATATATTAAAAGAGGCAAAATATCTACTGACAGGAAAAGTAGATCTAATCAAGTGGGTTTAATACAATCACAGACGATTGATTAAACAACCAAAACTAGCCCTAGAAGAACCAACAGTAAAAGCTATTCTAGGTCGATGTTTGAAAGAGTTATTCCAGCAATGAATACTCTTAGACAAACTCTAAAGCTAGCAGAAAACAAGAAGCCTAAACTCTTTTAATAAAATCTCGATTGATCATCAAGAAAGGCTCAATGATTGCTCGGCTGAATCCTTGTATATATACTTGAGATATCGACAGCTCCCATCCAAGTCGAAAGGCAATAGGATCTCAGCAAAGGCAATTTTCCATGTTCTTGTTTTCTTCAATAATCAGCTAGAAGGAAATTCCCATATTAGTGTCTTCAACAATATATTTCCTTCTTGCTTTCTTCAACAATATTCTTGAAAGATTCTCTCTTTGATCTCAGCAGGAAGAAACTAACGTTGTTTCTCAGATATGGTCGGAAAATCTTTCCAAGATTATCTCTAGAGAATCTTTTATTTCCTTCTTACTTTCAAGGTGCCCATAACTTGTCAAACTCTTTCCTTCTTTTTAGATTGCATTCCTTATGTCCAAAGCAGCTCAAACTCTTTTCTTATTCCTGCAGAAATTCGAATTGATTGCTTCCAGTCCAAGTCATCATCAATTGGCTGCTTGTTTCTATGTTATGTGTTGTCCGTAATGTTGTTCCAACATTGTATCGGCACTATTTCGCAATGTTGCACAACATTGAAATCCTGCAGTTCACAAACAACAACAACAAACACAAACATTGAACTGAATCATGAAAGATAAGATTAACTAATCAAGTGCAACTTGCATTTTCAATCTCCCCCTTAATCTTAGTCTTTCATCAAGCAATAGCATTCCTTTGGGCTCATTGATTCCTTTTGATCCATTAAGCATGTTTAAGCCCAACTTGATATATCCTACAAAATATTCATAGAAAACAACTACAAACATTGAACCGGTAATGTATGCGAAGAAAGGTTGAATTACTAAACAAAGTGCACTAAATTGCACTTTCAATCTCCCCCTTAATTCTGATCTTTCTTCACACAACCTAAAACCAGTTTGTTAGTCAAATCGAACAAGTAGGATTTAAACAAGTCAAGAGGAAACCTTTGTTGGGAACTGAAAGATAAAGTGCAATCGATCAATGCTGATGGACAATGTTGAGTCAACATAGAACTCAACATTGCTGTAAATATGCACTTTCAAACTCCCTCTTATGTCTTTGTCTACTCATCTCCTTTGAACTCATCATGGACATCATATCATACTTCTTTTGACAATTCCTGCACTCAGTAGTTAGTGAATAAAGACAAACTTGCGTAGAATCGCAGTATAAGTGCAGTAAACAAAGTCGTCTGCAATGTTGACACAACATTGCAGTCAACACTGCACTATTCAATCTCCCCCTTTGTCTTTCTTCACAAAAACACACCTGAACAAACTTGTTAGAAACAAACAAATATAACAGGCATGAAACTACAGAACTCCCCCTCAACATTAGACGAGAGCAATATAACAAAATAAAGTATGTTTGCTTTTTGTTCAATCTCTTCTCTTCTCCCCCTTTTTGAGAAGAAAGATATTTCTCAGATTATTCAACCAAGTTCACAGAAGGAGACAAGAAGACATGCAATGAGTGCAATACTGAGTTGTGGACTATAGGACCTGCAATAAGAGCTGTGCAATGTTGGAGAATGATGTTGAAAACAATGAGTTCAACACTGGCAGCCAAGGTGATAGCAAAAGCAGGAAAAAAGTTTGGATCGGC
This sequence comes from Plantago major, assembly GCA_026545765.1. Taxonomy (NCBI): domain Eukaryota; kingdom Viridiplantae; phylum Streptophyta; class Magnoliopsida; order Lamiales; family Plantaginaceae; genus Plantago; species Plantago major. The sequence goes on along the minus strand of CM048841.1, from coordinate 27,759,318 downwards.
TGGAGGGCAGTGTTAGGATAAGAATGGATGGTCATGATGGGTGTTGTTGGGTTTGCCTTAAACGATCCTGCAAATATATATCAATGCTACAGAAACTGTGCATAACGGTTAATAAAAGATTAAAGTTACAAGTAAAACAGTTATCCGTCAAGTCATAGTAATCAGATAAACAGATAAACCCTAGGGAGGTTGACCAAAAATCTTGATCTTAAATAATGACTTGAAATGCAAGAACAGGAAAGCAAAAACCCCAAACCCCAATGAAACACCTTAGACCTGAAACACCTCAGACCTACTCCCCCTCAAACCCAAAAACACACAGAAAGGTCAGATAGAGAAGCACATATAAAAAAGAGCAAATATAAGTCAGAAAGTACTCCAAGGACAGCCAATGTTGACCAGCATGCTGACTCAACATTGATGACAACATCGGGAAATCAGACCACTCTTAATGTAAGTCAGCCAGGAAACCAAGTCTCAAAATGTGCAAATTCGATTAACACCACTGATGCTGCAGGCAAAGACAGAGAGAGAAAGGAATACCAAAGAAACACACTCAACATTGCCTCAAGAAGTAAATTGAACAATTAGCATAAGTTTGAGTGGGGGTGACCATGAGACCGTGAACCATGTCAAATAATTGGAACACGTATGAATCCGCTCCAAAGCCGAAGCCTATGCGGAGTTAGGCAAACACACGTCTCATGGCATAAAATCACTCATTTGACCACATTGGGTAATTTGGTACTCAGAAAGTGAACCAGCAGCATTACGAGAATCGACACTTTTGTGCGTGTCGGTTTTCAGTACAGGCCATCAACCCTCCCGACATATGACACATTGGCCACGTCGATATCTGGATAGTATTTGAAACCTGCTCAACACGATCCTCGACGGAAACACTTCAAGCCCTTTTTATCATAATTCATTAGATTTATTAAGCATAAAGGACAGGAGGCAACATCAAGAGTGAGTCAAGGTACGAGTAAAAATAGCCAAAAAGCAGCAAAAGTGGGTTTTACATAAAACAAACACACAGGAGACTCGATCCCTTTCAACCTTGGTTTCAAATAGCCTTTCAAACCCTAAGCATCACCACTGTAAGCTACAAAGCAGGAACAACCATAGACCAGTACAGAAGCACAGAAAGCACATAGACACACACAAGAAAAATAAAGAAAATAAAGAAAATCAAAAGGCAACAAAAAATACATCACTTTTCTGCAGCCAGTGTTGACTGTGATGTCGAGTCAACACTGGTTTCAACATCTAAGATCACAAAGAGCACAAATCAAGAGATCTCCTAAGACTGAAGAATCTCTCACAATTCAAAGGCTTGGTAACAATATCTGCAAGTTGATTGGTTGTATCTAAGTGTTGTATGACTATTACTTGCAGATTGACCATATCCATAAGAAAATTATACCTAATGTCTACGTGTTTCGTGCGTGAGTGCAAAACAGGCTTCTTAAAATTATTTATGGCACTAAGGTCATCACAGAACATCAACAAGGTATCACATTGAAGACCAAAGTCATGCATCATATTTTTCACCCATATCAATTGAGTAACACAACTCCCAGATGTTACATGTTCAGATTCAACATATGAGAGTGACACATTGTTCTGTTTCTTGAAATACCATGACATTAAATTAGAATCAAGATAAAAGCAACCTCCACTAGTGTATTTTCTATCATCTAGAACACCAGCCCAATCAGAATCACTAAATCCCACTAGATTAGTGTTTGTATCACATGCATACCATAATCTAAGATTAACAGTTCTTGATATATATATGAAAAATCTTTTAAGAACAATCAGGTGTGGGATTTTAGGGTTAGACTGATACCTGGCACAAACACACACATAAAACATGATGTGAGGTATGCTGGTTGATAGATATAGAAGGCTGTGAGTCATTGTTCTGTACAATGTTAGGTCAACATCATCTCCAACATCGATTCTGCTGAGCATAAGACCATTAGCCATAGGAGTGCTGGGTTCACCTATCATGCTCATCTCATGGGTACCGTCAGATGGAATTTCTGCCTGTGATGTTGAGCTCAATGTTGTGTCATCATTGCTGTCAGCATTGACAATTTCTCCTTGTACACCAGCTGGAGTTCTTGGTTTAGACACCTTTTCAGGTTCAGTGTCAGTTTTCTCAGGAGTAGTGTCTTTAACTTTGCTCAAGACTGCAACAACTTTGCTTATTCTTGGAGTACAGTGCCTTTCTGGATAGAGACATCAGAAGAGACAGTTTCGAAAACAGACAATGTTGATGTCAATGTTGACTCAACATTGTTTTCATTCATCAGTTTCAGCTCTTCCCAGTGATAATCTGCAGATAGATCAACTGAACCATGTAGACACAAAACATTAGTAGAAACTGATTCCTCAGGGTTAGTCCAGAAAAGTGTTTCACAGTTTTGAGAATCATCATAGTCGAAAAAGATTTCTTTTGTCAATGTTGGACTATCAATGTTGGACCAACATTGTTTCTCAACATTGTTCAGAACAGGAGATAGGGCTTTGGCATGAACTTCTGGATCATCATCTTCCTGTTCGTCATCTGAAACATCACTGAGACAAGCAAGCATAGTCTTTTTCTCTTTTCGAAGAGTGTTAGCACATTCATTCTAATAATGCCCCCATCCTTGACATTCAAAACATCTAACTTTACTAAGTTTACTAAGACTAGGGCTAGAGTTTGACACACCAGTTTTCTTTTTGAAATTTCTAGTTCCTTTTGAGTTGCTCGAAGAGCCTCTATTAGAATTCTTCCTGAATCTAAGTTTCTCAATTTTCCTAACCAAGTCATTGTAGGCTTCTTCAGTCATGTCATCAGAATCATCACTACTGCTTTCAGACTCAGTAACTTTAGCTTTAGATTTAGAGTGAAGGGACATACTAAGGATTTTCGTACCTTTTCTTTCGTTATCAATTATCTCAAAATTTTTCAAATTGTTCATCAAGGTATGAAAATCCATAGTAGCTAGATTGTGAGTGTCTTCCAAAATAGTAACTTTAGTGTCAAATTTTGGAGAGAGAGATCGAATGGCTTTAGAAATCAGTTGCTTGTTGGAAATAGCATCACCAAGAAGTTGAACATCATTAGACAAAGTCAAAAGCTTTTCAAAATAAGAATCAATGGTTTGACTTCTTCCATTCTCGATTTTCAAATTTTGACCAAAGCATTCAAGTTTAGTTTGTTTGACACTATTATCACCTTCACAATGATTCTGAAGTAAGTCCCAAGCTTGTTTAGCAGTAGTGCAATTTTGAATGATTTTAAACATATGAGCATCAACATGTCCAAAAATGGCATTTAAAGATTTTTCATTGTAAGAGCTTAAAAGAAAGTCACCTGCAGTGAAGCGTTCTTCGTATGGGAACAATATCTCCATCAAGATCGTGTCCTTCAAGAGGCTGCACAAATCTTTCTAGAACAGATCTCCAAGCTCGACCTTCAATGGACTTGATGTATGTCCTCATCCGATTTTCCAAAGAGTGGTAGTTCGATCCATCATGCATAGGTGGCCTGTAGACACTTGAGTTTGCAACTTCCATTGTAGTAGTACCAAATCCAGACACCAGTAGTTAGGTGGCTGGCTCTGATGCCACTTGTTAGAACTTAAGATCCCGGATTGGTACTTGAAACAAGATCAATAGACACAATGTTGCCAACAATGTTGTTCAACATTGTCTTCAACATAGCAACAGATGGCGCGGATGAATAAGAATGAAACTTATTACCAAGCCAATATATAGAAAAATATATTGGCGGCATAGAGGCAAAATATCTAATGACGAGAAAAGTAGATCTAATCAAGTGGGTTTAATACAATCACGCATTTATTGATTAAACAACCAAAACTAGCCCTAGAAGAACCAACAAGAAAAGCTATTCTAGGTCGATGTTTGAAAGAGTTATTCAACAATGAATACTCTTAGACAAACTCTAAAGCTAGCGAGAAAACAAGAAGCCTAAACTCTTTTAATAAAATCTCGATTGATCATCAAGAAAGGCTCAATGATTGCTCGGTGAATCCTTGTATATATACTTGAGATATCGGCTACCCCATCCAAGTCGAAAGGCAATAGGATCTCAGCAAAGGCAATTTTCCATGTTCTTGTTTTCTTCAATAATCAGCTAGAAGGAAATTCCCATATTAGTGTCTTCAACAATATATTTCCTTCTTGCTTTCTTCAACAATATTCTTGAAAGATTCTCTCTTTGATCTCAGCAGGAAGAAACTAACGTTGTTTCTCTGTATATGGCTGGCTGGAAAATCTTTCCAAGATTATCTCTAGAGAATCTTTTATTTCCTTCTTACTTTCAAGGTGCCCATAACTTGTCAAACTCTTTCCTTCTTTTTAGATTGCATTCCTTATGTCCAAAGCAGCTCAAACTCTTTTCTTATTCCTGCAGAAATTCGAATTGATTGCTTCCAGTCCAAGTCATCAGTCCAATTGGCCTGCTTGTTTCTATGTTGTCTGTGTTGTCCGTAATGTTGTTCCAACATTGTATCGGCACTATTTCGCAATGTTGCACAACATTGAAATCCTGCAGTTCACAAACAACAACAACAAACACAAACATTGAACTGAATCATGAAAGATAAGATTAACTAATCAAGTGCAACTTGCATTTTCAATCTCCCCCTTAATCTTAGTCTTTCATCAAGCAATAGCATTCCTTTGGGCTCATTGATTCCTTTTGATCCATTAAGCATGTTTAAGCCCAACTTGATATATCCTACAAAATATTCATAGAAAAACAACTACAAACATTGAACCGGTAATGGTACGAAGAAAGGTTGAATTACTAAACAAAGTGCACTAAATTGCACTTTCAAGAGTCCTACTCATTTGCCACTCTGATGCATGAAGACTTCATTCATGAAGTAGCACAAAGAGTTTTAGCAGATTTCAAGTCTGCGGATGCTCAAACCCAAGAGCAGATGGTTACCCATCCTGCCTTGCCCAACAAGCTCACTACTTATCCTACTGAACAAGAAGAAGTTAATGGGAGGATGATTACATTCCCAAATGTGATCAACCTGGTTTCAGAAGATGACGAGGAGATCGACGAAAATGATTATCAAGAACCTCCCTCTGAGCATCCAAACCAAGAAGCAAAGAACAAGAGTGATGATGATGATGATCAGAATGATGATCCCCAATCTGGACAAGGCGGGATTCAGAAAGCTAGCAAAATAAGTGGAGAAAAGGCTACTCCCTCAATTGCTCAGAAAGATCCATCATCATCACCTCCCAAGTCTCATCAAGATACCCAACAGGCTGAACACAATGATGCCATAGAAGAAATTTCAGCCGCTGAGTTTAGGATTGAACAACTCAGAAAGGTATTGGAAGAAGAGAATAGAATCAACATTGAGACTCAAGCTCTTGTTGATGAAAAGGAAGCCAAAATCAAGAAGCTCGAAGAAGCTAATGCCAAGGAATTGGCACTCCTAGATGAGCAAAGAAATTTGAAAAATGCCATTGTTGTCACAGCTGCTGAGATAAATGCCATGGATGACAATGATGATGAAGAGCATGATGCTGAGACTGCATCAGAAAGACCTTCTACATCTTCTCAGAAGGCCAGCACACTTGATGGAAAGCAGAAGAAGATTGTCAATCTACAAACAATCCAAGAAAAGGATTATGATAGTGATGTCAAACCCACAACTTGATTATCAAGGTAAGATGAGAGACTTGTCACTCAAAGACAAAGAGCCCTACTTGCTCCTCATATATTCTCTGCACCAAGTAGTTCAAGAAGTGAAGAGCACCGTACAAGGAACAATGACTTTTTAGAGCTCAGAAAGACACTAGTTGCCCAAGATACAGAAGTGCTAAAATCCGTCCCAGAAGAGATGAAGCCATTGGCTGCTGCTTTACTCAACAGAGCAACCAGCATAGCTCTCTCTCAGAAAGACCTAGGGTTGGTCAGGGATGAGGATTGTAACAATGCTAATGCAGCATTGAATGAAGCTACCATGCCGTCGCGCAAGCCAACGCCCTAAGACCACTTGAAGAGCTCAATGAAAGGAGCAGAACCTGTTAAGCGTAACACGAGTCAAGAAAGAACTTCAAGAATTAGTCAGGGTGCACAACAATCTCCAGAAAAACTTTGAAACTCTCTCTGAAGCTTATGCTATCATGAGTCAGTCATTCATGACTAAGGGGGAAGAAGAGATGCCTCGGAAAGGCAGAGGAAGAAAAAGAAAACAATCAATTCCTCCCTCCTCAAGTCAACTTATCATTAAGAGCACCACTGGAGACACCCTTGCTGAAGAAGTTATCCCAGATCAACCAGCCAGAAGGCTGAGAAGTATGATAACTAGGGGAACCAAGTCCCTTAGGATCTCAGATGGGAACAACCAGAATAATCCTGAAGAAGGAGAAGACCAAGAAGAAGGAGAGGTAAGAGGTCAAGAAAGCTGCAAGTCTCCAATTTTGGACTTCAATGATGATGAGAATGAATCTGACACAGATGAACATCCACTTCATAAGAAAAGGAGACAAGCAACTACTTCACAACATCCTCTGGCAGCAAGACCTTTAGCAGCCAGAACCCCTTCTGGAAATACCAAGTCATTACAAGGAACATCCACCAGCACAACCCCAAGGCAGGAAGAAAGGGTTAGAGGATCTCCTAACAGAAGGCCACCAAACAGAAAAGCAAGAAGGGATTTTCAGTTTGGCAGAATAAACAATGAAACACATCAAGAAAGGCCAACTGATGCCCACATTAAGTATATGAAGACTAGTAATGAAGAATCTTCATATAGGTGCATTCTGAACAAGAGAGGGTATTGGATTCTGGAACTACAACACCTACTTGTCAATGATAAGTTTCCAACTCCTATCCTCAACCAGATCCTGAAATGGAGAGAAGGCAAGCCAGAATTGCTAAAACATGAGCACCTTCATGCCTGGCTAAACTTTGAAGTAGAAAAGAGGAATGAAGCCAGAAAGATGGATCTTTCTTTTGCCTGTCCTTACCCAAAACCTGATGATGTACACAAGGTAAGAAAAATGGATGGTAGTTACAGCAGGAAGAACAAACTAGGTGTTTCAACCTATGAGTCATTCTATATGACATTGGACGAATACCTAGATGATATACACTATCTGGAAGAAATATACAAGTATTTCAACCTATCTCAGCTGCAAGTAGACCATGCCTGGGTCTGGGGAAAGTACTTCTGGGTCAAACACTTTCTGCGGAAGAATCACAAACTTGGCAAGAGTTACCATGAAATATGTGACTTATCCAGAAAGACAGAGCTCTCTGTCAGAAGGATTCTTTATGACTATGTCCAAGAATGCAGAAAAGTGGATGATCATGTCAACTGATCCAGAAAGGGTGCTGAAGAACTTGAGGTATCAAAACCCAAGTTGCGTTTCTGAAGACTTGAAGACTAGTAACATTAGAATACTCTCTTGGAGTTTAGACTCTCCTGTGTTCTAATTTACTTAGTATGTTTTATTACTTTTTGTAATCTTGCTGATTGTTTCTAAAATTCTCTATATGTAAAAGTTGCATCATTTCAGAAACGTACTATCTCAAGATCGATTCTCAAATACATTTTAATAGATGACAACTTATCGCCAAAGATCACTTCTTGTGATTTGGTTGATGATTACTTCGCACTTAATTCAACTAAAATTGAATATCATTTGAAATGATTAAGTGGTGGATTGTTTTCTTCCGTGATTACAATTTTGTAATAGGACTCGAAGATAGTCATGGATGACCATCAAAAAGGGGAAATTTTTTAGAATATCTGTTAGTATTTTGATCACTCATCACATGTTCTTATCTTAGCGTAAAGGTGATTAAGTACTCTTGGTTCACTTGAACATTGTAAAAGAGGAAATCACCGAGTATGATTAGTCTCAGAATCTTGTATTAGGATTATAGGTCTCTGAGTGTAATTTTTTATTTCAAGAAGACCATGAAGATCAATCCTAGCAATGGAGCTTTTCTGAAGATTAGAAGACTGAAGATTGCACAAGGTTTATGAAGACACAAAGGTTTAGTCTAACTCAGAAAGACTATGTCCTTAATCCTTTCTTAAGTATATTAACTTACTTTCGAAATATGATTCTGGACATATGACATCATGAGTATGGAGCATGCAAGCCATCAGAAAGGCTCATGTATCCGTTGAGACTATAGGACAATGAACAGTACTATGTATTAAATGCATCGGAAATCTAAGCGATCCTCTGAAAAATGAGATAGTGACTTCTGAGTACATAGTTCAAGATATAAACGGATATAATTTGATGGAGAGCACAACGGACATAATTCAAATGCCTCTCAAATTTATCTATATATATCACACACTTAGATGCTTGAAGAACACACCTTAGAACGCTCTATCTTGCAAAAAATTACCATCAAGCAAAGTATTCTCTCAAGCACTCTACTACCCTTTCAAAGCTTTACGTTTGAAGAATCACTAGTAGTTCTAAGTTGTTCTGAACCTTAACAAGAGATTGTTATTCGTGAAAGAGTTGAACTATCAGATACTCTTTCTGAAGCTCATTCTCCAGAACGGACATCAATTACTTGGGTCAAGAAGAGCGCATCGCCATCCACCGAACAAGTGTATTAAGTAGTCTGCTCGATTGGCTCTCTGAAAACATAATCAAAAGTTATACGAAGCTTTTCCGACAAAAACCTTATAACCAACACCATCAAGGCGTGAGTAGAGGAAGTACTTGATTTGGGAAATCGGGAATAACTCCAAGGTTATCTCGAGTAGAGGAAGTACTTAGCTCTAGGAGTCAGAATAACTCAGGGGGACATTTGGTTGGGAACCATTTGTTTAAGAATCTTAGAATAGGATTATTGTAAGGTGAACTCAATTATCTGTTCTAGTGAATTCTAGGTCTCAGAAAGACCGAAGTGGATTAGTTGGAGGATTACGCCACCTCCAGATACCACTATATTTGTTGTGTCATTTAACTTACTGTATTTACATTTCAGCAAAGCACACACACACATACTTATTGTTTCTGCACTTACCTATCTTAAAGTCTTCCGCGCTCTGAATTTAAGTATCAGAAACCCCAGTTTCGAGAAATCGTGTTTATCGACAAAAGTTTTAAAAGACTATTCACCCCCCCCCCCCCCTCTAGTCTTTTACTTTGCCGTTATCTGAACCAACAACACTGAACTTACATTGAATACTCACACAAGTGCTCTCAAGCAAACTACTTACTTTCAAGCTTTTTGTTGCGACCAAAGCTCTTGATTCTAAGTAGCACAAAAGTTCTAAGTGTCCTGATCCTTAACGAGCATTGTTATCTGTGAAAGAGTTGAACTAAGATTTCATATCTAAGTTTCATTCTCTTGAACACTTACCATAGACTTGGGTCAGTAGAGAACAAGATACCATACATTGAAAAGTGTATTAAGTATACTTGATTCACAGAGCTATCTGAATAACTGAACAAGTTATTATAGAAGCTCACCTGACAAACAAACCTAAAACCAACACCATATACGGCGTGGAGTACAGAAAGTACTTAGTTTGGAAACTAAGGAATAACTCCAAGGTTGCTGAGCACATGAAGTACTTAGCTTGGGAAGCTAAGGAATAGCTCAAAAAGGTTTCTGAGTACAGGAAGTACTTGCCTGTGAAAGCCGGGGAATAACTCAGGGGGAACACTTGGTTGGGAACCTAGTACATTTAGGAATCAAGAAAAGATATCTGTAAGGTTACCTCATTTATCTTAGTGGATTCTAGGTCTGAGAAAGACCGAAGTGGATTAGTTGAAGGATTACGCCACCTTCAGATACCACTATAAAAAGACTTGTGTTATTTACTTTCTGTAGTTTATTACTTGTTTTACTTACATTGCAAAGTACTTACACTTATATTGCTGAACACGTGCACTTATCTTAGAAGTCTTCCGCTCTCTGAAATTAAGTATCAGATATCTTCACAGATATCTGAGAAACTGTGTTTATCGACAAAAGTATTTTTAAAAGACTATTCCCCCCCCCTCTAGTCTTTTACTTTGCCGTTATCTGGACCAACAAGTGGTATCAGAGCGGGAGGTTCCCAAGCCTTCTGCACTGAACCTAGATCCCAGATAAGTGTCCACTAACTTCTTTTCACCTACACTTGATTCGTTTGATTAGTGTGTTTGCTGCAGGATGTCTTTAAGTGACGCCCCAATTCTCAAGCCAGAGAATTGTGAGAAATGGAAGAACAACATGATGCTCCACCTAGAAGCCATCAGTGACGAAATGATCGAAGTAATAAAGAATGGCCCAATAGTCATTCAACAACTCAAGCAAGTCATAGAGGTTTCTAATGGTAGAGACAGAGAACAAAGTGATGGGTCTTCATGCATGATGCATCAACCAAAGGGAGACACGCCAACAAGTTAGTTACGAACCAAAGCTCAGAGAACTCGGACATCGGAAGATGCCAAGAGAAATAGATTGGATGGATGGCTCAGAATATCATCATACGTTCTACTCAGAGCACATACAAAGGTAAAATGGGGTAAAAAGCGAAAGTGGCACGGCAACTGATTGAAGAAATCTGTCTTTCGAAAAACAAAGGAAAATAAGTTCGAAGTTTTGAAGCTAAAATTCCAAAACTTCAAACAAGGTCCCACAGAGACTCTTGAAGAACTAGATTTCCGGTTGACAACACTTATGAGTGACATGGCTGCACTTGGTGAAAGTAATAGATATACCCAATCAGAAAAGATTAAAACAATTGTGAGAAGTCTAAATCATAACTGGGAACACACAAAGTTTTTCTACTTTAACCAAGGAATGCCAGATATCACTCATGTGGAACTTTTCTCTCACCTTGCCACTGTTGACTATGAGACAACTCAAAGGGAACAAACAACTGAGAAGTTGCAAAGTGTTGCTCTAGTTGCTCAAGGAACTTCTGAAAAGAAGAAAGGCAAGGATGTGACTAAGGATGCTCTTGCTGTAAAGCAAATGGGAAAATATGTCAGTCGAGAAATTGAGAGAAGAAAAGCCAAAGAGAAGCTGAAAAAGCATCTAGGCTCAAACTATCACCAGTACAAAAATATGCAAAGCTCGCTGAACAAGCTCGTAAAGCATCAAGCATCGAGGAAGAAATCGGAAATGATATCTGTTTCTATTGTCAGAAACCTGGTCATTTCAAGAAGGATTGTCCTGCCTTCAACAAACTTAAGACAGGTAACAAGAAAGATAGAAGAATCTTCAAAAGAAGTCAAAGAGCTATGCTCACTGAAGAAAGGAAAAAGATTCAACTCCAACTGGATGCTCTAGATATTGAGTCCGATTCTGAGGATGAGGATTCAGTTGATTCCACACTGCCTTCCCCAGAAATAGGCGGTGTTTCTCATGAAGTAATTGACTTTCGAAAGAAGAAAGAAGTGTGTGGAATGGCTGAAGATATCTTCCCGGATATCTCCAACATTGAACCTTGTTTAATGGCTGATGAGAACACTCTAAAGACTAACTCAAAGTGGCATTTTGATAGTGGATATGGGAAGCACATGACAGGAGACAAAGCAAATCTGATTAACTACAAAAAATGCAATGATGGACCAATTATCAGGTTTGCTGGAGGAGATGAAAATCCAACCATAGGTTTTGGCAATTTGAAGTTCGGCGCCCTCACAATCTGTGAAGTACTTCATGTAAAGGGATTGAAATATAATCTCCGAAGCATGAGTCAACTAGTAGATAAAGGGTACACTGTCAAGATCAAGTCAAAACTATGTAAAGTGATTGACAATGAGTCAAAGCAGACAGTCTTGGTTGCAAGGCGTAAAGGAAATCTTTATGTTGCTGATTGGGCATCCGCCACAACCGAAGAATGTCTCATGGTGAGTCAATCTGGCCACACTGAAGAAAATTGGCTATGGCATAAAAGAATGAGTCACTTGAATTTCAAAACTCTGAATAAACTAGCATAGAAAGAGTTGGTGGTTGGTTTACCTAAAATGGCATATAGAAAAGAAGGTGTATGCTCAGCTTGCCAAATGGGAAAACCATCCAAAACATCTTTCAAGTATAAAACTAGACATTCCAGTGAGAGGCCACTGCAAATGTTACATATGGATCTGTTTGAATCCTCAGTAACTAGTTATGCAGGAAAGAAGTATGGTCTGGTTGTTGTTGATGATTACTCAAGATTCACTTGGGTTGTCTTTCTCAAACACAAATCTGATGCAAGGGTTGAGATACCTAACTTGTTGAATAAGCTCGAAGTCATGAAAAATGACAAGGTATCTGTAATCAGAACAGACCATGGTACTGAGTTTGTAAACCAGTACATCAAAGAGTTTTGTACTTGCAAAGGTATACAACATCAACTATCTTCTGTAAGGACACCACAACAAAATGGTGTTGCTGAAAGAAAGAATAGGACCCTGAAAGAAGCAGCAAGAAGAATGCTTGCTGACACTGAAATAAGTGAAATCTATTGGGTTGTCAGTAAACACAAGATGCTACACTCAAAATAGACGTCGATTAACAAACACCATGACAAAACTCCGCAGCTTTTCATTGGTAGACCCCCTAGTATCAAACATCTAAGGGTGTTTGGTTGCAGATGTTTCGTTCTTAACAATGGAAAAGAATACTTGAGAACATTTCAACCAAAGGCAGATGAAGGAGTATTTCTTGGTTATTCTCTGAATAGCAAAGCCTACAGAATCTACAACAAAAGAACGCAAAAGATCGAAGAATCTATTCACGTAGTATTCTATGAAGGAAACAAGAAAGTACTCTTGAATGATGATCTCTCAGATAGGTTCAAAGAACTAATGATTAAAGATTCTAAAAAAGGATCCTCAGAAGGAAACAATTCTATCATTCAAATAGAGGATGAGTCTGACGATGAAAAGCAACCTATGCTTAGTAACAACCAGATGACTCTAAGACATGATGAAGAATTTCATATAAGAATTCCAGAAATGGAACAGGCTACTGAGAACCTTCATCATGAAAAGGTATCTGAAAATGAGATTGCTGAAATGCAAAATCTTGATATCTCTAACACTGAAAAAGTGTCAGATATCCATGACATGTCCCATGTGTCAGATATCCCAGATACTGCACAAGTTTCTCATCAAGATCATATTGATTCACATTCAAATCAAATTGATATTGATCCTACTAGTTCAAAACCCATTATGAAATGGATAATAAATCATCTTGCAAAGGATGTGATTGGTCCCATAGACCAAGGAGTTAGAACTAGAAGAGCAATTGCTGAAAATGCAAGTTGTCTCTATGGATGTTTCATCTCAAGAATTGAACCAAAGACTATAGACGAAGCATTAAAAGATCAAGATTAGATCTCTGCAATGCAAGAAGAGTTGGATCCAAGTGTTGACGGAATATCTGTAATTGGAACCAAGTGGGTTTTCAGAAACAAAATGAATGAGTCTGGTGAAATAACCAGAAACAAAGCTAGGTTGGTTGCCAAGGGATTTACCCAGACTGAAGGACTAGATTTTGATGAATCTTATGCACCAGTTGCAAGATTGGATGCAATAAGACTCTTTCTAGCCTTTGCAGCTCATAATGACTTTCTGATTTATCGATGGATGTCAAGAGTGCATTTCTGAATGGTGAACTGGCTGAGGAAGTCTATGTTGAGCAACCACCAGGTTTTGAAGTTTCCTCAGAAAGTAGGATGGTCTATAAGCTTCATAAAGCTCTGTATGGGCTGAAACAAGCTCCAAGAGCATGGTATGATACATTGGCCAGATACCTACTAGAAAGTGGCTTTAAGAAAGGAGATGTTGACAAAACACTCTTCACACTGAACCATGACGGGAAACTACTTTTAGTTCAAGTATATGTTGATGACATTATATTTGGATATAAAGACAAGCAACTTTGTGAAGATTTTGCTGAACTCATGAAATGTAAATTTGAGATGAGCATGATGGGAGAATTGAATTACTTCCTAGGGATGCAAGTCAAGCAACTCAATGATGGAATATTCATTAGCCAAACAAAGTATGCAAAGGACATGCTCAATAAGTTTAATCTAAAGTCTTCTGAAAAGAATGCTAAGATACCAATGAGCATGGGAACCAAAATGACCTATACTGAATCTGACAAGAGTGTTGAAGAACACAAGTATAGGCAATTGATTGGATCTCTACTATACATCACTACAAGTAGACCTGATATTCAATATGCAGTTGGAGTGTGTGCTAGATTTCAGACAAATCCATTGCAGACACACTACAACATTGCTATGAAAAAGGTACTGTAGAAGTTGGATTATGGTATCCAAAAGAGAGTGGATTGAGTTTGGTTGGCTATTCAGATGCCGACTATGCTGGATCATTGCTTGATAGAAAAAGCACCTCAGGAACTTGTCAATTTCTTGGTGCTAGATTAATATCATGGTTCAGCAAGAAACAAAATTCAATTGCCACATCTACCACAGAGGCTGAATATATTGATGCTGGGTGTTGTGCTTCACAGATATTGTGGATACAACAACAACTCCAAGACTATGGACTCAATGAAGAGAAAACTCCCATTTTCTGTGACAACACAAGTGCCATTGCCATAACTCAGAATCCTAAGTTTCATGCAAGAACAAAGCACATTGATGTTAGACACCACTTCATCAGAGACCATGTTGAAAAAGGCAATATAGAGATACTTAAGATTGGCACTGAAGACCAACTTGCAGATATCTTCACTAAGCCACTACAAGAAAGTAGATTCTTAGCCTTAAGACACAGTCTTGGACTTATGGAGCTACCAAAGAACTGAAAAAGTTCAGAGAAGAGATATCTGAAAAAGATATCAAAGGAGAGAGAAGAGGAATCTGGAACGGGTATCCAGAGAAGAGGTATCTGGAACGGGTATCCAGAGAAGAGGTATCTGGAATGGGTATCCAGAGAAAAGAATTCTGGAACGGATATCCAGAAACTAAAGGCTAAAGGGTAAAACGGCTGTTCAAAGATTTCTGAGACGTACCGGATATCCGGATCACTCGATGAGGGAACAAAAGAGAATAGTACAACCGTCTGCGATAACTACTCTCTTGAAATTTGTATTATTTCTATCTCTGTGTAAAACTTGGACAAATACCAAATGTGAGATAAATTCAAATGCAAACAGTGTTCTTGGTCATACAGAAACGTGATTCAGAAAGCTAATAGCCAAAATTCATTAAATGGGCACAATTACATTTGTTGATTGTGATCATTGCTGAAGAAGCAATGGTGACCCTTGATGAATTGGGCGATTGATATTCTACTGAGATTAACTCAAAGATATAGTGGATCGTTAAAATTCGACAGGCCCACTATGCATTTAATGCCAAACAAGCTTTTACTCACGTCACTGCAATTCACAGATACTTACACACAAAATTAATTTGTATGTATATGTCTGTGGAGATTACATTGCTATATATATGGGATTTTGGCAAAAGAAATTACTTTCGCCTAATCCAACATACAGACTTGCACAAGAATAGCAAAAACTCTTCTTCAACCTCTGCAAATCTCTGTTAGTTTTTCTGCCAAGAATTACTACTCTCTCACCCAAATCACTTTCTTGTTTTTCAAAAACTTCACTATTTAAAGAGATGGCTCCCAAACGTGCTTCTACTCAAAAATCCCAAGCTACTACTTCTGGTACTGCTAAAAAGCAAGCACCAGTGCTAGTTATAACAAACAATCGGTTGATCGGAGAATTCGACCCTGATCATTGGACTTCAAATCACAGGATGATTTGGGGTGGTGCCATGATTGAGGAATACCTGGTAGCCGCAATAGAAAACCAGACTGACAGGAAGTTGGTACTTGATATGCTTGAAAAGGCAAAAATCAAGGGTTTTCTATCTGCTCTTCCCAGTGGAGTTTCTTCACTGGATGTTCTGGAGTTTTACAACAACTCCACAATTATTTCCAAAGTCTCTGAAGGCACTGAGACAGTGTCTATCAAGACCAAAGTCCAAGGACAAGAAATCCTGTTGGACGAAACAGCTTTCTGTGAGCTGTTTGAACTTCAAAATCTTGGAAAGGATTTTGAAATTGACACCAAGGATGAAGATCTCCTTGAAGGTGTGAAGCAACTATACAGTAATGTGTGTGATCTTGACAAACCAGACACACCCATCGACTTTAAGCTTGCTGACATAAGGACCAGACATCTTTTGGTCCACTGGGATGTGTTGGCATGTATCCTTCACAGATGCTTTAATGGTCTACAAGGAGGTGCTGACCAGATAAGCCAAGAATGCTGGATGATGATGTTCTTGTTGAGCCAACAAGACAAAAGGCTGGAAAACCCTTTTAATTGGGGGAAGTACGCCTTCATGAAATTTGTGAAGAAGATACAAGGCTTTGAGCCTAAAATCGTTAAGGGCCTTGCTGAGCCAAAAGCCACAGTAAGCTATGGACTGAAAATATGCTACTTACTGGAATGCCTTGGCATTGAGCTCAGAGAGACGGCAGACATTGCCAACAGTAACCTACTCTACAAATATGAGTATACAAACTTGATGAAAAAGGTTACTGGATCTCAGAAAGGTTCCAAGAAGCGAAAGACTGAAGAGGTATCTGAGGGAAAATTTGCGACCAAGAAGCCCAGAACTTCACGAAAGAAGTCTGCTGGCAAATTAGAAGGCACACCCATTGAGGTTGTCGATTCCCAAATACCTGCCGTAGCTGCCGATGAACTCATAAATGTAGATGAACTCATCAATGCTGCAAAAGAGGTATCGACTACTGAAAAAGTAGATTCAGCAAGAGAAAGTGCTTTCAGAAATATGAAGACTATTACAGAAAGCCTTGCTGATAAACTCATAAATGCTGAGAAACTTCAAGCTCTTTCTGCAGAAGCAGCAGGGATTGTTGATAACTCTGTTCCAGATTTCGATGACGAATCAGACGAGGAGAAGATCCCATCCCCCAAGGTTGCTGAAAAAGTAACTAAGGCAAAGGGGAAGAGCAAAAGGTCCAAGGTTGCTGAGAAAGCAACTAGCTTAAAGGTTGCTGAGCAAGCACCTATAGCAAAGGTTGTTGGTGCCAACACACCATCAGGGAAAGTCACGTATAAACAACTTCAAGAAGCCCTGATGAGTGGTGACCTAGTGTTGGTAGACGCTGATGTCAACACCACACTTAAAAATCTGGAAGAGCTCTCAACTGCTCAAACTTCTGCTTCCGGACAACCACAACAACCACAACCACAACAGCCACAAGTGGTTGATGAAATGGTGAGTGAACTCCATTTCGACATGCCGAGAATGCAAGATATCAAGAAAATCCTGCAAATGAGCAGGTTCCCCAACTCTAAGAGAGGGATCAAACTGAGACACCTACTCAGAATGATCAACCAGGGGAGGCAACTGAGTTAGCCACTCAGGAAAAGGTTGAAGTACCCCAAACTTCCAACAAAGAAGCAACACTGGAACAACGAGACCAACTCATGGAAGGGTCACAAGTTCCAGAGACCACTCAGCTTGACATTGCTCAGGTAGCTGAATGGTTTGTACTTGTGAATTTCTTTGTGATATCTGTCTTGTTAACTAATAAAAATTCTTTGTTACAGGCTGAATTAGAAACAAAAGAACAAGAGGAAGCTGCAAAGCTTGCCTCAGAATCTGAGAAGGAGGCTTCCATAGCCTCACCACTTAAGGAACAGGAGTCTGTCTCACAGGTAGAAAACAGTTCCTTAAGATATAACATCTCAGATATATGCTTTATACACTTGACTAATACTATTAAGTGTTTGTTTCTAATAGGCTCCAACTGAGAAGGAAAATGATAAGGCTGAGAAGCCTAACTCATCAGAGAATCAACCAGAGACTTCCAAGGTCTCTGAGGAACAAGTATCTGAACCTTCTGCAGAGAAGGTATTTCATTCAGATAATTATAATCTTCAAAGACAAATCTCTGATCATTTTTCTCAAACTAACACTGTCTACTTAAACAGGTTCAAAAAGAAGTAGAAGTTGCTGGGGAATTGCCCGCTCAATTCCCACAACAAGTGGAAAATGATGAGGCATCAAAACCTTCATCACAAGAAAAATTTCCAGAGACTGCACAAGTCTCTGAGCAACAAGTATCTGAGCCTCCAATAGTGGAGGTAATTGACCTCTCAGATATCTGATTCTGAAAATAGAACTTTTTCTTGATAAAATTTCCTAACTGTTATGTTTCTAATCTCAGGTTCAAAAAGAAAGAGAGGATGTTGAGGATCAGACTTCCAAGTCTCCTCCTCACACCAAGATATCTGAGGCACCTGAAACCTCAGTAGTCCAACCCTCTGAGCCTGTTGCTATTACACAGGTAGCACAGATACTTGACTACTCTAAAACTCAGATATCTACACAAGTTTTGAAACTAATTCAAAACTCTCTCTTTCAGGTTCAAAGTAGTGCCAAGAAGGAGTCAAATGATGACTATGAAAACCTTCTTCCCTTCTTCAAGACTCATACCTTGCCAAAGCATATTCAATGCTTTAAGAAATGGCAGAGGTTAAGGTGCTCTGATCTCTCTGAAATACTGAGAATCACAGATCAACCAACAAGACGAGCACGAGCTTTTGATCTGAAAAACTATATCCACGCAATGTTCCCTACTGAACAATATCAAGTTGCGACCTTAATGCGTAAGGGATTTTCCAAGGAAGTGGCACACAAATTGGTGCAAGCCTTCAAACAGGTAGATGGTCAGACCAGATTGCAGATGGCATTCAAGCCAGTCTTGCCCCAGACACTACAATTTATTCCTTCTGAACAAGAAGAGGTTAATGGGCAAATGATCACTATTCCAGAAGTGATCAATCTGGTCTCTGAAGATGAAGAAGAGAAGGAAACTGACGAAAATGACTATGAAGATTTTCCTTCTGACCATCACAAGGATGAGCATGATAAAAAGGATGATAACGATGCCCCTGCACCAGGGACAGGAGGAATTCCACAAGGAAACAATGCCTCAGCTGCTGAAAAGCACACTGAGAAGACATCACAACAATCCCCTCCTCCATCACCTTAGAAATCTATCCATCCATCTTCCCAACAACAAAAAGACACTGTTGAACAAGTAGTTGAGCACTCTGAGGAAACAACTCAGAAGATATTAAATACTCAAACCAGAACTGCTCAACTCAAACAACTGTTGGAAGAAGAGCAACAGCTCCATCTTCAACTTGAAGAAGAGCTAGTTAAATCCAGAGATAAGCTCAATCAACTACAAGACCAATACTTACAAGAGACAGTAGCTTACTCTGAGGTTAAAGAGCTCCAGGATGCTGTAAATGCAATTGCTAAGGAGCTAGATACTGAAGAAGTATCTAAAGAAAAGCATGATGCTAAGGCTGCATCACCATCAAAAGAAAAACCATCCTCTCAGAAAGGAAAGAAGCCCATCTCTGAGATGGTTGCTGGACTGGAAAATCTTGAAAATGTCCAAGAGGATGAAGATCACTAGGCTGAGGACTCAGATGATGAAGAAGACAAGACTTTGGCAGATTACCGCAATGAACACTTAGAGGTTTCTCATCTGAAAAGGAAGCTAATTGCTCCTGAAGTTTTCAACAAACTGTCAAATGTCCACTCCCATGAATATATGAATAGATATCAAGCTTTGGCACATCTTAAAAGGGAGATGTCTTCACAAAACAAAGAGGTAATTGCCTCCGTCCCCTCAGATATGCAGAAATTCACTGAGCTTATCACTCAGAGAACAACCAGTATGATCATTGCTCAGAAGGATCTGGGAATGGTAAGGGACAATGATGTATCATTAGCTGAAAAAGCTTTTCACGAGGCAAGTTACACTGCTGGAAAAGATAGTCATCGTTGACTGATCAAAATGGGGGAAATTTGTTAGGAATATCTGTTTATATTTTGATCAGCAACCTAATGACTTATCTTAGCTCAGAAAGGTGATTAGTACTCTTAGTTCACTTGAACACTGTAAAAGAGGAAACTCACTAAGTATGATAGTCTAGCAAATCTTGTATAGGATGTTAGGTCTTGACATGTAATTTTTATTTTCTGAAGAAGACCAAGAAGAAGGCATCCAGCAGGAAAAGTTCAACGGATTTGAAGATTTGAAGACTGCACAAGATTGCTGAAGACAAGGGTTGTTGGTCCAGATAACGGCAAAGTAAAAGACTAGAGGGGGGGGGGGGTGAATAGTCTTTTAAAACTTTTGTCGATAAAAACTATTTCTCAGATATCTGAATAGATATTTGATACTTAGAATCAGAGTGCGGAAGACTTAATAAAGATAAGTACAGAAACAGTTAAAGTGTGTGTGTGTTTTGCTGAAATGTAAATACAGAAAGGTAAATAACACAGCAAGTATAGTGGTATCTGGAGGTGGCGTAATCCTCCAACTAATCCACTTCGGTCTACCAGAGACCTAGAATTCACTAGAACAGATAATTGAGTTCACCTTACAATAATCCTATTCTAAGATTCTTAAACAATTGGTTCCCAACCAAATGTTCCCCCTGAGTTGTTCCCCGGCTTTCACAAGTACTTCTGCACTCGAAACCTTTGAGTTATTCCCTAGCTTCCCAAGCTAAGTACTTCCTATACTCAATAACCTTGGAGTTATTCCTTAGTTTCCCAAATCAAGTACTTCCTATACTCCGGTAACCTTGGAGTTATTCCCTGATTTTTCAAACTAAGTACTTCCTGTACTCCACGCCAGTTATGGTGTTGGTTTTGGTTTGAGTTGTCAGATGAGATTCTTTAATAACTTATTCAGTTATTCAGATAGTTCTGTGAATCAAGTATACTTAATACACTTTTCAATGTATGGTATTTTGTTCTTTTTACTGACCCAAGTCTTAGATAAATGTTCAAGAGAATGAATCTCAGATACTTGATCTTTCGTTTCAACTCTTTCACAGATAGTTAAGCTTGTTTAGGATCAGGACACTTAGAACTTCAGTGTTACTCAAGATCAAAAGCTTTGGTCGCAACAGAAAGCTTTGAGGATAAGTAAGATGCTTTTAGAGAGTAAGATGTTCAGTTCAGCGTAGTGTAGTGTCGTAGTGTATCTTCTCAAGCAGTCTAAGTGTTGATATTTATAGATGAATTTGAGTGCCGTTTGAATAGTATCTGTTAGGCTCAAATTTAAACTATTGATATCTGTGTATAATCAGAAAGGTGTTTTGTCTTCTTCTTCGTAAGCCGCTGCTTTTATTCGACATCTCCGTCTGTGCATCAAATGCATTGTACTATACTTTTGTCCTCAGAGTGTCAACGGAACTATGCTTTGTATCAGAGACTAGTGTTATCTGATTCTTTGCACGTCCTTATCTTCAATCTTCAGATACCACTGTTTATTGAAACAACTTTGTTTGCAATATATATATATATATTTCTTTTTCAGAAATGTGGTTAATGCTCAAGGTATCTGAGAATAGATACCTGTGGACACTTTCCTTGTTTTCAGATAGGCCTCTTATTTCTCAGATGTCTCTTGTGACACAGTTTGTTTAAAACTATTCGTGTCTTCAAGATATCTGGCTAAGATATCTGAAAAAGCCGATAATCTTGCGCTTCTTCAAGTCTTCAATGTCGTTGAGCTTGTTCTGCTTGGATGTCTTCTTCTTGGCCTTCTCTTCATGAAATAAAAATTACATTTTGAGACCTAACATCCTATACAAGATTAGCTAGACTATCATACTTAGTGGGTTTCCTCTTTTACAATGTTCAAGTGAACCAAGAGTACTAATCACCTTTCTGAGACTAAGAGAAGTCATCATGTTGCTGATCAAAATCTAAACAGATATTTCTAACAAAATATCTAACAAATTTCTCAAGAAATTTCCTAACAAATTTCCCAACAAATTTCCCCCTTTTTGATCAGTCAACGATGACTATCTCACCTATTACAAATCTGGATGAGTGAACAATCCAACACTTAATCTTTTCTTAAGATCTTCAAATTATTTAATTAAGTGCAGAAAGTAAACATCAACCAAATCACAAGGTGTGATCTTTGCTGACAAGTTATCTTTTATAGAAAACTATCTGAGAGTAAGTTCTTCAGGTAAGTTACAAAGAGAGATTACAGATAACTTCAATACATAATACAGTTAAGCTCAGTCAGCAAAAATACAAAAACTACATAGTAAATTAGGACAACAGGAGTAACCAAGCTCCAAGTAAACATCCTAATAAACTAGTCTTCAAGTCTTCAATTTCTTCAAGTCTTCAACAGTATTTCTGTAGATCAGTCTACAAATTTCCTATCTCCAAACCTTTTGATGTCATCAGAATAATCATAGAGAAGTGTTCTGACGTGCATCTCAGTGTCTCTGGCAAAATCCACAGACCTCTTTATAGGTTTTAGTAGGATTTTTCTTGACAAAATGTTTGACCCACAGATACTTTTCCCACTTCCAGGCATGCTCTATTCTGATATCTGAAAGCTTGAAGTATTCATAGATAATCCTCAGATATCTGATGTCACCCTTGTATTGATCTTCAGTTAGATAGAACAATTCATAGGGTTCTACAGCGAGTCTTGCTCTTGTGCCTGTTCCTGTGATATTCAGAATTCTGTGCACATCATCTGGCTTTCCATATGAACATTCATCAAAGAGGTCCTTTTTCATGGCTTCAGTTCTCTTGACAACTTCAAAATCCAACCAGGCTTTAATGTGATTGGTGTTGATCAAGGTTGGCTTATCTTTTCTCCATGCCATAAGTTGTTTATGGATTGGTTCTGGAAATCTTGAATTTACCAATAGATGCTTAAGTTCCAGAATCCAATAGCCATTTTTCTGATTGATGCACCTGTAGACAGAGGAATCATTGTCATACTTCACATACTCTATTTTGGCTTCTTCTGGCCTGAGTGGAAGTTGACTTTGTCTTTGCTCAGCTCTCAGTCTGTTCCTTCTCTGTCTTAAATTCTCTTTGGGGTTGTTGCTTGAAGAACCACCCTGGATAGACTTGGTATTTCCAGAGGGTGTTTTAGCTGCTAGGGGCTTTGCAGCTATGGGCTCAGTTAGGCTTTCAATTTTCCTTTTTCTCTGAAGAGGAGCTTCATCTTCATGAGTTTCCTCATCATCATCAAGATTAGATCTTGTGAGAGTTTTACAGCCTTCTTGATTGCCCAAGGACTTGATTTGACCTTCTTCTTCTTCTTCTTCAGAAGATTCATCAATCCCTTTAACTTGTCTTCTCCTTGGAGCCTTGGTACTCCTTGGAGGTTTCTGTGCCATGGCCCTTGTTATCATTTTAGTTCCTTCAGTAGGTTTCTGGGAAGCAGCTACTATTTGCAAAGCAGCTTGGCTTGAGGAGGGTTCATTGATTCTGAGTGGTGGCTGGGAAGTTTTCATGTTTCTTCTTCCTTTCTGAGCCGCACCAGCTCCAGATTTCTTCTTGTTTTCTTCTCCTTCTTCCCATTCCCCCTGACTTTGAGGTCCAGATTTGTACATTCTTTCCCCCTTAGTCATTGTTGGCTGACTCAGTCTCATAAAGGAATCTGAGAGAGAGTTGAAGTGCCCTTGTAAATAATTATAGGCAGTGACCAACTTCTGAAGTTCGGCTTTGAGCTCCTGATTTTGCTTGATAAGTCCATTGTCCTTATCAGTGAGCTCTGCCAATGGGCCTAGGATGGCATCTGCTTTTCCAGCAGTGTAACTTGCCTCTTGGAAAGCTTTTTCAGCTAAAGACGCATCATCGTCCCTTATCATTCCCAGATCTTTCTGAGAAATGACTATGCTAGTTGTTCTCTGAGTGATGAGCTCAGTGAACTTTTTCATTTCAGAGGGGATGGAGGCAATTACTTCCTTGTTCTGTGAAGACATCTCCTTTTTCAGATGAGCCAGTACTTGGCATCTGTTCATGTATTCATGAGAGTGGACGTTTGGCAGTTTGTTGAATATTGTAGGAGCAATCAGCTTCCTTTTCAAGTGAGAAACCGCTAAATGTTCATTGCAGTGTTCTGCCAAAGTCTTGTCTTCTTCATCATCTGAGTAATCAGCCCAGTGATCTTCATCCTCTTGGACATTTTCATCGATTGTATCGAGTCCAGCAACCATCTCAGAGATTGGTTTCTTTCCTTTCTGGGAGGAGGATGGTACTTCTTTTGAAGATGATGCAGCCTTAGCATCATGCTTGTCTTCAGATACTTCTTCAGTATCGAGTTCTTTGGTGATATCATGCACATCATCCCGTAGCTCTTTAACCTCAGAGTAAGAAATCATTTCTTGCAGATATTGATCTTGTAGTAGATCAAGCTTGTCTCTGGATCTAGCTATTTGATCTTCCAGTTGAAGATGGAGCTGTTGTTCTTCTTCCAACAGTTGTCTGAGTTGAGCAGATCTGGTTTGAGTGTTTAAGATTTTCTGATTGGTTTCTTCAGAAAGCTCAACTACTTGTTCAGTAGTAACTGGGTGTTGTTTAGAAGATGGATGAGTAGATTTCTGTGGAGATGGAGACGGAGATTTCTGTGAAGTCTTCTCAGTGTGCTTTTCAGCAGCTGAGGCATCATTTCTTAGCGAAATTCCTCCGGTCCCTGGTGCAGGGGCATCATCATCATCCTTTCTATCTGTGTCATCCTTTTGGTGATGGTCAGTGGGAGGTTCATCGAAGTCATTTTCGTTTATTTCTTCCTCCTCATCATCTTGAATCTGGATTGATCACTTCAGAATAGTGATCTTCCGCCCATTAACTTCTTCTTGTTCGGAAGGTATAAGTTGCGAGTTTAAAGGTGACCGCTTAAATGCCATTTGTAATCTTGTCGACCATCCGCCTGCTCAAAGGCTTGTATCAAATCAGGCGCCACTTCTCCGGAGAAATCCTTATGCAATAGAGTCGCAATCAGTATCGCTCGTAGGGAACATTGCATGGATGTATGTCTCCAAGTCAAGAGCTCGTGCTCGTCTGCTTGGTTGATCTGTGATTCTCAATATTTCGCATGATCGAGCACCTTAACCTTTGCCATTTCTTGAAGCATTTAATGTGCTTTGGCAGGGTGTGAGCTTTGAAGAAGGGAAGTAGGTCCCTTGTCTCAACATTGGGAGCCTGCTCGGCACTTGTTTGAGCCTGAAAGAAAGAGTTTTGAGTGAGCTTCAAAACTTTTATAGATATCTGAGGAGATGTGCAGTTTAGTTTCTGAGTTACCTGAGTAAGTACTTCAGGCTCAGAGACTTGTTCTACTGAGACAATTGGTGTCTCAGATATCTTGTTGTGAGGCGGAGACTTGGAAGTCTGGTCCTCATCAACCTTTCTTTCTTGAACCTGAGAATTAACATTATCACAATACTTAGGAAATTTTATCAAGAAAACTTTAAGTGACAAGTCAGATATCTGAGAGGTCAATTACCTCCATGGGAGGCTCAGATACTTGTCTCTCAGAGACTTGTGCAGTCTCTGGAATCTTTTCTTGTGATAAAGGCCTTGATGCCTCATCAATTTCCATTGATGCAGGGGATGTCGCAACTTTATCCCCGTGCATTTCTACTTCTGATTGATCCTGTGAGTAGAAAGTATTGAATGTTTTTAGCAGAGATATAAGATGACCCAAGATGAAGAATACTTATCACTTGATGTGTCATATACCTTCATGCTAGAAGGCTCAGTGATGTGTTCTTCAGAAACCTTGTTGGTCTCTGGGTTTGTCTCTGGCATTTCTGCCTTATCTTCTTCCATCTCAGTTGAAGCCTGTTAGAAACATTTACTTTAATGATTAAGCACATAAGCTTATGACTGAAGAAGTGTTATCTTAAGAATCCATTATTACCTGTGACACAGGCTCAGATGTCTTAAGAGGCGAGGTTGAGGAAACCTCCTTCTCAGTTTCTGAGGTAAGCTTTTCAGCTTCCTCTTGTTTTTGTGTTTCTAACTCAGCCTGTAACAAAGAAATTTTATGAGAAACAAGATGTATAAGCATAAAATTTTTCACAAGATAAGAGTTAAACCGGTCAGCTACCTGAGCAATTTCAGGCTGATTGGTCTCTGGAACTTGTGACCTTTCTATACTTTGGTCTTCTTGTCCCAGTGCAGTTTCTTTGCTTGAAGTTTCTGGTACTTCACACCTTTCCTGCGTATGCAACTCAGTTGCCTCCCCTGGTTGATCATTCTGAGTAGATGTCTCAGTTTGATCCCTCTCATTGAGTTGGGGAACCTGCTCTTTTGCAGGATTTTCTTGATATCTTGTATTGCCGGTAATTCAAATGGAGTTCA
The DNA here is from genome assembly GCA_026545765.1 of Plantago major. Taxonomy (NCBI): domain Eukaryota; kingdom Viridiplantae; phylum Streptophyta; class Magnoliopsida; order Lamiales; family Plantaginaceae; genus Plantago; species Plantago major. Next base: position 27,733,111 of record CM048841.1, on the reverse strand, counting down.
TTTACCATTTCATCAACCACTTGTGGCTGTTGTGGTTTTTGTGATTGTGGTTGTTGTGGTTGTGCGAAGCAGGATTGATCAAGAGAATGTTCTTCCGCATTTTAGTTGTATGCGTTTCCATCAAGATCTGCCAAAGACTAAAATACCACTCATCAGGGCTTTTTGAAGTTGTGCAAGAGAAATATTCCCTGATGATGTGTTTACACCAACAACCTTTGCTATAGGTTCAGCAACCTGTGGTGTAGGTTTTTCTTCAGATACCTTATCACCAGTTACTGTTTCAGTAACCTTAGCCCTCTTTGTTCTTTCTAGGACTTGAGAGATGACTAGTTCATCATCTTCATCGTCAGAGCTCTCATCAGCATTGGGAACTGATTGGTCCATTATTCCTGCGATTTCTGCAGATAGGGCTTGGTGTTTTTCACCACTTTTGGCAGCAGTTATGAGTTCATCAGCAAGGCTTTCTGCATTAGTCGCAACATTTCTGAAAGCACTTTCTCTTGCTGAGTCTACTTGTTCAGTAGTTGATAACTCTTTTGCAGAATTGATGATTTCATCTGCCTTTATCAGTTCATCGGCAATGCCTGCAGATATCTAAGAATCGACAACCTCTTTGGGTGTGTCTTCTGTTTTGCCAGCAGACTTCTTTCTTGATGTTCTGGGCTTCTTGGTCGCAACCTTTTCTTCAGATACCTTTTCAGACTTTCACTTTTTAGAACCTTTCTGAGACCCAGTAACCTTTTTCATCAAGTTTGTATACTCATATTTGTAGAGTAGGTTACTGTTGGCTATTTCAGCCGTCTCTCTGAGCTCAATGCCAAGCTTCTCCAGCAAGTAGCATATCTTCAGACCATATCCTACTGTGGCCTTTGGCTCAGCTAGTCCTTTGGTAATTTTAGGCTCGAAGCCTTGAATTTTCTTCACAAACTTCATGAAGGCGTACTTTCCCCAGTTAAAAGGGTTTTCCAGCCTTTTGTCTTGTTGATTCAGCAAGAACATCATGATCCATCGTTCTTGGCTTATCTGGTCAGCACCTCCTTGTAGACCATCAAAGCATCTGTGAAGAATGCAAGCCAATACATCCCAGTGAACCATCAGATGTGGTTCGGATGTCGCAAGCTTGAACTCGGTGGGTGTATCGATTTTCAAGATCACACACATCCGTCTGATTCTTTAACACCTTCAAGGAGTTCATCATCCTTGGTTTATTTCGTAATCCTTTCCAAGATTTTGAAACTCAAACAACTTCTGAAAGTTGTTAAGTCCGAAGGATTTCCTTTCCTTGGGTGAGGTTTTGATGCACACTATTTCGATTGCCTTGAACGCAGGAAATAATCCTGGAGTTGTTGTAGAATTCCAACACATCGAGTGATGAAATTCCACTAGGGCGAGCAGATAGAAAGCCCTTGATTTGTGCCTTTTCAAGCATGTCAAGAATTAGCTTTCTGTCGGCTTGGTTCTCTATTCCAGCCGTGAGGTATTCCTCAACCATGGCACCACCCAAATCATTACGTGATTTGAAGTCCAATGGTCGATTAAAATCTCCTACCGATCGGTTGTTCACAATAACCAACTATGGTGCTTGCTTTTCAGCAGTACCAGTGGAGGATTGAGATTTCAGTGTGGTTGAACTTTTAGGGGCATCTCTTTATATAGTGTAGGGATTTGAAATTGGTGTTTGAAAGAGATTTGATTCGAGAATTCTTTGCGAAAAACTTAATCTTGATTTGCAGAGATTGTAGAAGTTTTGCAGAGAATCAAGAGAAGGATTTGCTATTTTTGTGCAAGATGAGTTTTCGGATTAGGCAAAAGTGATTTCCTATGCCAAAATCCTATATATATAGCAGTTGAATCCTAACAGACAAATACATACAAATTGATTTTGTGTGTACGTATCTGTGATTTGCAAGCAGGCGTGAGCAAAAGCTAGTTCGACATTAAATGCTTAGTGGGCCATGTCTGAATTTCAACAGTCCACTATTTACTGTGAATTAATTTCCACCGTACAGATCAATCGCTTAATTTGATCAAGGGTCACCATTGCTTCTTCAGCAATGATCACAATCAACAAGTGTAATTGTGCCCATTTAATGAATTTTGGCGACTTGCTATCTGAATCACAATTCTGTATGACCAAGAACACTGTTTGCATCTGAATCTGTCTTATACTTAGGATTTTTCCAAGTTTTTCATCAAGATAGAAATCAATGCGAGTTTCAAGAGAGTAGTTGACTGCAGATAGTTATACTATTCTCTTTTGTGTTCCCCGTTTATAGAATGATTCAGATATCTGAGTTCGCCTCGGTAGATCTTAAGCTATCTTTTGCTTTTTAGCCTTTTTGACTTACGGATACTGTTCGATTTCTCTTTCTCTTCTCGGATACTTCGGATACCTCTTCTCTGGATGCCCGTTCGGATACCTCTTCTCTGGATGCCGTTCGGATACTGAACTCTTCGGTTCATTGGTAGTTCCATTAGTCCAAGACTATGTCTTAAGGCTAAGAATCTACTTTCTTGTAGTGGCTTAGTGAAGATATCGCAAGTTGGTCTTCGCCCAATCTTGAGTATCTCTATATTGCCCTTTTCAACATGGTCTCTGATGAAGTGATGTCTAACATCAATGTGCTTTGTTCTTGCATGAAATTTAGGATTCTGTGTAATTGCAATAGCACTTGTGTTGTCACAGAAAATGGGAGTTTTCTTCTCATCGAGTCCATAGTCTTTAAGTTGTTGTTGTATCCACAGAATTTGTGTTGCACAACAACCAAAGACAATATACTCGACCTCCGTGGTAGAAGTTGCAATTGAGTTTTGCTTCTTGCTAAACCATGAGATAAGTCTAGTACCGACAAGTTCTGAGGTGCTTTTCCTATCAAGCGATGATCCAAAGATAATCGTCGAGTACCCAGCTAAACTCAATCCGCTTTCCTTAGGATACCACAATCCTACATCTACTGTACCCTTTACATACCTTAATATTTTCATAGCAATGTTATAGTGTGTTTGCATTGGATTTGTCTGAAATCTAGCACATACTCCAACAGCGTATTGAATATCAGGTCTACTTGCAGTGAGGTAAAGTAGTGAACCTATCAATTTCCTATACTTATGTTCTTCAACACTCTTATCTGATTCAGTATAGGTCATTTTGGTTCCAATGCTCATAGGTATCTTAGCATTCTTTTCAGAAGGCTTGAGATTAAATTTTGTGAGCATATCTTTTGCATACTTTGTTTGACTAATGAATATTCCATTATTGAGTTGCTTGACTTGCAATCCTAGAAAATAATTCATTTCTCCCATCATGCTCATCTCAAACTTGCTTTTCATGAGATTTGCAAAGTCATTACAAAGTTGCTTGTCCTTAGATCCAAATATGATGTCATCAACATATACTTGAACTAAGAGTAGTTTCCCATCATGATTTAAGGTAAATAAAGTTTTATCAACTTTACCTTTCTTGAAACCACTTTCCAGAAGGTACTTGGCCAAAGTGTCATACCATGCTCTTGGAGCCTGTTTCAGTCCATACAGAGCTTTACATGGTTTATAGACCATTCTACTTTCTCGAGGAAACTTCAAAGCCGGTGGTTGCTCAACATAAACTTCTTCCAAGTTCACCGCTCAAGAATGCAATTTTGACATCCATCGATAAACTTTGAAATCTTTATGAGTCAGAAGGCTAGAAAGAGTCTTATTGCATCCAATCGCAATGGTGCATATGACTCGTCAAAATCTAAGCCTTCATGCAGGTAAATCCTTGGCAACCAATCTTGCTTTGTTTCTGGTTATTTCACCAGATTCATTCATCTTGTTTCTGAAAACCCATTTAGTTCCAATCACAGATATTCCTTCTCTAAATGGAACTAGTTTCCAGACTTTGTTTCTCTCAAATTGATCTAACTCTTCTTGCATTGCAGAGATCCAGTCTTGGTCTCCTAATGCTTCTTCTATATTTTTAGGTTCAATATTTGAGATGAAACATCCAAAGAGAGAATTAGCATTTTCAGCTATTGCTCTCCTAGTCCTAACACCTTGATTAATTGGTCCAATTACATCCTTTGCAGGATGATCTTTGATCCATCTCATCATAGGTTTAGTGCTAGTAGGATCAATATCCAAGTGATTTGAATGTGAATCACTAAGATTATGATTTGATACTTTTTCAGTATCTGAGATATCTGACATATGGGAAATGTCATGGATATCTGACACTTTTTCATTGTTAGAGATATCTGGAACTTGTATTTCAGCAGTCTTATTTTCAGATACCTCTTCATGATGAAGGTTCTCAATAACCTGTTCCATTTCTGGAAAACTCATAGGAAATTCCTCATCATGTTTGTGAGTCATCTTGTTGTTACTACGCGTTTCAAGCTTTTCTACGTAAGAGTCATCCTCACTTTCCATAATGATGTTTCTCCTTTCTGAGGATTCTTCTTTAGAATTCCTCAGTAATAGTTCTTTGAACTTTTCTGAGAGTTCATCATTAGGAGGTGTTTTCTTATTTCCTTCATAGAATACAACATGAATTGATTCTTCAATTTTCTTTGTTCTTTTGTTGTAAACTCTGTAGGCTTTGCTATTTGTGGAATAGCCAAGAAAAACACCTTCATCTGCCTTTGGTTGAAATGTTCTCAGATAATCTTTCCCATTGTTTAGAACAAAACATCTACAACCAAATATTCTCAGATGTTTGATATTAGGGGGTCTACCAACCAAGATTTCATAGGGGGTCTTGTCATGGTGTTTGTTTATCAAGCATCTGTTCTGAGTGTAGCAAGCTGTGTTTACAGCTTCAACCCAATAAATTTCACTCATTTCAGTGTCAGCTAGCGTTGTCCTTGCAGCTTCTTTAAGGGTTCTGTTTTTCCTTTCTGCAACACCATTTTGTTGGGGTGTTCTTACAGAGGAAAGTTGGTGTTGTATACCTTTGCAGGTACAAAACTCCTTTATGTACTGGTTGACAAACTCAGTACCATGGTCTGTTCTGATTGCAGATACCTTGTCATTTTTCATGACTTCAAGCTTTTTCAGCAAGTTTGGTATCTCCACCCTGGCATCAGATTTGTGTTTCAGAAAGACAACCCAAGTGAATCTTGAGAAGTCATCTACAACAACCAGACCAAACATCTTTCCTGCATAACTAGTTACAGATGATTCAAAAAGATCCATGTGCAATAGTTGCAGTGGTCTAACACTAGAGTGTCTGATTTTGGACTTGAAAGAGATCTTAGATTGTTTCCCCATCTGACAGGCAGAACAGATACCATCCTTTCTGAAAGATGTTCTGGGAAGGCCAACCACTAACTCTTTCTTGGCAAGTTTGTTCAGAGTTTTGAAGTTCAAGTGACTCATTCTTTTGTGCCATAACCAGTGTTCTTCTGTGTGACCAGATTGACTCACCATGAGACATTCTTCAGTTGTGTGCCCAATCGGCAACATAAAGATCGCTTTCATCGACCAACTAAGACTGTCTGCTTTGACTCATTGTCAATTAGTTTGCAGTATTTAGCTTTGAATTTTATAGTAAAACCCTTGTCTGCAAACTGGCTCATGCTAAATAGATTATATTTCAAATCCTTAACATGTAATACGTTAGTGATTGTTAAAGTCCCCAATTTGACGTTGCCAAATCCCAGAGAGGGATTTAATTCTCCTCCAGCAAATCTGATATCTGGTCCTGTATTGCAAGCTTTGTAATCGACCAGATTTGCTTTGTCTCCTGTCATGTGCTTTCCGCATCCACTATCAAATAGCCATTGTGCTTTAGTCCAGGAAGCATTCTGCACACAACAAGAAACAGGAGATTAGGTTCTCATATCTTTGATGGAACCGTCAGAATTAAAAGATCTTCCAGTAGGAATCCATTTTTGAATGAATTTCTTTGAAATATTCTTTTGTCTGACAGGAACGTAAGGAGGAATTCTATTTGAATGAATGTTATCATTAGTAAGAATTATTTTCTTCCTTGGTGTGTTCGTAGGTGCTCCATATGATGCTTTCAGATATCATCGGGTTTACGAGTTTGCTTTTCAAAAACTTAGCTTTCCTTGCCGATTTCTTCTAGCCAGCATTGATTTTCGATGGCTTGATTTAACTTCCACTTCGATAATTGCTTTGAGCAATTCTAGCTTTCACCATCGTTCTTGCTCTGCTTGAACTCATGAGCAAGTTGTTTTCCGATGCCTTTGTAGCAATACCGTTTGAGCACTTGAAGCTATCGAGATCTTTTCTCGTGACTTTGCTAGTCTCTGGTTGGTCCAATTTCTTTCCAGAAAAAGTGACATGGGAGAATTTGCCAGCTCCTGCAATTCTACCTTTTTGAGAGACATAGCACTGTGGGTGTTTACACTTTTCAGTGTTGTGTTTCTTTTCAGAGACGTGCCCAACAGTTTTGTTTTTGACTTGTTTTTCCCACAAAGGTTTAGTCGCAACTGCCTTTCCTTTGTCAACAATCTTTGTCTTTTCACCGATACTATAGATTGCATGGGAACCGTCTTGCTGAGTACTTACAAATGTTCTTCTCTCCTTACTCTTATTCAGAGTGATAGAACTATCTGTCTGTGTATTCAGCCCAAGTCCTTTCTTTTCTGAAGGATCTCTTAAGTAAGATTGTACTTCAGTAAGAGTGTCACTAGCTTTGGCATAAGATTGAAAAGATAATTCTTTCTTCTTGAGTTCCTTGTTCTCAGAAAGAAGATCTTCATATTTCTTTTGTAATTCAGCCATTGCTTCTTTATGTGACTTTTCAGTCTCAGATATCTGAGCTTTGAGAGATGCATTTTCAGCATCCTTTCTCTCAGATACTTTAACTAATTGAGAATTTTCCTTTGCAAGAGAATTCTTTTCTTCTTCAAGGTTTTCGGCTCTAGCTTGGATCATTAGAAATTCTCTTTCATAGATATCAAGTTCTTTCCTGAGATTTTCTAGATTTTTTATTTCCTCTTCATCACTTTCATAAGTATAACAAGAAGTATGTGTTACCTCATCAGCCATAAGACAGTTTTCTATGTTCGAGATGTCTGGACCGTCAATTTCAGCAACTCCACACATTTCATTCTTCTTGAGGCCGAAGTCGATAATATCATGAGTAACTCCACATAATTCTGGTGATGGTAAGGTTGAGTCATCTGAATTGTCATCTTGAACTGCATCTCAACGTCTAGAGCATCCAGTTGAATTTGGATTTTCTTTCTTTCTTCAGTTAACAAAGCTTTCTGGCTTCTTTTGAAGATTCTCCTATCTTTCTTGTCACCTGTCCTTAGTTTGTTGAGTGCAGGACAATCCTTCTTGAAGTGACCAGGTTTCTGACAATAGAAACAGATATCGTTTCCAATTTCTGCTTCCTCAGTACATGATGCTTTCGAAATGGGCTTGTTCAGCGAGCTTTGCATATTTTTGTACTGGTGATAGTTTGAGCCTAGATGCTTTTTCAGCTTCTCTTTGGATTTTCTTCTTTCAATTTCTCGACTGATATATTTGCTCACTTGCTTTGCAGCAAGAGCATCCTCAGTTTCTTCCTTGCTTTTCTTCTTTTCAGAAGTTCCTTGAGTGACTAGAGCAACGTTTTGCAACTTTTCAGTTGTTTGTTCTCTTTGAGTTGTCTCATAATCAACAGTGGCAAGATGAGAGAAAAGTTCCACTGGAATGATATTTGGCATTCCTTGGTTAAAATAAAAGAATTTGGTATGCTCCCAGTTGTGGTTAAGACTTCTGACAATAGTCTTAATCTTTTACATTGGGAGTATCTGTTGCTTTCCCCAAGAGCTGCCATGTCACTCATGAGAGTGGTAAATCTGAAATCAAGTTCTTCCAGAGTTTCAGTGGGTCCTTGTTTGAAATTTTGAAATTTCAACTTGAGAACTTCGAACTTTTCTTTGGTTTTCGGTTCGCAGATTTCTTCAATCGGTTGCGAGCAACTTTCGCCGTTTTAGCACCCCACAGTTTACACTGTATGTGCTCAGGTGTTGATCTGATGATGATATTACGAGCTTGACCATCCAGACGATTTCTCTTGGCATCTTCCGATGTCCAGAGTTCTCTGGGTTTTGGTTCGTAAATGACTTGACTAGTAGATCTCCCACTTGTTGACGCATCGGTTTGTGAAGATCCTTCTCTTTGATCTCTGTCTCTACCATTAGAAACCCCCATGACTTGTTTGAGTTGTTGAATGACTATTGGGCCATTCTTTATCACTTCGATCATTTCGTCACTTATGGCTTCAAGGTGGAGCATCATGTTATTTTTACATTTCTCGTAATTCTCTGGTTTGAGAATGGGTGCATCACTCAGAGACATACCTGCACACTTAACACACAAATTAAATAGTCCTCGAAAATGGACAAAGTTCCTTCACCTATCTGGGTATATTGGTTCTGTGCAGAAGGCTTTTGAACCTCCTGCTCTGATACCAATTTTTGGTCCAGATAACGGCAAAGTAAACGACTAGGGGCGTGAATAGTCTTTTAAAACTTTTGTCGATAAAAACTATTTCTCAGATATCTGAATAGATATCTGATACTTAGAATCAGAGTGCGGAAGACTTAATAAAGATAAGTGCAGAAACAGTTAAAGTGTGTGTGTTCTTTGAAATGTAAATCTGAAGGTAAATAACACAGCAAGTATAGTGGTATCTGGAGGTTGCGTAATCCTCCAACTAATCCACTTCGGTCTACCAGAGACCTAGAATTCACTAGAACAGATAATTGAGTTCACCTTACAATAATCCTATTCTAAGATTCTTAAACAATTGGTTCCCAACCAAATGTTCCCCTGAGTTGTTTCCTGACCAAGTACTTCTGTACTCGTAAACCTTTGAGTTATTCCTAGCTTCCCAAGCTAAGTACTTCCTATACTCAATAACCTTGGAGTTATTCCTTAGTTTCCCAAATCAAGTACTTCCTATACTCGGTAACCTTGGAGTTATTCACGATTTTTCAAACTAAGTACTTCACATACTCCACTTGATTATGGTGTTGGTTTTGGTTTGAGTTGTCAGATGAGCTTATTTAATAACTTATTCAGTTATTCAGATAGCTCTGTGAATCAAGTATACTTAATACACTTTTCAATGTATGGTATCTTGTTCTTTTTACTGACCCAAGTCTTAGATAAATGTTCAAGAGAATGAATCTCAGATACTTGATCTCTCGTTTCAACTCTTTCACAGATAGCTGAGCTTGTTTAGGATCAGGACACTTAGAACTTCAGTGTTACTCAAGATCAAAAGCTTTGGTCGCAACAGAAAGCTTTGAGGATAAGTAAGATGTTTTTAGAGAGTAAGATGTTCAGTTCAGCATAGTGTAGTGTCGTAGTGTATCTTCTCAAGCAGTCTAAGTGTTGATATTTATAGATGAATTTGAGTGCCGTTTGAATAGTATCCGTTAGGCTCAAATTCAAACTATTGATATCTGTGTATAATCTTGTGAGTTTTGTCTTCTTCTTCAGAAGCTGCCGTTGCTTTTATTCAGACATCTCTGTCCGTGCATTAAATGCATTGTACTATACTTTTTGTCCTGTAGTGTCAACGGAACTATGCTTTGTATCAGAGACTAGTGTTATCTGATTCTTTGCACGTCCTTATCTTCAATCTTCAGATACCACTGTTTATTGAAACAACTTTGTTTGCAATATATATATATATATATATATATATATATATATATTTCTTTTTCAGAAATGTCGTTAATGCTCAAGGTATCTGAGAATAGATATCTGTGGACACTTTTCTTGTTTTCAGATAGGCCTCTTATTTCTTAGATGTCTCTTGTGACACAGTTTGTTTAAAACTATTCGTGTCTTCAAGATATCTGGCTAAGATATCTAAAAAATAGTTTCAGTAATCTTGTGCAGTTTCTTCAAGTCTTCAATGTCGTTGAGCTTGTTCTGCTTGGATGTCTTCTTCTTGGTCGTCTTCTTCTTGGTCTTCTCTTCATGAAATAAAAATTACATTTTGAGACCTAACATTCTATACAAGATTAGCTAGACTATCATACTTAGTGGGTTTCCTCTTTTACAATGTTCAAGTGAACCAAGAGTACTAATCACCTTTCTGAGACTAAGATAAGTCATCATGTTGCTGATCAAAATCTAAACAGATATTTCTAACAAAATATCTAACAAATTTCTCAAGAAATTTCCCAACAAATTTCCCAACAAGGGTTTTTCAGATACCTATGTCCAGATATCTTGGAGAAACAAGTGTCTTGAAACACACGAGTTGCAAAAGATATATGAGAATAAAAAGGTTTCTGACACAAGGAAAGTGCCCACAGATATCTACACTCAGATACCTTGGACATAAAATATGCTTCTCAAAAAGAAACATATTATAACAAGTTGTTTAAACAAGTGGTATCTGAAACTATGATGATCTCTGGAAAAGAACATGCAATGTTTCAGAAAACTTTGATTGTATAAAGATCTCTGATACCATGCATAGTTCCGTTGGCACTACAGGACAAAATATAGTACAGTGCATTAAATGCGCAGACAGAAATGTCTGAACAAAAACGGTAGCTTCTGAAGAAGAAGACAAACCTGCTACAGTACTATATTCAGATATCAATAGTTTGAATTTGATTTAAGCCTAACGGATACTATTCAAACGGCACTCAAATTCATCTATAAATATCAACATTTAGACTGCTTGAGAACACACACCTTAGAACACACTGAACTTACATTGAATACTCACGCAAGCGCTCTCAAGCAAACTACTTACTTTCAAGCTTTTTGTTGCGACCAAAGCTCTTGATTCTAAGTAGCACAAAAGTTCTAAGTGTCCTGATCCTTAACGAGCATTGTTATCTGTGAAAGAGTTGAACTAAGATTTCATATCTAAGTTTCATTCTCTTGAACACTTACCATAGACTTGGGTCAGTAGAGAACAAGATACCATACATTGAAAAGTGTATTAAGTATACTTGATTCACAGAGCTATCTGAATAACTGAACAAGTTATTAAAGAAGCTCACCTGACAAATAAACCTAAAACCAACACCATATACGACGTGGAGTACATGAAGTACTTAGTTTGGGAAACTAAGGAATAACTCCAAGGTTGCTGAGCACAGGAAGTACTTAGCTTGGGAAGCTAAGGAATAGCTCAAAAAGGTTTCTGAGTACATGAAGTACTTGGTCAGAAAGTTGGAATAACTTGGGGAACACTTGGTTGGGAACCTAGTGCATTTAGGAATCAAGAAAAGATATCTGTAAGGTTACCTCATTTATCTTAGTGGATTCTAGGTCTGAGAAAGACCGAAGTGGATTAGTGGAAGGATTACGCCACCTTCAGATACCACTATAAAAAGACTTGTGTTATTTACTTTCTGCAGTTTATTACTTGTTTTACTTACATTGCAAAGTACTTACACTTATCTTGCTAAACATGTGCACTTATCTTAGAATTCTTCCGCTCTCTGAAATTAAGTATTAGATATCTTCACAGATATCTGAGAAACTGTGTTTATCGACAAAAGTTTTTTTAAAAGACTATTCACCCCCCCCCCCCAAGTCTTTTACTTTGCCGTTATCTGGACCAACAGAGCATAAATTTAAATATAATGGCAAATGTTCATATAATGGATTTTAAATATTGTCCCGTGGAGATTAATTGCTTTCTCGACCGATTTATGTTCTTTTCATCTGAAAACTGATTAATTTCAGTTGAGTTCAGTTCAGTTCAATTCAGTGTTGTTCAATTTTGTTTAGTTCATTTTTATACTACAATTCAGTTCAGTTCCGTTCAGTTCTGTTCAGTTCAGACGAAAAGAACAGAGCCTAATTTGTTTAGTCATTAACATTACCAATTGGGCTAAAATCATACTCTCGACCGATATGTGTGCGTTTATTCTAAAATATTGTCATTTTAAATTCATATTCATTTGGCAAAAACTCAACTTGAGTCGATAACCAAACAACAGATACACATAAGACATCCAAGTTTTAAATTTATTTATGTAGAACGTTAAAAAAAATCCCTGAAATAAAACAAAAAAAAAGTTTGTATATAGTAGTTGATATTTTACGGAAAACAAAGTGTAAGGTTTTATTAAAAATGTTTATGGTTTTAGGGAAAATGTTAAGGTTAAGTAAAGTTGGAAAGTGTGAATGTATCGTTGTAATTCTTAAGGATTTGATATGTTTAAAGGATTCTGTTACAAATTTTAGTAAACCAACAATTTACATTTTTGTAAAACCACAGTAGTTGTAATTAAGAAATGTAAGTTATATGCTATTACAATGGTATGTGATCACATTGCAATTGTATGGGTTAGTCAACAAAATATGTTAGAGAGAAGTATTGTGGTAATACTATCTCAATTTGATTAATTATACATAAGTTGAAATCGTACATATTACAAACTTTTGTGAAAGACCGCCTCTTGAATATACGAATCCAATTCAACATTACATATTTAGTTATTTACGTACAAACATCATATATATGGTTAGCTTCAAACATTATGTGTATAATAAGCATGTATTATACTTGAAATACATGCATTTTTAACATGTGATGTTTATAGCTAAACATGCGAGCTTTGGACAAAATATATGATGTTTAATTTGATCACTCTGAAAGACGTCTATCGCAAAAATTACTCTAATATATTTAAAATGTTCACTCTAACAATATCGATGTCTTTTTTAGTCATCCAGTGGAGTAACCAATTTGGAGACAAAATCATTGCATCAATTATACGGGGACTTGACAATAAGCTTTGACAAGTATGAAAGATAGTGAATAAAGTAGGAGAGATATTTTTCATTTAAGGGATAGGAAGTTGAAATCGGGGACGGGGGGAGTATATATTTGCTTCATACTAAAATTTTAGGAAAATATTTATTACATTCAAACAAATTATGATTGTCGGCAATCTCCATGGAAGTCGAGGTTGTATTCTTCTCGGACTTACACCCTACTCTAAATGTTAATCATATGGTCCTGTGTCTTAAATAGGTGATGAACGGGTTCAATATAGGGCCTAGATCCTCGATACTTTTCGTTTTTTCTTTTCATTTTGCCAGTATTTTCACGGACGATTCCTACCCGAAAGATCCATGAAAAGTTAAAAGGCCCAAATGGGTCCGGGTAGCGTCTCAAACGGGTTAGAAAAGTATAATCCAAGAAGCATATTATAACTAAGGTGAATTTGATATCTAGAATCAATATTGGGAAAAAGGTTATCATCATACAAATGATAATGAGCTCATCCATGAGAAAAAGTTCCGGTTTGGTTTCAATAGGAGACGGTTGCCTACATCGGTCTCCTCTAATATGACAATAAACGAAGAGCCAGGGACATTTATCTCTCACGTGGTCCTCTACATCCCTTCACTCTTATCTATACTTTCAAACGGGTCCATCCAACCAAAAGTGAACTCGCCAATACCCGTTCAAAATAATTGTTTTCTTGGGTTGAACATCGACTCGAACCCAAAAAATCCGACCTCTATAGTGAAATAACAATTGGGGGGGGGGGGGGGGGGTGGACCCATATGATACAAATGATGCATGCAAAATATTAAATTTGAGGAGCGGCGCTCACACTACCTGTTTACGTTAAAGAATTGGAAAATCATTGAAAAATATTATTATGTTTGTGAATTGGTATTTTTTCGGGGTGTATGTGAGTTGACCCACAAAAAATTCATCGATACATGCGAAAAAATATGTTTGTGAAATGATAATATCTTTTTTTTTGGGGCGGGAGGGGGGTGGTTAGTGAATCATTTTTATGGGGTGGGTTGTTGTCACCCGATCCAATTGATTGTGTCATGCATTTTTTGTTTCAATTTGGTTCAGGTTAAACGAATTCGTTTTTCTAAACAAATTAATTCAAAGGGTCATGACCGCTAAATATTTATCGGTTTTCAACACCCGTTGGGGAGACTTTAAAGCTGTTCGTATGGTATTACGACAACCATCGAAAGTGCCCATCAAATTATGAAATAATATTATGTATTATAAGTGTTATTAAAAAAAAAATTATAAGTTCATCTCATTTTGCTGAAACTATATATATATATATATATATATATATATATATATATATATATATATATATATATATATATATATATATATATATATATATATATATATGAAGGTATACTTGTTTGCGTAGTTTAAAGAAATGGCGTCTACGGAATTTTGTACTGACAATTATGTCTTGAGAAATATCTTAATATTGACAGATTCTATCCGAGTAATACATCCTGATATCGTCTTATATTTAGTTCGTAATTTGAATTCTAATTAATGTAATGATTCTTGCTTGAGTAATGTAATGTATGGATCAAGTGGTTTTGTGATCCATGAACTGCAAGTGGTATCAGAGCCAAGTTATCAGTAAGCACATGATTAAGATAAGTCTTAACACAAACACTATTATTAATTATGAATTTAATTAGAAGAAAGGATACTGTTAAAAACAGTAGACGTGAGGAATTTGATATCCCTCCAAATTTAGATTTATTAAAAAGATGGACAATTCCTAGAATTGAGCCTAAGGTCATTTACCAATTAGGAACTTTTGAGAAATTAGGTTTAAAACAAGTAGTAAAAACTACTGAGGAATCTGTGTCACTAGATAATGATGAATTAGTAATAAAATTACTTAGTGAGAAAGATATAGCTGTTTATAAAAACCTTTATAAATTTCTCCATATAGGTTTAGTGCTGATTGCTTTTAAACCTTTAACTCTAGAAGGTTTACCCGAGAGTTTTATAGCTGCTCTTAGAGATGGCAGAAACCTAGACTGGAAAAAATCTTTAATAGGTATTATACAGTCTAGTTTGGCCCATGGTCCAGTTTATTTTGATGTCTATCCGAATTTACAATTATCTTTATCGGATATTAATATTCTAGACTCCTTAACATTAAATGTTAAGACTAATGGTTATAATTATATTGCTGGCACAGAAACTATATGTATCTGTTATAGGATTTATTATAAACCTTTGTTTACTTTAAATCCACACTGCCGAAGGGTTGATAAACCTTTAAATGAAACTATTTTGATTGAAACTAATTTTAGCAAGTCTAAGATTACTACTCGAAGATCTATTAAATGGGAAGAAATAGATTTTCCCGAAAATTGGACGATTCAACAGGTTGTGAGGGTTTGGTAAAAATGCAGTTTGAAAATAATAACGATTTAATAGGATCTTCTTCCAGACTTGGTAAGTCTTCATCTTTGAGATCTTTTATATCTCCTATAGACTATGTAGTTGATACTCCTTCTAGGATGTCAACCTCTGCTAAAAGCATAATACAAAAATCTTTTGAAACCATACAAGAGGATCATATTGACGAACTTAGAATAAATAAAGATCATGATAATATTGTGAAAGGAGTTAACTATACTCAGAGTGAAGCAGATATAACTGCTTCAGAAATGGAATTTCGTTATTAATGAATAATCTAATTGATTTTAGTCCTGGCTCTCCGGCTAGGCAAAAGATTAGGACTGAATTTAACTTACCCAAATGGGAACCTTTTAAAGATTGGTTTTTTACAAACTTTTCTCAAAGAGAAAAAACTTCTATTCAAGAAGAATTTTATAAAGATTGTGAAAAATATAATACTATGATTCCATTTGTTCCGTGGTTTGTTTCTAAATATGTGGAACAATATATTTCAGTTTTAGAAAGAAATTATAAACTTTCAACGGGGAAAACTTTACAACAAGTTTATCCTCCACAACAGTCTTTTCAAATTGAAAAATGAAATCATAGTTTCCTAGCTTTTGCAAAATTACTGGAGGATGAAACTCTACCAGTAACTTGTAAACAAATAAATAGAATGATTGAACAACAGAATTATACAAATTTGTTTATAAATGTCCTTGGAGAACATTTAATCTCTCTGAGTGAAAGGGTGGAATTAGTTTAAAAAATTATTAACCCTAATCTTCCTTCAAACTCTAATCTTCCTTTAAAAGAAAAGGAAAAGGAACATGATTCAGCCTGTCCTAATATTCAGCCACCTCCTGAAATAGCAGACTTTAAATTAAAGTCTATGAAGGAGCTCGAAAAGTTTTTAACTGAAAAATTTAAGGATATGAAAGTTACAACTCTTCATGATGTTGTACAAGAAAATCCTGATTACAAAAAAGTAATTAATGATGAAATCAATAGACCTACCTAGAGAATGTACTATGATAGGAGACCTTCTCCTATAGATACTTTACACGAAGAACAGGAATATATCTTGAATAATAGCTACAATGGCAAGAACATCTATGAATGGAACTTAGATGCTTATTGTTGATACGGAAATATGTCCAATCCGTCACAAAGGACCTAGGAGCGAATCCTAAGGCATCCCAAGTCATCCAATGGATCCGAGGCACTTAGGTCCGAGCCGATGGCCTGATCCGGGCAGACCATCTATGGTCCGACCCACCCTAAAAGAAAGGGACAAAGGATTTGGACCTGCAAGGCCCGACCCGGAACCATAGGTCCGACCAACCTTGGTCCGAGCCTCCCTGGGAAAGGAGCATAGTGCTAAGTCAGCACCCCCTCCGACCCAAGGACTCCGATACGGATGCCAACTCGGATCCAGCATGACTATCTCATAAGGCTACCAAGCAAGTGGGTACCAAAGAGTGAGATGTCCGAACCCAGGAGCTCCGAATCGGAAGAGTTGGACAGACAGGAGAACTTCCTCAGCTAACAACCAGGTACTGTCCGGATCAGACATTCGGACCGACCTCTCCGAACCTGGGACCTCGGCAGACTCTGTCACATCCTCAAGAACTCTCCCAATAATGACCAAACTACCCCTAAAGTCCAAGATGGCATGGGCTAAAGCTTCATTATTGGGCTATGGGCCTCATCTTAGCATTGGTGGCTCAATCCTAGCCGTACACATGGCGCAATCCTAGCAAGCCCTTCCATTTTGATGTTAGCCTATAAATAAGGCACACATCCCAACAAGTAAGTCACTTCGAACAAGTCATCCCGCTAGTCACATCACGAGCATTATACAGAGTTGATCCTCAGTCACTCTCAAGTAAAGTCTCATCCCGGTTTGACACTTAGCAAACCGGGCACTAACCCCCCCAAGTGTGCGTCTCACGAGTAGTTGGTCACTGGTTCTTACGCCTTGGCCATCATCTAGCAAGGAGCCCCTCATCTTGGTACCCATTAGAAGAGTTAAATAAATCTAAGTAGTTGGGGAGTTACACCCTCAACATTTTGGCGCCGTCTGTGGGAATCTTTACAAAAAGTCCCGTTCTCTTCAGTAATGGCAAGAACAAGAAGGCCCGCAAGAACCAATGCCATTGACATTGGTACGCCTGCTCCGAGACATAGGGGGAGACCTCCCACTAGAAGAGGGGGAGTAGCAAGAGTCTCAACAAGAGAAGTAGTAGATGATCCAAGTGATGGCCATACCGCTAGTCTTTCTTCTGGCGAGGGAAGCCATTAATCCACCAGTAAGGGTCCAGACACTTGGGGACGAAGGACAGGTTCCTCCGTCAGGAACACATGGTCCTTCCCCAGGTAGAAAGTTTACCCTCCCAAATGGACAGATCATCCGTCCTAGTGAGTTCGGGAAGAATGAGAATCAGTTTGACCTCTTACTCACCACTATTCAAGGGTGTTTCGGATCAAACAACCTCCAGCCTCCTCAACCCACCCCGCCTACACCAATCCCAGGGCAAGCTGAACCCGCTCAATTAAGAAATGAGCACCGTCCGATCCAACAAAGGTTGGGGGAGCAAGCTCAACCAGAAGATCTGAGACACCTTCTCAATAGAAGAGCCGCTGCTTCTCATGAACAACGAGGGAGAAGTCCAGAAGTGCCGCGAGTAGACGAAATGGGAGCCAGTCGGCAAGGAGCTCAACAACAAGCGCCTAGAGATCAAATGGCGGAAAGCACCCCGATCGTTCCTATCGGTGATCTTCCTCCAGATGTAGCTATCAACCTAATCGGTGAAAGACCGACGGTGGCGGATCTACCTCCAACAGAAGGCCTTGGAAACACAAATTGCCACCTTGAGCAGGATGGTCAAAGCACATGAGAAGGTGGTAGTTAAAACTCCCAACCCTCTGTGCGATGAGATCAGAAAAGAAAGAAAACGCCCCGACTGTGTTATCCCAAACCTTGAGCATTACTATGGAGATACTTGCCCTGTAGGGCATCTTACTAGATACGAAAGTAAGATGGAAAGCAATGGACTCAACGACAATATGAAAGCTCTCAACTTTTCCACCACACTCTTTGGAGAAGCAATGGATTGGTGGACCTCACTACCTAATGGTTCCATCAAATCCTATGCGGACGTTGCCTCCCTTTTCTTGAAAAGGTTTGAGAAAGCAAAAAGAAGGAAGAGGTCAGTTGAGCACTGGCGAGCATAATCCGAGAAGAGCATGAGGACCTCGAACCTTCCTTGATCGCTTCACGTCAAGTCTGACGATGTAGAGCCTCATAGCATCAAAGAGCAGGTCCGACACCTATATGCCAACACTTATAATGATGAGCTTAGAAGGAAGCTTTCCAATGAGGAGATCACCACTGAAAAGTACTTGGAAGAAATCTGCGAAGGAGTCCTGTATAGAGAAGATTACCGAAGGAATGTCCCGATAAGAGCAGGGATCAAGAAGGGAAAAGAACAAGTACGACAGGAACTCCCTCCTCGTCAAGGGAAGTTCGAGCAAAAAAGAGATCTCAGAGACAGAAAAGAATTCCACAGAGAAAGAACTCCACCCAGGAGATACGCCGAGTATACGCGCCTCAACAGACCAAGATCCGACATCTTGGCTTCCATTGTTGAGAAGGAGTTAGATATACAATGGCCTAAACCTGTCAAGAGCAGCAAGAAGAGTAAATTCTCTAAAGAGTACTGTAGGTTCCACAAGCAGAAAGGTCATCCGACTGAGGATTGCATCCAATTAAAGACAGAAATTGAAAGACTAGTGAGAAGCGGGAAGTTGAAAGAACCAACAGGCAAGGAAGAACCCTCCAAGCATAGAAGGAATGAGCAAAGAAGAGAGGAGCGTGGTTCTGAACCTCCGACAGGATCTTTACCACCACCTCCGGTAGAAATGCCACCTCGGCAGGCCCAAAGATATCAAGGGTACCACGAAGAGACAAGAATGGAGAACCTCCCGTACAGCGGAATCATCAACGCCATTGCAGGAGGACCAACAGGGGGAGATAGCAGAAATGCAAGGGAAAGGACCGCGCAACACTTAAGAAACAACGACAGGGCTTACGGCCCACCAGCCTTAAAAGGCACAAATGCAATCACCTTTGACGATAGTGAGATCCCCCCACCAACGTCCATGAGGAGATCTCAAGGACCCCGATGTCCCTTTGGTTGTTTCTCTAGTGATTGCCACTTACAAAGTCAACAAGGTACTAATCGACACAGGAAGCTCCTCCAATGTCCTATCCAAAAGGACTGTTGAGCAAATGCATCTGGGGAAAATACAATATGGACGAGTATATACCTCATTAGTAGGTTTTGGAGGGTCTGTAGTACGTCCCATTGGAAGTATACCACTGCAAGTCTCCATGGGCACTTTTCCGACAAGAGTGACCCAGACTATCCTCTTTGTGGTAGTAGATAGCACCTTCGACTATAACGCGATCTTGGGCCGTCCGGGACTTAACCAATTCAGATCAATCGCTTCTCCCCTACACAACAGGGTGAAGTTTCCAACCCGGACGTAGGGAAGAAATGGGCAACATTAGAGAAGCACGAATGCTACATCATGTCAACCAGAGGGGCCACAGAACCTGTCCTTTCGGTCGCTAAGGGCCCTCTTAGCCATTCTCCCATTACTCTAACACCACCAAAGGAAGAGATCGGTATCGGATCGTTCAGAGAAAAGTTCCCCAAGACAGCTAGAATAGAATCCCATGAAGCCTTGAAAGACGTCCAACTGGTCAAAGAAAATGCGGAGAGAACAACTTGGATTGGAACGGAGATGAGTACGGAAATAGAGCTGAAGCTCATCACTTGCCTTTGTGACAATCGCGACATCTTTGCTTGGAGCACAGATGATCTCAAGGGGATAGACCCAAGGATTGCGGTTCACCGCCTGAACATGGATCCTACGGTCAAGCACATCCGGCAAAAGAGGAAAGACTTCGGACCAGTTGAGGATGCTATCATAGCAGGGGAGGTTGACAAGTTAATGAAAGCAGGTCATATCGAAGAAGTCAGATACTCCGACTGGGTCTGCAACGTGGTCCTCGTCGAAAAAGCCCCAGGAAAGTGGAGAATGTGCAATGACTTCACTAGACTCAACAAGTTTTGTCCGAATGATCCTTATCCATTGCCACGTATAGATCAGCTGGTTGATTCCACTGCAGGATGTGCACTTCTAAGCTTCATGGATGCATACCAAGGCTTCTACCAAATTAGGATGGCTCAAGAAGACATCAAGAAAACGGCATTCTTTGCGGCCGGAGGAGTCTATTGCTTCAAGGTCATGCCCTTTGGCCTCAAGAATGCAGGAGCTACTTACCAACGGCTGGTAAACAAGATGTTCAAGGAAGAATTGGGAAAAACCATGGAAGTCTATGTGGATGACATGCTTGTGAAAAGCAAGACTGAAGAGGAGCACATCGAACACCTCAACAATTGCTTTTCTATTCTCCTAAATATGGAATGAAGTCAACTGAAAAGTGCACTTTCGGGGTCAAAGGGGAAAAATTCCTCGGCTACATGATCACAGAAAGAGGCATCAGTGCTAACCCAGAGAAAATAAAGGCAATTGTAGATCTGCCACAGCCCAAGACCGTCAATGAAGTTCAGAAGCTTCTTGGAAAGGTAATGGCGTTGAGCCGTTTTATCTCAAGGTCCGCCGAAAAGAACCTTCCCTTCTTTAAGATTTTACGAAAAGGAAATAAGTTCGAGTGGACAAAGGAATGCGAAGAAGCCCTGGAGAACTTGAAAAAGTATCTCCTCTCACCACCCCTTCTGTCCAAACCTATGGAGGACGAAACTCTTTATCTCTATTTGGCCACCACCGATGAAGCAATGAGTTCTGTACTAGTACGGCTACAAGACAACGAGCATTTACCAATCTACTACTTGAGCAAAGCTCTTGTCGGCTCCGAGGCCAGATATGTCAGGGTTGAGAAGCTCGCCTTCGCACTGGTTTACACTGAACGAAGACTAAAGCCTTACTTCAAGTCGCATCGGATTGTGGTCCTTACAAATGAGCCACTCAAACATGTCTTGGAAAAACCGGATCGGGCCAGATCATGTCAAATGGGCTATTGAGCTAAGTGAATATGATATTGGGTATCAAGCCCCATCCGCCAAGAGAGCGCAAGTTCGCCGACTTCCAGTAGACTATCCAGAAAGCGAAGAAGAGAAAGAAATTCGTGAAAAGGCTAGTCATGTGGTGATTGCCCAGATCAAGGAATCAAGTGGAGAGGAAGAAGCAGAAGAGACACAAAGAGGTAGCATCCAGCCTATGACTGAATATTACCTACCTATGGATGATTCACTAAGAGTGAGGCACATGTTTCTCTTAGATGAGAAACTCGATACCTCGACAACTGCGTCTTCCAACAAGAAGCAGGAGGTTGTGAAAGCACCCACTCCCACTTTAGGAGGAAAGGAAGGAGACAAAGAATGGTGGACATTACAAGTGGACGGATCATCAACTGGACGATTGGGAGGAATAGGAATTTTCTTTGAAAGTCCTGAAGGAGCCAAGCTAGAGTACGCCATCACTCTCAACTTCAAAGTGACAAACAACGAGGCCGAATATGAAGCACTTATCACCGGCCTAAGAATGGCGAAAGCCCTTCAAGTAAAAAGGATCAAAACCTACACAGACTCCCAGCTCGTACAATCCCAGTTCTCCGGGTCTTTCACTACCAAAGGGCCTAACATGATCAAATACTTGGAACTCCTCAAGAAAGAGGTTGAGCAATTTGAAGAATTTACTCTTAACCAATTTCACAAAGAATGGAATGAAAAGGCCGATGCCCTCTCCAAGTACGCCTTAGGAGCTTTGGACACAAGAAGTGTCATCCTAATGACCCGCGCGGAATCCTCCCTGGCAAACCCCAACGGAAAGATGTTCCTTGTGAGCACAGAAAGGAATTGGATGACTGATATATTCCGTTACCTCAAGGATGGCACTTTACCTATGGATCCTAGAGAGGCTAGGAAGATTCAATGCCGAGCTAACAGATACTTTATTCTGGGAGAAGATCTCTACAAGAGATCTTACAACGGAACTCACTTGAGGTGCCTAGATCCTCAAGAGGCGAAGACTGCGATGGAAGAGATCCACGCCAAGTCGTGGAAGTCATTGGGGAAGAACTTTGGCACAAAAGATCATAATAAGATGTGGATACTATTGGCCAACTATCGACATGGATGCTGCCAACATCGCCCGCTCCTGTGAGGACTGCCAATACTATGCCAACATACCACACCGCCCGACCAACCCTATGATTCCGTCAATCATAGCATGCCCATTTGATCAATGGGGCATAGACATAGTTGGTCCCTTTCCGCGAGGAACACATCAAAAGAAGTTCTTGATAGTGGCAGTGGAGTATTTCACTAAGTGGGTCAAGTCAAGGTCAACCATCACCGAAAGCAGAGTTCGGACATTCATCTGGAAGAACATCATCTGCCGGTTTGGACTCCCACGAGTGCTAGTTTCAGACAATGGAGCACAATTTTCTGGGTCAAGACTGAAGGAGTGGCTTCAGTCCTTCAAAATAGAACAACACTTTACTGCCGTTGGCCACCCCCAAGCCAATGGCCAGGTAGAAGCCGCCAACAAGACCATAGTCAAAATTTTGGAGAAAAGGTTGAGAACTTCCCAAGACAGTTGGGCGGATGATCTTGACGCGGTCCTTTGGGCATCGAACACGACCAACAATTACACAAGAAACACCTTTCTCCTTGGTCTATGGATCCGAGGCGGTCATCCTTCGGAGACGGTGGTGGCAACCGGAGAATCCAAAGAATACAACCCAGTTGATAATGAGCTCGCAAGGATCTATGACCTTGAGCTCCTTGAAGACAAGCGATAAGGCATCGCCAACATCCTTCTACCAAGCCATGACCGCCGAGCTACAATAAACGTGTCCTTCCCAAGGACATACAAGTAGGAGACTTAGTCCTCGGAAGAGCCGATATACTAAGTCATGTGGGAAACTTAAGCCCAAGTGGGAAGGACCGCAAGGTTACCAGGCAAGAGTTAATGGAAGCTTTGAACTAGAAGATGAACAAGGCGGCCTTGAAGAGAACTTGGAATGCCAAGAATCTCCAAAAGTTTTACACTTAGAGAAGTATGGCAACGATCACACCTTCCTCTATCTCGTAGACTGTTTTTGTGTTTGCTTTTTTGAAAAAGGCCTCAAGCCCTCAAGTTGTAATCCGATTTCCAAATCAATACAACTGTGATTTCATAAATATTAGGGATAATCATGCCCTTCAAATCTCATGATTGAGCGGGCCATGAAGATATCTAACTACTCGATCCGAACTAGATCATACATTGATCCGGATCGGACCAACACTATCGAGCAAAGGTCCGACCTTCACAAAGGCAAATACGCTTTTATTAAAACAGGTACAAATTTACAAAGTCGAGGTCCAAGACCCCTAATCAAAGCTTAAAAACAAGCTCCTACTCTATCTATTTACTTCTACAAGCGTCCTAATCAACTCGTCTGGTCATCAACCAAACCCCGTCCGAGCACTATTGACTACATTTTTGGGTGCTCCGAAGGAAGAAGGAATTCCACCATCCCAACCTTGATTGTTTTCTGACAAAGGCTTCGAAGCCCCCTTCGGACGATCTAAAGACTAACAGCAGCCGGACGAGATAACCAAGACCATTCGACGCTTCCAGAAAGGATACTTCATCACCTCCGAACGAAAGAAAGCTCCGAAGCAAGCAAAAATCACACTGACAATCCGGATCGCCTCACACCAAATACTATGAATACACCCCAAATTCAGAGTATTCGGAAAGCGACCAACCCGGACAGTCAGGTCAACCCAGTCATTCCGGAGGCTACCGTTGGCCCGAGTCCCAACAAGACCGCCATTGTCAGGGACTCCGTTCCAGAATTGTAAGTCGCTCCCTCGAGCCTTCAATTCTGGAACGCAGCCACCAACAAAACCGAGCTGCTCGGACAAAAGACCTTAGGTGCAAGGCAAACGAGTCACCAGAAAGGATACTTCCGGGAGTCCCCAGTGATCCGACTCCGAACAAGCTCAGCACTGTTGCGGACCCCCTTCCAAAATTGCAAATAGCTCCCTCGAGCCTTCAATCCGGGAAATACAGTCACCAACAAAACCAAACCGCTCGAATACACATCCTCAAGGACGAGCTAGAAGACCTACTCAAAGGGATACATCTCCCTCCATCCGAGGAACGAACAACTAGACACAACAGGATTGGTAGAAAACCTCCCAATATTTCGGGCGGTTTTGTACGACCGAACCACGAAATACTGGAAGGGATTCTATCAAACCAATTCTGCCGACTTGTCGCCCCCCGGGCACATAACCAGAGCGGAATGACTCGGATGCATTGAGATTCAAAATCGACTATTTCACGATCCCCGAACCATCCAGCTAATCTACCTCTCCGGGGCTAAAAGTCACGGATATAGACCACAGCCCCGGAGAAAGAAGATTAGCCTGACGATCAGAGGAATTGATTGGCAAAAATTTTAGGCCTCACTCGGTACGGACCGTATTCTCGAAGATCCGAGGCTGGCTTTCCGAGCAATTTGATTTCCACGACTCTCACCAAAGAACCAGCCCGGGTAGACTTCCGAAGCATCGGAGAAACCCTTGGGACGAGATCACGGGCGAGAGTAATGGCATAAACATGCTCACCAGCCGCTCGGACTCGAGCTCCGGACCTTTGGTTACTATAAAAGGGCGAGATGTCTTAATAAAAAGCCGTACAAAGCAGGAGTATATATAGAAAGAGAAGACCAATTGGAAGCGGACACGTGTCCCATATTCACCGGAAATGGGCTTGGGCCGAACATGGGCCTGGCTCTTCGGCTTCCATTGGCCCAACCCAACAATCCGCCCACACGGTCGAGCATACCGACTAAGCTACTCACTCGGACGTATCAAGCTCGGGGCTAACATAACAACATCCGAAGCAACTGTGATTCGTATAGAGTCACCCTGTACTTAATGCTGATCATCTTTTTACTATCTCACCAGTCTGCATGACTCGGGAAGACACACCAAGTCAACGTCCGAATCGTCTTAACTTATCACGATACGAGGCGATTATTTTTCTCTCGCAGGCCTGGCCACTCCAAGACGTGGCTCCGAACCAATTCGTGAGCCGTTTTATTTCTATTATAGCTTCCGATTCGGATGGGCACAACGGTTGATCGTCCACCAAGACCCGCAAAGGAGAATTTGCATCAGGAAGATTAAGGTCTTGGCGGTACGGATCTCAAGGGGCCAAACCACTATCCGAGTCTATGAGAATTGACGAATTTCTACGCAAGTACGAAATTAAACGCGCAAAGATGTAAACAGCAACATTAGTGTTTCATTGGCAAAAAATAGTTCTGAGCCATCAAAGGGCCCGAACCAACAACATTCATCAAAGATAAGTATGTTTGTACAACAACAGATGATGGGCAAAATCGACAACACTGCTTTTTGGCCCGGAGGCACCCTATTACGAAAAAACCCGGGGCATACCCCGTCTTCACTGCCTTCGCCGCTCGGACGAACTAGGTTGAGACTGAGAGGGGCCGCCCGTATCCTTCTCCGGAGGTGCTTGACCATGCTGTTGGGCTATCCTCCGTGCTCTCCGAGCCTCAACCTCTTTCAGGAAGGCCGGACACTCCTCCATCAGGTCGAGGTCGCGATCAAAGCCTTAGACAAGCCCGGGCAAAGCCAGCCAGTCTCGGTTGTGCTCCAAGTGGTCCTCCAAAGGAACGAAAACACTAGACATGAGCACCCGAGGGACGAAAGATGGGAGATACGGACCGCCGTGGTTGTACTTCTTGCCATCCGACTCGTCGCAAACCAGCTCCACAAATTCACATTTGAGCAGATCTTCATCCAAAACACCCTCCGGAGCGAAGTCCGAGCCATCTCCATTTTTAAAGGCGGATACCCCCTCAGCCTCCAAGTTACAATCATCCGGTATCCAACCCTTCCTCCGGCACTGCTCCACAGCTGCATCAAACCCATCTTGATGGGCCTCATCATACTTTGACTCGAGCAAAAACTTGTAGGAGTCCGAATCAAGGAAATCTTGGCGATGCCTTGTCCGGACTCAAGCTCCTTGAGATCTTATCCTTGAAAGTCCGAGAGACGGCCACGAAATCGTCCAAACTATCTTGGTGCACTTTCAAATCAGCCTCCAAAGATCGAATGGCACTTTTCATCTTGGCCGTCTCCGACTCGGCCTCTTGTTTAGCAGCTATGGCCTTCTTCAGGCGCTCCGAAGTGCTGTGCAACCGGGACGCTTCAATCGCCCGGGCAGCCTCAAATGGCTAAATCTTCTTCTAGGGTAGCCCTCGAGCGACCACCAAGGAGCATGCTTCAAAGAAGAAGAAGCTGAAAACAAAAACGAAACATCGGAAGTGTTAGATACCTCCGGACCACAAGAAGATATAACACCAACGGAAAACTTAAACTCACTTTGCGCTGAGCGGCAGTTAACTCCGAAATCCGCTCCAGCTCCGAAGCAGCAACCAACCGAGCAACTTCCGCATCCGAATCCAGCTCGGGAGCCTCGCCCACCTTTCCCTTACCCTTCTTGGCGGGAGGATTCGGACCTTCGGAGGAGCGCTTTTTTGGAGCAGCAGCGCTCGATCCGCTTGCGGGAGGATCTCGGGACACGGATCTCGGAGGCTTCTTCGAGCCCTTAGTTCCGACCACCTTACCCTTGTCTGGGGTAGGGATAGTCTGGGCCTCTTCACCCGCAGCAGCCCTCCGAGACTCCTCCACTCGGAACACAGCAGCATTCCTTGGCTCGTTCATCGGGAGTACGGTGGACGTCTTGATAATCTGGGTCCGAGAACCCTCTGCCAACTCCTTCCGTTGCGTAGCGTTTTGCTGACGCTTCAACTCCCGCATAGTCGACATCGTATACTCGAACCAGAAAGCTGCACATCCGAATCACGATAAGTTGCACAAGAATCTATAAATAGTAGTCATATAGTCGACAAACAGACAACCGACTCGGACAACCAATCAGAGGTAGAGAGAAACCACTTACTCAAATCCTCCATGTTGTCACCAAAACTTGGCTCGGACAAGCCGGCCAAGAAAGGCAGAGGCTGACATATAAGACCTCGGAAAAAGTACTTCTCCGGCTCTTGACTCCGGTGGAACGCTTGCATCCACAAGGGGATGTTCCGTGCCGGTGGCTTCCAATCCGGCAGTTTGCCTCGGAAAATTTTCTTCTCAAAATGCCACGTGGGCCTCTCCGCTTCGGATTGCCCGGGCTTCAGAGCCGGACGGACAAAAATGTACCTCTTGAACCATTGGATTCCCAACGAAGACAAGGGATCGACAAAAATTGTGTACGCCTGGCGACATACAAACGTATAGAACCAGGTGTTCCTATTACTAACACTAATGTTGAATAATTTACGGAAATTATCGAAGGTAAGCGGGATGCCTTTATATCTACATAGCACTCCGAAGCACATCAAATTTCCGAGGGAGTTGGGGATGATCTGGTGCGGACTCAAACCCATGCTGTTCAAAATCTCCAGAAACTCGGATGATACTGGTAGTCGCCACCCGCAATGGAGACTTATCTCATAGACCGACATGTAGCCCGGAGGCGGATTATAAAACGCATGAGATTCGTCCGGGATAAGAATCTCCACACAATCCGGGATCTCATATCTTCTCCGAAGCTCATCTACTTCATCGGCTCGGATGGTTGAGGCACAAGTAGGCAGAGTACCATCTTCATTCAACTCGCCCTCCGGATCGGGGTGAGTGACTTGGTCTCTCGACCGAGGGAACTTCACTTGGAAAACGTCCTCACCCTTCCTTAGCCTCTCCGGACGCTCTTCCTCAGCCACCTGCCGACTCGGCCCCGCTTACCCAGAAGCTTCCACACGGAGCACATTAGCGGATGGCTCTGCACCTTCTTCCTCCTCGGAACCAGAATCTTCGCCCCGCACACCTTCTTCTGCTTCATCTTCCTCGGATGAGGACGCTAACTCTACAACAGTCCGAATAGGCGCAGCGACTTGCACACGATCCTCCTCACCCTCTTCGAAGATGCTCAAATTGGGAGGTGCTTCCGAAGTATCATGCACTTCCTCGATAGTTGGCGCCTGCGGATCCGGAACGAACGGGACTCGATTAGGATTACTCCTAAAGTTATAACCTAGGGTGCGAATTAAAGTTCGGATCTCTACCGGAAGTTCGGATTCCTGGCCAGCTCGACCCGGGCGACGAGTTCCTATAACTCGCGAGCTTGTCTCTTGAGCCGCTACAATAACCTGCACATGCGACACTCGCAGGTAATCCGGACGCCTCGGAGGACCAGAATCTGGAACAACTAACCGAAGTAAGGAACTTACCTCGGGCTCTTCCCGACTCGGATGGGGCGCTTGCTCCACCTCCAGTACTTCGTCATCATCCATGATCTCAATCTCCTCGGAGCTATCGCTTAAGGATATCGCCTCGGAGTCATATCCCTCAGCCTCGGATCGATTTTGGCTATCACTCTCGGACATCCTAGGGAAAGGAGAAAGCAATATCGTAAGCTTTAAGATGGCAGTCCGAGAGGTCGTTTATGTATATTAAAGTGGCCAACTCAAAGCCAAAACTAGCAGCTTACTCGGCGCAGTTAGTTCGGAGTCAGTACTACACTTATTCGGTGTTAGTCAACATCAAGTACGTATTGGTTATCAACTATACTACGCATTATAAGCATACATCCGAGTAACTTGAAGAGGAAAGACCACAGAGATAATTTAAGATAAGACGAGTAAACTTACTTGGACTCGGATGATTAGATAGAAATGACTTGACTCTGCACAGGATCACGTGCTTCGAACCGCTCGTCGATCGCTTCGGATTGACTGTAGTTGCTTCGGATGTACTCGGAATGCAAAAATTCTCTCTCTAAACGGTGAGAAATGAACCGGCCAACCCCTCTATTTATAGAGGGCCATATTGGGAACTCCAACCGTCGCGATTTTTCGGATTTAATCACCACCGTCGATCAAAAACCATCCAACGGTATAGTACAATTATACCAACTGAAATGACGAATGGGTACAAAAAGTTTACCTCTTGGATAGATGAATACAACAACTCTCCCTCTCTCGGGCGACAGACAACACGAGAGCTCCGGAGTATCATCTTCTCGGACGTCTAGCGGCTTGCCAGTCCAATATAATTTGTCCACACAGGGAACCTCGTATACTCGAGCGATTACCCTTCGGACCCTCCCACAACCACAGAGGCTGGTTCGGACGGGACACGCACCTACGGTCCGCCACCGTAGCTCGTCAAAAGTACACTACCGATGTTCGGAGCCTAAACTTAGTCTCCATTACAAATACCCTTTTTTCTTTTTTTCACGTCGTTGCCCTTCGGACCTAGTCCCTCGGATAGCGACGATGTTTAGAAAAATAAAAAGGGGGGGGGGGGGAGAGAGACTAAGTCAATGGCCACACGAAGTACGGAGTACACCTTTTTTTTAACAAGATCGAAACGGATTGGACTGAAGAACGGATTCTTTTCCTCAAAACAGCTTCCCAAACCAACAGTTCCACAACTATCTTCTACTAAGATACTTGGAAACTAGGGGGACATATGTTGATACGGAAATATGTCCAATCCGTCATAAAGGACCTAGGAGCGAATCCTAAGGCATCCCAAGTCATCCAATGGATCCGAGGCACTTAGGTCCGAGCCGATGGCCCGATCCGGGCAGACCATCTATGGTCCGACCCACCCTAAAAGAAAGGGACAAAGGATTTGGACCTGCAAGGCCCGACCCGGAACCATAGGTCCGACCCACCTTGGTCCGAGCCTCCCTAGGAAAGGAGCATAGTGCTAAGTCAGCACCCCCTCCGACCCAAGGACTCCGATACGGATGCCAACTCGGATCCAGAATGACTATCTCATAAGGCTACCAAGCAAGTGGGTACCAAAGAGTGAGATGTCCGAACCCAGGAGCTCCGAATCGGAAGAGTTGGACAGACAGGAGAACTTCCTCAGCTAACAACCAGGTACTGTCCGGATCAGACATTCGGACCGACCTCTCCGAACCTGGGACCTCGGCAGACTCTGTCACATCCTCAAAAACTCTCCCAATAATGACCAAACTACCCCTAAAGTCCAAGATGGCATGGGCTAAAGCTTCATTATTGCGCTATGGGCCTCATCTTAGCATTGGTGGCTCAATCCTAGCCGTACACATGGCGCAATCCTAGCAAGCCCTTCCATTTTGATGTTAGCCTATAAATAAGGCACACATCCCAACAAGTAAGTCACTTCGAACAAGTCATCCCGCTAGTCACATCACGAGCATTATACAGAGTTGATCCTCAGTCACTCTCAAGTAAAGTCTCATCCCGGTTTGACACTTAGCAAACCGGGCACTAACCCCCCCCCCCCCCCACTCAAGTGTGCAGGTCCTTACCGGAGTAGTTGGTCACTGGTTCTTACGCCTTGGCCATCATCTAGCAAGGAGCCCCTCATCTTGGTACCCATTAGAAGAGTTAAATAAATCTAAGTAGTTGGGGAGTTACACCCTCAACACTTATGCTGATAGGCAAATTTATAATATGATTCATAGAATGCTTATGTACTCTACGATTTGTAAAACAAATGGTAACACTGATAAAAATGTTGCAAAAATGATTGTTGCTAGTTTTACAGGACAATTAAAAGGTTGGTGGGATAATTATCTCTCTCCTGAGGGAAAAAATCATATTTTTAATACTGTAAAACAGGAGATGAAAACTCAGTTGAAAACGCAGTTTACACTTTAGTAGTTACCATTATTGAACATTTCACCGGAAGATATTCCGATAATGAAAATATATCAAGCTTTTGCAGAATTTAAGATGCAAAACTTTGACTGATTTTCGATGGTATAAAGATACTTTTTTAAATAGGGTAATGGAATTACCTGAATGTAATAGTCCACATTGGAAATCAAAATTTATTGATGGACTTCCTGCATTATTTGCAGAAAGGGTTAGCAAAAATCTAAGAAAAGATGAAGTTTCTATCCCTTATGAAGATTATACTTATGGCAAGTTAATTGGAACTTGTATACAAGAAGGTTTAGCCTTATGCAATGAAATTAAATTGAACCAACAAATTAAAAGACAACTTGAAGGAGAAAGCCCAGTTGGGACAGTTCTGTGACCAATTTGGTATGGATGTACCATCCACTTCAAAACCTCATAAGTCGAAAGATAAGGCGGCTTATAAACCAAAAAAGAAGAGACATTACTCTCCTAGAAAATTAGAAATCCGTAAACACAGAAAATAAGATAGAGAAGAAAGAAAGCGGATTAGGAAGAAACTTATAGTTTGCCGACAATGTGGTAAACTTGGTCACTTTGCAACAAATTGTTGGACCAAGCGAAAAATAAATAGAATAAAAGCTAATGATGATTTAAAAGAAACTCTTTCAAAAATACTTTTGAATTCTGATGAAGATAAGAGTATGAACTCTTCTGAAGATTCAGATACTTCTAACAGTACTGAAGAAGAGAACTTAAAAGTTCTTGAGCAAGAATTAGTATTGTTTGATTCAGAATCAGATTGTGAACCTTGTATACTTGGACAACCATGTATTTAAAAACAAGGAGACACAGATAATGATAAATTCTTTAATAAAGAATTTTACAATATTCTTTCACAGTTTCAAGGAACTGATTTAAATGTTTTGGATGGTAATAATATTATCAAGTTTCTGAAAACAATTAAAGATCAAGAGTTAAGATCTAAAATTATAGATCAGATGGAAAATATTCCTAGTACTTCTTCGACTTTGCCAGAACCAATGGTTCTCCCAGAAGATTTTAGAAAAAATGAGCCTTACTCTATGTCAGAAGTTTATAAACTTCTAAAACAAAGAAGGACAGTTGAAACTCCTACTTCTACTCATGATTTAGAAATAGAAGTTGAAAATCTTAAAAAAGAAATACAGGTTTTAAAAAGAGAAAATAAATTAATAGACTATCGAGTTTCTAAACTTGAAAATTATACAAAAGAAACTGATCATTCTGCTACTAGTGGTTCAAGTCATAGTAAACCCATAGCTCAACATTTTGATTCACAAGTAGATGATAATTTTCTTTCAACTTTAGAAATGGTTATATCCCAAAAATGGTATATCAAAGTTACCTTATTAATTGATGACTATTTCTCAAAAGAATTGACTGCACTTATAGACAGTGGTGCAGATTTACATGTCATACAGGAAGGATTAATTCCTACAAAGTATTTTCATAAAACTACGCATACTCTTTCTCATGCTGGAGGAGAAAAATAAAATGTAAAATATAAGCTTCCTAGAGCCAATATTTGTATTAATAAAAATTTTATTCAAACCAGTTTTTTACTAACAAAAGATATTTCTAATCAAGTAATACTTGGTACCCCTTTTATTTCAAAAATTTATCCTTTTACCCACGTGGATAGTACTGGTATTACTGGAACTTTTCAAGGTGGGAAAATCCACTTAAATTTTATTACAAAACCAGTTAATAGAATGTTACATGAGATGTATGATCATCTGACCTTAAAGAAAAACCAGATGAATTTCTTAAAACAAGAAATAAATTCTTTGACTATTGAAGAAAAATTACAAAATCCCAAATTACAGGGAAAAATTAAAATGATTGAGAATCAGCTTTCTTTAGAAATTTGCAATAATCATTCTAATGCTTTCTGGAACAGAAAGAAACATGTAGTCAGTCTCCCTTATGAGGAAGACTTTGATGAAAAAAGGATTCCGACAAAGGCAAGACCTTGTCAGATGAATTCAGAGTATTTAGAACTCTGTAAAAAAGAAATTGATTCTTTATTACGAAAAGGTCTAATAAGTCCTTCTCAATCTCCTTGGTCTTGTACAACCTTTTATGTTAATAAACATAGTGAACAAGAAAGAGGAGTTCCTAGATTAGTAATAAATTACAAGCCCCTTAATAAGGTTTTAAAATGGATTAGGCATCCTATTCCAAATAAAAAAGATCTTCTAGAAAAACTTTATGATTCAATACTGTTTTCAAAATTTGATTTAAAATCAGGTTATTGGCAGGTACAAATTGAACAAAATGATAGGTATAAAACAGCCTTCAATGTTCCAATAGGACATTATGAATGGAATGTAATGCCATTTGGTTTAAAAAATGCTCCTTCTGAATTCCAGAAAATTATGAATGATATTTTTACACCATATAGTGAATTTATATTGGTTTATATTGATGATATCTTAGTATTTTCAAAAGATATTGAAGCCCATTTCAAACATTTGGATATTTTAAAGAAAATAGTTATACAGAATGGTTTAGTTATATCAAAACCAAAAATGTCTTTGTTTCAAACATAAATAAGATTTTTGGGACATTATATAGAAAAAAGTAATATTATCCCAATAAATAGAAGCATTGATTTTGCATATAAATTTCCTGATGAAATAACTAATAAAACCCAGTTACAGAGGTTTTTAGGAAGTCTGAATTATATCTCTTCTTATTATAAAGATATAGCCCAAAATACCGCTATCTTATATGATAGACTTAAAAAAAATTCAAAGCCTTGGTCTGAAGATCATACTCAGGCTGTTAGGAAATTAAATGAAAAGGTTAAGACATTGCCTTGTCTTATGCTTAGTAATCCTTCATGGGATAAAATTGTTGAGACAGATGCTTCAGATATAGGATATGGGGGTATTCTTAAACAGATTGATCCCCATAACAAACAAGAATATCTTGTTCGTTTTTATTCTGGAAAATGGAATAATAGTCAGAAAAATTACGCTACTATATTGCCAAAGAGATACTTGCAATTGTCAAGTGTGTTTTAAAATTTCAAGATGATTTATACAATAAAAAATTTATAATCAAAACAGATTGTAACTCTGCAAAGTTTATGTTTAACAAAGATTTTAAACATGATGTTTCTAAACAGATGTTTGCAAGATGGCAAGCTCATTTAGCTCCTTTTGATTTCGAGATTATTTATAAAAAAGGAGAAGATAATAGTCTTCCAGACTTTTTAACACGTGAATATATTTCATGAATTTTGCAGGAATGTACTCGCGAGGAAGAAGCTCTCCTTCTTATAGAGGAAGAGGAGGACGGGGATCAGAAAGAATTCTGGCCCAAACTGGCGCAGAGGAAAGCTTATAGCAATGAATTTGCCATCACAAAAATCTGAGGCTCAGAGCTCAGAAGAATACCAAGAATTTCTTGAGTACAAAAGAAATAAGGGAAAAATCCCATCTTTTGCTAAAATAGTAGCAGAAGAAGAGTCTGAAGAAAGTAAGACTGAATATGTTGAAAACAGAAATCAAGAAGTAATACTTCTGCTTGAACTGAGGGATATGCGATGGGCAAATAATCCCTGGACTTTAATGGCCAGATATTTAGATAAGGCATCATATGCTTTAGGATCTTATAAAACAAGATCTTTCTATGAAAATATTCTTTCAAATACAGAGTCATGTGAAATAACACATTTCTCAGGAACACAGAAGGAAGTTTATAACTTCAGTAAAATTTATATTAAAAAGATTATATCTTCTGAAGAATGGGGAATAGCACCATTAAGAGAAAGTGAATTTTACTATCCCAATAATATAAATCCTATAAAATATAACTACTGGGATTATGTTGAAGCATTTAATAAAGTGCTACTCTATGAAAATGATAGGAAAAAACACTCCTGGTTTATAAAAATCAGCAGTGAAGCTTATGAGCAGGAAATACCAAATTGGTTTCTAAATTGGTGGACATATTTTGGAACCACCTGGGTAATACTCCCCGAAAATATTTCAACTCTATTTACTAACTAGATAAATGTTACTCCAAAAAAGGAAGTTCCTCAAGAAAATTATTCTTTATATTTCTTTATGGAATTTTCTATACCCTGGATTTGGAAATGGGTACCTGTTATCGGTTATACCGAAAGTGAAATACCATGTATTAAAAGAGCTTCTTATACAAAGTTCCGGGAAAAAATGAATAAAGAAAACCCAGAAACTAAGCAATTATATTGCATTGATACTATAAATTTTATAGAAAAAAGAATAAGATTATATCAAGAAAATAAAAGAATGGCGACACAAAAGGAAGAGTCGCCCTTAGATCAAATCAGAAGAAAGCTCAGCATGCAGTCCAAAGACAGCAATAGGGAAATGCTAATAGAAGCATACGTAGAAGAAATGAAAAAAGATCTTCTACAAAAATTTGATGGAGAAACCCAGTCCGTAAAATCGGATACATCTATGGCCTCTGCAAGCCAAGATTATCAGGATGCTCAGGATCCAGCTCAAGAAGTCTCAATAGAAGATGTATTTGAGATACTTAAAAGTACTCTCAAAACCAGTAAAGATAAGGAAGAATCTTCCTCAGCAATAATTGTGGCAGACAAAGCCACCTGATGATGCACAGAGCACTGATGAAAAATTGCTCCACAGACAAAACTGAAGTGATTGAAAGTCAGAAGGAAAAGAACGAATGAAATTTAAAGAAGAAAAGAACGAATGAAATTTAAAGTCATTCGGACGGATGAAATTTAAAAGCATCTGGGACAGCGACACTTTCGTGCCTGGGAATCAAATTCCTATCCCTATATAAAGGGAAAGAAAGAAGGAAGGAGAGGCATCAGCTCTGAACACACTTCCTCTCAGTTTTTAAATTTTGAAATTTGTAATATTTCTAAAGTTTGTACAATACGCGTGCAGTAGTAATTTTATAAGTTGTTCCTTCTTTATTTTTCAGTTTGTAATTTTAATATTTATCAATAATATTGGCCTAATGATAGGCTAAGTGTGGTTTGTGTTAAGACATGTCTAAATTATGTATTTACAATAATTTTGGCAAAAACGTTTTACTGTTCATCGGTCACTATTCATAGTTACTATTCATGGCAGAATCATGAATTTAAAAAGACTTCTATTACTTACTAGAAATAAGATAGATAAGGTTTGGTATTGGAATCCGGCGTATTAATATATTCCGATAGACATATGAAGGTACTGTTTGCCCCTCTAAGCCGAAAGAAATGGCGTCTCTGGGCTGTTTTGTACTGACAATTATGTCCTGAGAAATAACTTAATATTGACAGATTCTATCCCAGTAATACATCCTGATATCGTCTTATATTTAGTTCGTAATTTGAATTCTGATTAATGTAATGATTCTTGCTTGAATAATGTAATGTATGGATCAAGTGGTTTTGTGATCCATGAAGTGCAAGTGATATATATATATATATATATATATATATACCTCTTTCATTTTTTTCCAGTTATGTATGAAATGTTGAAGCATGAATCCCTCCACATTATAAACTTAATTTATAATTTTGTAAAATTGTTAAAAAAGTTATAGATAACATATACGACATTTTATTTTCATACTCGACTCGACGGGTCATTTACTAGTGATGGTAAGATTAGAATAATTAGTTTGGGAATAATGGAGAGAGAAGAAGGCTAGAGAGAGAAAGAGTTGGGGTTTGAATGAGTCACACTCAGTGATCAATTAAACTATGGAATCCATTTCCTCAATTATAATTGTGAACCAAATACATTACTAAGGTTCACTCAATTAAAATTGAGCTATAATGCTATTTCAATCAGGCACATATATAGTAGTTGATTTTCGGTAAATATGTCATTACTTGTGCGTTGGTTATCATTATATTTATTATATATTACCTATACGAGTTTTAAAAAATTATCATCTCTTTAATAATAAAGTTTTTACATGTACGTCTTAGTCGATCTCGAATCTCGACTCCCTCGTTGACGATATCACATCAAGGTTCAAACTTCAAACCCAAAAATAAACTTCACATACTTATATATACAATACTTGCTGCAGCAAGCAGCTAATGGAATACGTACACTTGCACAATAGAAATAGAAAATCATGCATAGCATCAATCCTAAGAACGTGGAGCAAGAAAATCTTCAATTCCAAATCAGCTTCAAACTTGCTCATGTCTTCTGTATTAAGATTAACCCAAGTATCAATCCCATCACCGGACGCCGTATCCATAAAAGTCACTAGATTCTTGAATGGCAGACCCAACGACCCGACCCATATCGGCTTGCCCCAACCAAAATCAGCTTCATACAATGGGAACCTACACAAACTCGTAAAGTTGAGAGAGACTAGTTGTCTCTTATGGACTTGACTCATTCGCTCTTTCATGAGGTTCAGATGCTCGTCCCCACCCTTAACTTTCGTCACGTTTACGCTTTGCATGGCTTCCCTCATCTTTTGAAGTATGTTGTCACCACTTTCTATCTCGCCTTCTCGCACATCTGGCATAGCTATCACAATTTGTGTTATATTGCCGAAATACTCTTCGGACAAAGGTGGGTCGAGCCGAGTTCTTAAGTTTATTGCATGGAGCAAGGTGAAAACCTTATTCGGGTCAGGTTTTAACTCAGTTGCAGATATAAAACGAGTCCATATAAAAGTGGTCAATGCCTCAACTCTGGTGGGACTCCTTTGTGGAACTCTAGTGTTTCCATTGCTAGAGTACCTCTCCTTGAGGATGCGAATCTTCGACGCCGAGAAGGTGAAAATATTCGTGACAAGTTCCTGTTTCACGACAACACCCGGATTCTTAAACCCCACCATGTCACGTGGCGGGAAAATAGCGGCCCCTTCATACTTCGGCTGTGGTACGGTAACATCATTTCCACATCGTGCAAGCGCAGCCCACGAGTTGGCAAACTGAACAAACGACAGTGCATCAACTATCTTATGTGACATCACCAACCCGACAGCTACCCCGCCGCACTTAAAAAACGTGACTTGTACACCCATGCCAAGATTTTGGACATCATGCACTACATATGGTAAAAACTTATTCAAATCCGTTGGGGTCGGATTCTTTACAACATGGATAAGATCACAATCAACTTGAGCCTCAACATACAACACACCCTCATCGTTGCAATCAACGTATTGAGTGTCCACCACGCGCCCTGCTAGGGGATAGAATTTTGTCAAGATTCTTGACAAGGAATTCTTTAGATGATTTGATACTTGGGAGCTGGAAACTTTGGTCTGGAATGGGTAGAAATAAATGAGGGGCATGAAACATGGAGGGGCAATTTGATCAAGAAAGGAAAGTTGGTACTTCTTTAGGGATTGTGGAGTTGGAGAAGATGGCTTGATGAACTCTCTTGAGATTATCTCAATATTGTTCTCCATCTTAGGATACTTAACTTAAACTTAAACTGTGTATGAAGGATTATTTGACAGTAGTATTATTAGTATATATAAGGATTGAAATGCTAAAGTGATTAGAGATTTAGAACAGGTTTGAATCAAATTTGCAAATTGTCAAATGTCAACTACAATTAAATGTGGTCGTAACAGAACACATCGGAGAGAAGCCGTTAGCCATTTTAACGAAAAGAAAAACGATCAAATATTCACATGTGAAGGTCGACTTCGTACGCGGTATTATTGGTAAATGTAACGATCACATGTTTTAAGATGGCAATGACCATAATTAGGTGTGTTCAGCATTTCAGCTAATATAAAATTATATAGTACTAGAACTCGCGTAACACGCTATGTGTGTTACTACATAGTAATATTTTAACTTTCTTTTTACTTGTATAACCTCGGGTTTAAATTACAAACATGACGTGCATTTTAAATGTACAACAATCATGAAAACACGGGCTCAGATAGTCAGATTCACAGTAAGTTATAGGCTAGAATTAAGCAATCTGCAACAGAATCACACATATCATTTTCCACTATGGTCACAAGAACCAAATAAATACTTGTCAAACCAGGAAAGGTTAATTTACAGGAAGCCGATGTCAATTTCATCATGTTGGATGAGCCCTGCAGTAACAGAACTGCCTGGGTGCTGAGTCACATGAGTAAAGTTGGGTTGAACTGGAGACATGACAAATTGACCTTTTAACATGTAAATCGTTTTCCTGCAACTATTCAATACCCCTATGAAAAATTGCATCTCCGGTCTGATTAGTTGCAAACTGGGACAAAAGAAACATGTGGGAATGATCCTTGTGCCGGAACTGGAGCAAACATTGGAGAACCTCATTGCTGCAATACGTTTGTGAACCGAATTAGTAACCAATGCAGCATATGGTAACAAATTTAATGTAAACATTAAGGATTTAACTTTGGCTCTTGACATGTTGGGATTATGAGGGTTTAAAACAACCTACTTGCATACAGTATAGTTTTCTGATTTTTCTAATAATACATTGGAGTGAATGCTATTGAATCAATAATGTGTGTAATGTTGAAGAAAAGTCACCAAGAAGCTGGACATAACAAGGGAAATATCCGAGTTTCTCAGGTTAATAGTCTTTACAAGCATTACAAATACCAAATTTAGAAAGGTGCTATGTGTTGACCAAGAAGGATATTAGATTTCTTGAAATTATGTGATGCATCGATAGGAGAAACCAAGAAAGGGATAATAGCTTGTATCAGAACTGAGATGAACATAAAGCTTGAATGAACTAACTTGAATTGATTGAGCAATGAGTTAACTTACCAAGTATGTCATGTTATAAAATTCTGGAACAGCCATCCTAGTGATCGAAGTCCGATAAGTGGAGGTTTGGGACGGAAGAAACAACACGAGCAACAAAAGGGGCAGGGGCCTGTAAATTGTGAAATCGAGAGGAATGTTCAATAAATCCATCTCATCTCAAACAAAACAAACCTTCTTTGTTGTGTTATACTGGTATCAAATTACGCATAAAAATTTACACCAATGTACATGAAACATAAACAACCAGCCAAATTTTAATGCACTTATAAGATGGGAAAACAAATACCAAGTGTTTAAACCATCATTTCAGTTTTAGCATCACATACTAAATGTTCTACAACACACTGTCATCTAACTATATCTAAGTCACAAGTTTCATTCACTTAAAGAACCTGAAGCCACTCATTTTTAGCAAATTAAAGAAGAAACCAACCTGTTCTCTGGGAAAGTTCGTTGGCAAATTCACCAAGCCTTCAACATTGGGATTCCTATAATTAACCAAACTCAGTTTTGTTCGCAACCGGCAAAGTATAAATCAAGTACAATTAGACAAAATAGTATTTACTTAGTTTTCATTCAGACAGTTTTACAAACACTTTGCAGGCACTAAGTTTGAACTTGTCATTTTCATCTACTCACCTGATAA
The DNA here is from genome assembly GCA_026545765.1 of Plantago major. Taxonomy (NCBI): domain Eukaryota; kingdom Viridiplantae; phylum Streptophyta; class Magnoliopsida; order Lamiales; family Plantaginaceae; genus Plantago; species Plantago major. The sequence goes on along the minus strand of CM048841.1, from coordinate 27,692,727 downwards.
TATTGATCTCGTCATTATTATCCGGCTCCTTTGCGATCTTACGGTGGAATACGGCATAGATGGGCGTCGGTGACTGGTGTCCACTTTGCGATCTTGCAGCAGATTGAGAAGCCCTTTAGATCGACATTTCTCTTCTGGATAAAGAAGAATAACGTAGATTGCGGATTCCTTCATCGATCAGTCCGTCCCCAAACTATTTTCCCACACTTTTTAGGGTTAAACTTTTTCAACTTTGACTACGAATTAATTTTAAACCGCAAATGTAAAATGTTAAATTTTTTTATATAATGAAAATTTAACCCCTAAAGTTTCATTATATAAAAAATTGAACATTTTACATTTGTGGTTTAAGATTAATTAAGTAATAAAAAATAATCGAAAGTGGAAAAATTAATAGACGGAGTAAGTAGTACTTCTAAATATTGTTCTTAGTTGTTAGTTACGAAGACATAAAAATTTGAACGGTGTTGTTAAACGCAACACCAATTATTTGCGTACTTACCAAAAATGCCCTTAACTAAAAAAAAACTTATAAAATTAATGTAAAATCGAAATAACTCGTTTACACAAACACAATAACATTAACACGCACGATTGAATACAAATTACAACAATAAAAAACATCGAAATTTTTTCACAATTTTTTTTTTAAATTGGAAAAAGTTGGGAAATATTTAGAGTTTTTTTTAAATTGGAAAAAGTTGGGAAATATTTAGAGAAATTGAAAAACAAACCCCAAAAAAAACAAAAATCCTGAACATGAAATGGCCGGTTCTCAAAACCGGCCATTTCATTTTTTTTTTTTTTTTGGTTTGTTTTTCAGTTTCAGTTTTTAATTTTTTCTTTTTTTTGTTTTTTTTTCAATTTTTCCCAACTTTTTTCACAAAACGGCCGGTTCTCAAAACTGAACGTTTTAAAATGGCCCGTTCGACCGGCAATATTTTTTTTAAATTTTAAATTTATTTATTTTGAATTTGCAACTTTAACTTTAATTCGAACTTGAATCGAAATGCTTCCGAATAAAAGGTTACAACTTCACGGACGAACTTGAATAGAAAATATTACATGCCATGACTATTGACTACGTAATGGAATAACATCTTCAAAATGTTCATAAATTTCATCGACAATGTCGAATACGTCTTTCTGGCTCATATAACGCCTGCTTGGCTTAGTGATTTGTGCAAGTTTAGCCCCGAGCCATTGTATCCTCTACAAATTAAAAACACAGAAAGTAAGGATTTGATGAAATGCTAACGTCGTGTATGTATATGTATTGAATGTTTAGGAACCATACCACGGTAGGATTCATGTCGGCTGGTCGGTAATGTTCCCTTCGAGTAAATGATTCTTGGCGTGTCACTTGCATATGCGTCCTTGGGCGAAACCAGTCCTGGTACGCTGGAAGAGCTTCAGTTCTGTAATGAACTCAAAGTGTTTGGAGATGGAAATTACATCGAATGTTCTGAAAGTTCTCGAATGAGTCTCCAGCACGATAAGAACATCGATAGAGTGAAGGTTGTGGTGGCCCTTGCACAAGCATTGGTGTTATGAGTGGTTGAGGAATGAATTGGGGGTATCCGAACTGGCGCATAACACGGTCTGGCATGTCAGCCTCCGTAATCTTTAAACAATGAATAATTCCTCTAAATTGAGAAATGGGGACAGCTTCCTCAGCTCTTTGTCCATATGGTGTCCAAATAACCTATTACATATGAGGTAAGTAACATAAGTAAATAATCATAACAGAGTTTAAATGTTAATGAAGACAAGCGTGATAAATTTCATGACATACTTCATTTGCAGGAACATTGTCCAGGGCACTTCTGTATGCAAGATGTAGAGTAGTTTGATCTTGGTCGATGGTTCCTAAGTTCCATGATTCAAAACCAGGAAAGTGCTTGTAGATCCACATCTGAAATCGTATAAAGACTTCAATAAAAAATGTATTCTTTTTTAAAGTTATGAAAAAATGTATAAATAATATACGGGATGTAAAAAACCTGCACAAGTGAGAGACATCCATCTATTTGTTTGCAGTCAATACGTGATGTAATTCCCAACTGCATCTTGATTGGCAAGTCTGGTGACTCCCATGCGTACATATGAACCTCATCCAGCTGATGTAGGAACGGTAGAAATCCGACTGGTACTCGATGACCACTCTTGTCGACAAATAGCGATGTGCCTATCAACCACAACAAGTACATGATAGCATGTGAAGGAGGTGGAAGAGTTTGTGCTTTTAAAACGGCCTCAATTGTGCTACGCTTGAACCCAGCACTTTTAAAGTTGGCCTTCAACGATGCATCATTCAGTTGCATATGAGTTGATAATGAGAGCTTGAGCGTCTCTTGGTGGTTCATTTCCACCTTAACCGCACGACCATGAACAGGAATTCCTAACAGATAGTGGACATCATGCAGGGTTATAGTCATCTCACCGAATGGCAAGTGAAAGCTATTAGTTTCAGGATGCCACCGTTCAACAAATGCACTAATCAAAGGCATGTTGATCTTCGGGCGCATACAGCTGGGCAAGTGTGAGAGATGGCTGTTGTCGACAACATTCAAGACATCGTCGTTTAAATAGTCTTTGAACTTGCTTAATTTACGGTATTGGTGAAACCCCTCTAGAATATCGCGGTCTTGCGGCATTTTAACGTAAATAGTAAATAAGAATGAGTTAACAATAGTAAATATGAATACTCGGATTTTAAAGATATGGAATTAAATGGCTTACATTTCCCATCCATATGGAGTGAGCGATGTGGCCTAGAAATCCTGTGAGTAACTCTGCATTTGCCGGGCCTCCATCAATACCTTGTGTTAGCTCTCTCCAGGGTTGATTAGTGGCATTATTAGGAGCTTCCTCTCCACGCTGGCCGCTTCCACCCTCTCCTTCATTGTGGTCACTCATTTGAGAATAACCAGAAACATTGAATGGAGGGACATCATCATTTAAATGTGGAGATGCCCGGTACGAATTGGGATGGTTGAAATGTGTAGATGGATGGTACGAATTGGTGTTAAAATTGTTATCCGCTTCAGGCGATGTGTCATCTCGAAAGTCATCTGCTCCCTGCTGCAGAGGGATTTCACTTTCAAGTCTGTTCCTTGTTTGTGTGTCTATAGTTTCGAGTGACTCGTAGGAGTCCTCTATTAAGTTCTCCGTATCATCAGAACTTAATTCTTCATTGGCCATCAATTTGGACCTTCTAGCTCTGGCTGAAGCAGGTATGGGCCCTCTTTCCCTTCCACGAATCTCTCTCAACCGTCCAGAATACTGGTCGACTGGTACCGACGGGATATCCTTTGCGTTCTTCTTGCCCCGTCTTTTATCTTCAGCACCGCCATCTTTGGATGAACCGCCCATACTGAGTTTCTGTAGGAAAATGAGAATAGTCGGAGTGTTAGAATTCATAGAGAAAGATGAGCAAGTAAATCGATACTACGGTTTATTAATGTATTATCATAACTTTACCTTCCAGATTCCTGACATTTAACACTGATTGGATTGCTAAGTATTTGATAGTATGTTGTAAGGAAGAAGAACGTTTGATTGGAGAGTTGTGGTGTAAAAATGTGATGGATGAGGAGATTATTTATAGAACCAAAATCCCTCGTTTCACGAGACATATCGATTTACGGGACGTATCGATTCACGGGACATATCGATTTACGGGACATATCGATTTATGGGACTTATCGATTTACGGGACGTATCGATTTACGAGATGTTTCGATTCACGGGACATATCGATTCACGGGACGTATCGATTTACGGGACGTATCGATTTACGAGATGTTTCGATTTACGGGACTTATCGATTCACGGGACGTATCGATTTACGGGACATATCAATTTACGGGACGTATTGATTTACGGGACATATCGATTCACGGGACATATCGATTTACGGGACATATCGATTAACGGGACTTATCGATTTAAGGGACTTATCGATTTACGGGATGTTTCGATTCACGGGACATATCGATTTACGGGATGTTTCAATTTACGGGACATATCGATTTACGGGACGTATCGATTTATGGGATGTTTCGATTCACGGGACATATCGATTTATGGGACATATCGATTTACGGGACGTATCGATTTACGGGATGTTTCGATTTACGGGACATATTGATTTACGGGACGTATCGATTCATGGGACGTATCGATTTACGGGACGTATCTACACTTCTATAAAATCCCCCCCCCCCCCCACCATCATTTTAAAATACTCCACACTTGATTGAAACAAATATTCTATTCTAAACACTTCAAATCCCAAACACTTGAAACCTGAAACACTTCAAATCCCAAACACGTATACTATGAGTAACTCACCTATTTCATATATTTCATCCGATGATGCGACTGATTTTCCAGATTGCAGTCAATTTTTCCAAAACAATAAGAGTTTTGATACTCGTGAAGCTGCAGAAACTTGGGTTCATGCTATTGGTCGAGAAAACAATATGTTTTTCGCGATCTCACATTCAAAACCAAGACATGTATACATGTTGTGAGCGTGGTGGGGCCTATAGAAACACGTCTTCAAGTGACCCCGAAGTGAAATCCAGAAATGCAGTTGGGACTAAGAAGCACAATTGTCAATTTCAAGTTAAGCTACATGAGAGGTATCCGGGGGAGTGGAGAGTTACTATCAGAGAGGGCCACGAGAAACACAATCATGCACTCGGGAATTACCCCCATTGGCACACGTCCAGTTCGAAGCTGAATGACGAAGAGTTCGTGCGAGTGATTGAAATGCTGCAGTGCGGAATGACACCTAGAGAAATTCTCAGGAAACTCAAAAAGGAGTTTACAAACAACTGTAGTGTCCTACGACACATATACAATGCTAACCAGAAATATCAACGTATGGAGATGGGATCGATGCCCCCAATGGATTATTTCTTGCATATGTTGGAAAAACATCATTATATATTTACACACTCGCAAGAGCAGGGTACTAACATATTGGAGGGAATTTTTTTAGCTCATCCTAATACAAGGGAGATGCTCCGTTTGTTCCCGCAAGTTGTCCTCATGGATGCAACCTACAAGACAAATTTGTACGACATGCCTTTGGTGGAACTGATTGGCGTCTTACCCACTGGGCAAAACTATCATATAGCTTTCATTTTCCTCTCCAACGAAAGGACGTCAAGTTATGTGTGGGGGCTTACACAATTGCGAGAGTTGTTTGCTGAGTGTGGTGTCTCACCGGGGGTTTTTGTTACCGACAGAGAGTTAGCGGCAATGAATGCGATTAATATCGTATTTCCAGAAGCAGCACACCTACTGTGTCGGAGGCACATATCAAAGGATGTGCAGGCTAAAGTAAACAAGCTGTGTGGTTCCACAAAGTATCAAGGGGCAGTAAAATCCAGATGGGATCGCATCGTGCATGCAAAGACTGCAGAACTCCATGAGCAGGCTGTTGCAGAAATGGCGGAGGCCTGGCGAAGACTACCGGCTGTCATGGAGTATGTACAGAGGACATGGTTGGACCCATACCGTGAGCGATTTGTCCTCGCTTGGACCAAGAACATCCTACACTACGGCACAAACACGACCAACATGTAATTCTATTTATCGTCATAAAGCCACTCGTACCTTGATTTATTTCGTATTGCACTACTAGCCTATAATTACAGTTATGCCGAAACTGACATTCAACACTGTAAATTGGTTGCAGTCGAATCTGCTCACGCCAGGTACAAGTTTTGGTTGGGTCCTTCAAATCAGAAGTTTCACCGGGCATTCCCGAAGCTGCATGGCCTACTTGAAATGCATTTTGATGCGATCCGCACAGAGTTTGAGAGATCTCTTACGATTAAGCCTCATTCCACAACAATAAGTCACATCTTCCGTAGGCTGGGAGGTGTGGTTTCACATCTTGCCATTGACAAAATGGTGAAAGAAATGGACGATTTAAATCCCAGTGATTGCGATCACACATTGCGCACAGGTTTTGGACTAATGTGCGCATGTCAATTGGCCGTCAAGTTGAGAAACAGGAGGAACATCCACCCGGTTCACGATCTAAACGTGTTCTGGAGAACTCTTCACATGGGGGAACCACCTGAGACTAGGCAGCAGAGTGTACGGGACCAGTTTATTGACTGGGCAAGGGACCGCATCGAGACTGCCACGGAGGAGGAAATGAGATCGTATTTCGATGATTCGAGTGCGTCACAATCATTCTTGGAGGAGCCAATCGTAAACCAACGGAGAGGTAGGCGACCTAGAGCAACAGGGAGTAGGATCCCATCTGCTTGGGAGCAGCAACACGCGAATCAATCTCGACGGAATTCCACCCCAAGCAATGCAGGTTTAGGTTCGCAAGCAAGTACTGGTAGATCATTTAGATACCAGAGTCAAATGCCGCAACAAACTGTACACTTCATTAGAGGTTGGACTAATGTCGTCTCCGATGGAAACTGCGGTTTTAGGGTCATAGCACAACTCCAATACCATTCACAAGACTGGTGGCCAGACGTCAGGCAGGAACTTATGGAGGAGTTGAACAACCACAGGGAGCTTTACGTCGCAGAAATGGGGGCACAACGGGTCACGGAAATAACTAGTCGTTTGAACTGGTTTGCAGGCCCATGTAACAACCCATGGTGGTATACACTCCCGGATATGGGCTTTCTTACAGCTACAACGTACCAACGGGTCTTGAGCTGCTATGCTGCGGTAGGGAGTCTTACATACTTTCCATTGGAGTGTCGTTCACAAATGGGCTCACCATCTCTGGACCCTCCATCGACAGATGAAGAGTGGACAATGGGATTCGTTGATAACAATCACTATATTAGGCTGCGCGTGATAGATGAATGTCCACTTCCACCATTATGGATGTCATGGGAATCTGCTAGAGAGGAAATAATAAGCCATTGGATGCAACATTATTCCGTTCGGCTACGCCAATGGTTTTTGTTCTAGTTTATGCTTTCAATTTTATGTTGTGTTCTGTATTTATAGTGAAATGAGTGAATATTCATGTTTCCATAATTAAAATAAATATGATTTCACTTTTACTGAAATAGTTCTTTATTTAAAATAAATAAATAAATAAATGTTAAAAGAATAGTTCTCTATTCAAGTTCGTCCGTATTCAAGTTGTAACCTTTTATTCGGAAGCATTTTGATTCAAGTTCGAATTATAGTTAAAGTTGAGAATTCAAAATAAATAAATATAAAATTTTAAAAAAATATTGCCGGTCAAACGGGCCATTTTAAAACGGCCGGTTTTGAGAATTCGCCGTTTTGTGAAAAAAGTTGGGAAAAATTGAAAAAAAAAAGAAAAAAAAACCAAAAAGAAACTGAAAAAATAAATATATAAATAAAGCACATGAAATTGCCGGTGGTCAAAACCGGCCATTTAAAAAATGGCCGGTTTTGAGCACCGGCCATTTATGACTTGACCACCGGCCATTTTTGAAATGGCCGGTTTTGACCACCGGCCATTTCATGCGGTTTATTTTTTTTATTTTTTTTTTCAGTTTCTGTTTGGTTATTTTTTCTTTTTTTTTTTTCAATTTCTCTACATATTTTTCAACTTTTTCCACTTTTCACCAAAAAAAAAAAAAAAAAAAAATTGTGAAAAAATTTCGATGTTTTTTATTGTTGTAATTTGTATTCAATCGTGCAATGTTAATGTTATAGTGTTTCTGTAAACGAGTTATTTCGATTTTACGTTAATTTTATAAGTTTTTTTTTTTTAGTTAAGGGCATTTTTGGTAAGTACGCAAATATTTAGTGTTGCGTTTAGCCAAAAAGGTGTTGCGTTTAACATTAGTGAATTTGAACTTGTTAAAATATGCCATATGATATTAAGGTTTTTCTAAGTACAACTATCGGTTATACTCAGTTATACTAAACGCAACACGTTTTCGGCTAAACGCAATACAGAATATTTGTAACTTTACCAAAATATCCCAACTCAAAAATAATCTTACAAACTTAACGAAAAATTGAAATAACTCGTATATGCAAATACAAAAACATTAACATGCACGATTGAACACAAAATAACAACACTAAACATAAATCGGAAAAAAATGAATGAAATTTTTTTTCTGAAAAATATTTCGTTTATACAAATGTTTCTAAAAATATAGAATTAATAAAAAAAAAATCGAGAAAAAAACTAGAAATATGATCTGGCCGGTTTCATATCATGATCTGGCCGGTTTTAAAACCGACCACATCGAGATATTGCCGGTTTTCATATTTTCAGTTTTTTTTTCTTTTTTTTTTTTGCTTATTTTTTAATTAATTCTATATTGTTTTTTTGCTTTTTGTAAAATTAATTCTATATTTCCAGTTTTTTTTTTATTTTTTTAAATTTTTTTTTAATTTACAAATTGATTATATATATATAGTGTTCTATTTTTTTTTTTTTTGTTTTTGCAAATTGAAAAGTTACTTATAATTTTGCAAATTGAAAACTTTAATTTACTTTTGTCATTTGTTTATTCAAAATGAAAAGTAAAAGTTAAATTTAACGGAAATTCGAGAAATTAAACGGCAAACGATTTCATTAGAACATGAATTTTGACTCATTACACTATGTTAGGAATATCTGTTTAGATTTTGATCAGAAACATAATGACTTCTCTTAGCTCAGAAAGGTGGTTAGTACTCTTGGTTCATTTGAACACTGTAAAAGAGGAAAATCACTAAGTATGTTAGTCTAGCAAATCTTGTATAGGGTGTTAGGTCTCTGAATGTAATTTTTATATCTTTGAAAAAGACCATGAAGAAGGCATCCAGCAGGAGAGTTCAACAAATTTTAAAGTTTTGAAGACTGCACAAGATTGCTGAAGACGAAGGTCATCAGATAGCTATATACAGATATCTTGAATAAACAAGTGTTTTTCAATAAACAAGTTTTGCAAAAGATATCTGAAAACACAAGGTTTATGAACGAGAAAAAGTGCCCACAAATATCTACACTCAGATACCCTGGATAAAACTATATTTCTGGGAAACAATGTTTCAACAGGTATCTGAAGATGTGAAGGTCTCTGGAAAGGGACATGCAATGCTTCAGAAAGCATGCATAGTTCCGTTGGCACTACATGACAAAAATAGTACAATGCAATAAATGCGGAGACAAAGACATCTGAACAAAAGAGGAAATCTCTGAAAAGAGACAACGTCTTCTGCGGATTATTCTGAGATATCAATAGTTTGAATTTCATAAAGCATAACGGATAATATTCAAACGGCATGATTATCAACTATAAATATAAACACTTAGAACGCTTGAACACACCTTGAACGCGAGAACTTACATCGACGAATTCATTCAAGCATACAAGCCTTCAACCTACTTACTCTTTACCTTACAGTTGCGACTAAGCTCTTGAATTCTAAGTAGCACGAAAGTTCTAAGTGTCCTGATCCTTAACAAGCATTGCTATCTGTGAAGGAGTTGAATCAAAAGATCAAGTATCTAAGTTTCATTCTCTAGAACATTTAACATAGACTTGGGTCAGTAAAGAACATATCACCACACATTGTGAAGTGTGTTAAGTGATTCTTGTTCTATCAAGTATTCTTACATAATTGAGAAAGTTATAAAGACTACTCACCTGACAAACTACCTTAACCAACACCTTAAACGGCGTGGAGTACAGCAAGTACTTAGTTTGGGAAACTAAGGAATAACTCCAAGGTTACTGAACATAGAAAGTACTTAGTTTGGGAAACTAAGGAATAGCTCAAAGGTTTCTGAGTATAGGAAGTACTTGGTTGAGAAAGCCAGGGAATAACTCAGGGGGAACACTTGGTTGGGAACCTAGTGTATTTAGGAATCGAGAGAAGATATTTGTAAGGTGAACTCAATTATCTGTCTTAGTGGATTCTAGGTCTGAGAAAGGCCGAAGTGGATTAGTTGAAGGATTACGCCACCTTCAGATACCACTAGAAAGATCAGTGTTATTTACTTTCTGCAATTTATTACTTGCTTTATTTACCTTGCTGAATATTTACACATATCTTGCTGAGCACGTGCACTTATCACATAAAAGTCTTCCGCTCTCTGAAATTAAGTATCAGATATATTCACATATATCTGAGAAATTGTGTTTATCGACAAAAGTTGTAAAAGACTATTCACCCCCCTAGTCTTTGCCGTTATCTGGACCAACAAGTGGTATCAGAGCAGGAGGTTCCCAAACCTTCTGCACTGAACCTAGATCCCAGATAAGTGCCTACTAAACTATTTTTCACCTACACTTGATTTGTCTGTTTAGTGTGTTTGCTGCAGGATGTCTTTAAGTGACGCTCCAATTCTCAAGCCAGAGAATTATGAGAAATGGAAGAACAACATGATGCTCCACCTAGAAGCCATCAGTGACGAAATGATCGAAGTAATAAAGAATGGCCCCATAGTCATTCAACAACTCAAGCAGGTCATGGAGGTTTCTAATGGTAGAGACAGAGTTCCCACTGATGAAGAACCAAGTGGTGGTTCCTCACAATCAGGTGTTTCAACCAGTGGAAGACCTACTGGTCAAATTATTTATGAGCCAAAGCCCAGAGAGCTCTGGACAACGGAAGATGCCAAGAGAAATCGACTAGATGGTCAGGCTCACAATATCATCATACGTTCCACTCTAGAGCACATACAGTGTAAACTGTGGGGTGCAAAAACGGCGAAAGTGGCTTGGCAACTGATTGAAGAAATCTGTGCCGGCACTGAGAAAACTAAGGAAAATAAGTTCGAAGTTTTGAAGCTTAAATTCCAAAACTTCAAACAAGGTCCCACTGAGACTCTTGAAGAACTTCCGATTTACAACACTGATGAGCGAAATGGCTGCACTTGGTGAAAGTGAGAGATACTCTAACTCTGAAAAGGTTAAGACTATCGTGAGAAGCTTGAATCAAAACTGGGAACACACTCAGTATTTTTATTTCAACCAAGGAATGTCAAATCTCACTCCAGTAGAACTCTTTTCCCACTTAGCTACTGTCAACTATGAAACTACTCAGAGAGAACAAACAATTGCTGAGAAAGTTCACAATGTTGCTTTAGTAACACAAGGTATTTCTGAAAAGAAGGATACCAAGGAAATGACTGAGGAAGATGCTCTTGCTGTCAAGCAAATGAGAAAATATGTCAGTCGGGAGATTGAGAGAAGAAAAGCCAAAGAGAAGCTGAAAAAGCATCTAGGCCCAAACTATCACCAGTACAAGAATATGCAGCTGTCAAGCTCGCTGAACAAACCGGCTCAGCAAGCATCTAGTACTGAGGAAGCAGAAATCGGAAATGATATCTGTTTCTATTGTCAGAAACCTGGTCATTTTAAAAGAGACTGTCCTGTTTTCAATAAGCTAAAGACTGGTGACAAGAAAGATAGAAGAAACTTCAAGAGAGGTCAGAGAGCTTTGCTCACTGAAGAAAGGAAAAAGATTCAAATCCAACTGCATGCTCTCGATATTGAGTCAGAATCTGAGGAAGAAGACTCAGATGACTCCAAACTACCTTCTCCAGAATTATGTGGCATCACTCATGAACTAGTTGACTTTGGTCAAAAGAAACGGAAATTATGTGGGGTTGCTGAGGAGATCTATCCAGATTGCTCCAACATTGAGCCTTGCCTAATGGCTGGCGAGGTAACCAACATTTCTCAATTTATAAATTATGAGAGTGATGAGGAAGAAATCAGAGATTTAGAATATTTCAGAAGAGAACTTGATCTTTACCAAAGAGAATTTCAAATGATCCGAGCTAGAGCCGACATTCTTGAAGAAGAAAAGAATTCTCTTGAGAAGGAAAATTCACAATTACTCAAAGTATCTGAGAAAAAAGGATGCTGAAAATGCATTTCTCAAAGCACAGATATCTGAAACGGAGAAGTTACACAGAAAGGCAATGGATGTACTCCAAAAGTAAAATAAAGATCTTCTTTATGAAAATGAGGAACTCAAAAAGAAAGAATTATCTTTTCATTCCTATCCCAAAGCTAGTGACGCTTTTACTGAAGTGCACTCTTATTTAAGAGACCCTTCAGAAAAGGGAGGATTTGGGCTGGACACACAAACAAATAGCTCTACTACTCTGAATAAGAGTGACGAAAGAATCACGTTTGTTAGTGCTCAGCAAAATGGTTCTCAAATAACCTACAACATTGGTCAGAAAGCTAAGGTTGTTGACAAAGGAAAGGCAGTCGCGATCAAACCTTTGTGGGAAAAACAAGTCCAAAATAAAACTGTTGGGAATATTTCTGTAAAGAAACATAACACTGAAAAGTGTAATCACCCACAGTGCTATGTCTCTCAGAAAGGAAAAATTGCAGGAGCAGGCAAATTTTCCAACATCACGTTTTCTGGAAAGAAAGACGTTCTAGAGACTAGCAAAGTTGCTGAGAAAAGAACTCAGACAGCACCAGGTGCTCGAAATGGCATTGGCTATAAATCCATCGGGAAACAACTCGCTCATGACTATAAGCAAGAGCAAGAACGATGGATGAAAGCCAGGATTGCGCATAGCAATCACCAGAAGTGGAAGAAAGAACAGGTTACGACCACTCTGAATGCCAGGGCTACAAGAAGTCTGGCAAGGAAAGCTAAGTTTGCTGAAAAGCCGACTCAACAGTCTGACAAGTATCTGAAAGCACCACGAGGAGCACCAAGGAACACACCAAGAAGGAAAATAGCTTTAAATGATTATGACACTAATCATTTAATTCCTCCTTATGTTCCAACAAGACAAAAGAATACCCCAAGGAAGTTCATTCAGAAATGGATTCCTACAGGGAGATTCTTTAGTCCAGAAGGTTCCATTATTGGAATGAGAGCCTAACTCCATGTTTCCTGTTTTGTGCAGAACACTCTGAGGAAGAACCCGAAGTGACATTTTGATAGTGGATGTGGGAAGCACATGACATGAGACAAAGCAAATCTGATTAACTATAGAAAATGCGATAAAGGACCAATTATTAGATTTGCTGGCGGAGATGAAAATCCAACCATAGGTTTTGGCAATCTGAAGTTTGGAGCTCTTACAATCTCTGAAGTACTACATGTAAATGGATTGAAATATAATCTCCTAAGCATGAGTCAATTGGTAGACAAAGGGTACACTGTCATGATCAAGTCAAAACTATGCAAAGTAATTGACAATGAGTCAAAGCAGACAGTCTTGGTTGCTAGGCGAAAAGGAAATATTTATGTTGCTGACTGGGCATCTGCCACAACTGAAGAATGTCTCATGGTGAGTCAATGTAGCCACACTGAAGAAAACTGGCTATGGCATAAAAGAATGAGTCACTTGAACTTCAAAACTCTGAACAAGCTAGCCAAGAAAGAATTGGTTGTTGGTTTACCCAAAATGGTATATAGAAAAGATGGTATATGCTCAGCTTGCCAAATGGGAAAACAATCCAAAACATCTTTCAAGTCTAAAACTAGACACTCCAGTGAAAGGCCACTACAAATGTTACATATGGATCTTTTTGAATCCTCTGTAACTAGCTCTGCAGGAAAGAAGTATGGTCTGGTTGTTGTTGATGATTACTCAAGATTCACTTGGCTTGTATTTCTCAAACATAAATCTGATGCAAGGGTTGAAATACCCAGCTTGCTGAATAAGCTTGAAGTCATGAAAAATGACAAGGTATCTGTAATCAGAACAGACCATGGTACTGAGTTTGTGAACCAATACATAAAAGAGTTTTGTACCTGCAAAGGTATACAACATCAACTATCTTCAGTAAGGACACCACAACAAAATGGTGTTGCTGAAAGGAAAAATAGGACCCTAAAAGAAGCAGCAAGAACAATGCTTGCTGAAAATAAAATAAGTGAAATCTATTGTGTTGAAGCTGTTAACACAGCCTGCTACACTCAAAATAGATGTTTGATTAACAAACACCATGAAAAAACTCCTTATGAACTTTTGATTGGTAGACCCCCTAGTATCAAACATCTAAGGGTGTTTGGTTGCAGATGTTTTGTTCTTAACAATGGAAAAGAATACTTGAGAACATTTCAACCAAAAGCAGATGAAGGAGTATCTCATGGTTATTCTCTGAATAGCAAAGCCTACAGAATCTACAACAAAAGAATGCAAAAGATTGAAGAATCTGTTCATGTTGTCTTCTACGAAGGAAACAAGAAAGTACTCTTGAATGAAGAACTCTCAGATAGGTTCAAAGAACTAATGATTAAAGATTCTGAAGAAGAATCCTCAAAAGAAAACAACTCTATCATTCACTTAGAGGATGAATCTGACGATGAAAAGCAACCATTGCTTAGTAACAACTAGATGACTCTAAGACATGATGAAGAATTTCCTATGAGAATTTCAGAAATGGAACAGGTTACTGAGAACCTTCATCATGAAGAGGTTTCTGAGAATGAGATTGCTAAAAATCAAATTCCAGATATCTCTAACACTAAAAAAGTGTCAGATATCCATGGCATTTCCCATGTGCCAGATATCTCAGATACTGCTCAAGTATCCTATCAAGATCATATTGATTCACATTCAGATCAAAATGATATTGATCCTACTAGTTCAAAACTGTTGGTCCAGATAACGGCAAAGTAAAAGACTAGAGGGGGGGGGGGGTGAATAGTCTTTTAAAACATTTGTCGATAAACACAGTTTCTCAGATATCTGTGAAGATATCAGATACTTAATTTCAGAGAGCGGAAGACTTTTCTGAAATAAGTGCACGTGCTCAGCAAGATAAATGTAAGTGCTTTGCAAGATAAGTAAAGTAAGTAATAAACTGCAGAAAGTAAATAACACAAATCTTTTTATAGTGGTATCTGAAGGTGGCGTAATCCTTCAACTAATCCACTTCGGCCTTTCTCAGACCTAGAATCCACTAAGACAGATAAATGAGGTAACCTTACATATATCTTCTCTTGATTCCTAAATACACTAGGTTCCCAACCAAGTGTTCCCCCTGAGTTATTCCCCGGCTTTCACAGTCAAGTACTTCTGTACTCAGAAACCTTTTGAGCTGTTCCTTAGTTTTCCAAACTAAGTACTTCCTGTGCTCAATAACCTTGGAGTTATTCCTTAGTTTCCCAAACTAAGTACTTCCTGTACTCCACGCCGTTTAAGGTGTTGGTTAAGGTAAATTGTCAGGTGAGCTTCTTTAATAACTTGTTCAGTTATTCAGATAGCTCTATGAATCAAGTATACTTAATACACTTTGCAATGTATGGTTTCTTGTTCTCTACTGACCCAAGCCTATGATAAGTGTTCAAGAGAATGAAACTCAGATACGAAATCTTAGTTCAACTCTTTCACAAATAACAATGCTCGTTAAGGATCAGGACACTTAGAACTTTGGTGCTAGTAAGAATCAAGAGCTTTGGTCGCAACAGAAAGCTTGATGGTAAGTAGTTTGCTTGAGAGAGCTTGTGAGAATATTCAGTATGTAGTTCTGTGTTCTATGGTGTTTAGTGTGTGTTCTCAAGCAGTCTAAGTGTTGATATTTATAGATGAATTTGAGTGCTGTTTGAATAGTATCCGTTAGGCTTAAATCAAATTCAAACTATTGATATCTGAGTATCTTTTGTGAGTTTGTCTTCTTTTTCGAAGCTCTTGTTTTGTTCGACATTTCATCGCGCATTTAATGCACTGTACTATACTTTGTCCTCTAGTGCCAACGGAACTATGCATTGTATCAGAGATCTTATTCTATCAGAGTTTTTTGAAGCTTTGCATGTTCTTTTTCATAGATTATCACAACTCCAGATACCACTTGTTGAAACAACTTTGTTATAATATATTTCTTTTCAGAAACATATTTTATGTCCAAGGTATCTGAGTATAGATATTTGTGGGCACTTTCCTCGTCTCAGAAACCTTTTATTCTCAGATATCTTTTGCAACAATTGTGTTTCGAAACACTTGTTTCTTCAAGATATCTGGACATAGGTATCTGAAAAACCTTTGTCTTCAGCAATCTTGTGCAATCTTCAAATCTTCAAATCCGTTGAACTTTTCCTGCTGGATGCCTTCTTCTTGGTCTTCTTCAGAAAATAAAAATTACATTTCGAGACCTAACATCCTATACAAGATTTGCTAGACTATCATACTTAGTGAATTTCCTCTTTTACAGTGTTCAAGTGAACTAAGAGTACTAATCACCTTTCTGAGCTAAGATAAGTCATTAGGTTGCTGATCAAAATCTAAACAGATATTCCTAACAAATTTCCCCCATTTTGATCAGTCAACGATGACTATCTGACCTATTACAAATCTGGATGAGGAAACAATCAACTACTTAATCATTTCTTATGATTTTTCAATTCATATAATTAAGTGCAGAAAGTAAACATCAACCAAATCACAAGGTGTGATCTTTGCTGACAAGTTATCTTTTATAGAAAAAGATATCTGAGAGTAAGTTCATCAGATATGTTACAAAGAAAGTTTACAGATAACTTTAGTACATAATGCAATTTTGCTCAGTCAGCGAGATAAAAATACATAGTAAATTAGGACAACAGGAGTAACCAAGCTCCAAGTAGACATCCTAATGAACTAGTCTTCAAGTCTTCAACACTTCAAGTCTTCAAAAACAACTCCATGGATCAATCTACAAATTTCCTATCACCAAACCTTTTGATATCATCAGAGTAGTCATAGAGAAGAGTTCTGACAATCATCTATGTGTCTCTGGCAAATCCACAGACTTCTTTGTAGGTTTTGGTAGGATTTTTCTTGACAAAATGCTTGATCCACAGATACTTTCCCATTTCCAGGCATGCTCGATTCTGATATCTGATAGCTTGAAGTATTTATACAAGATCTTCAGATATCTGATGTCCCTTGTATTGATCTTCAGTTAAGTAGGAGGACTCATAGGGTTCCACAACAAGTCTTGCTCTTGTGCCTGTTCCAGTAATGTTGGGAATTCTGTGCACATCATCTGGCTTTCCATAAGGACATAAATCAGAGAGGTCCTTCTTCATGGCTTCTATTCTCTTGATTACTTCAAAATCCAACCAGGCTTTGATGTGGTTAGTGTTAATCAAGATTGACTTGTCTTTTCTCCATGCCATGAGCTGTTTATGGATTGGTTCTGTAAATTTTGAGTTTACCAGTAGATGCTTAAGTTCCAGAATCCAGTAGGCATTCTTCTGATTAATGCACCTGTAGACAGAGGAGTCACTATTGGTCTTCACATACTCAATCTTGACTTCTTCAGGCCTGAGTGGTAGTTGAAGTTGTCTTTGTTCAGCTCTCAGTCTGTTCCTCCTTTGTCTTGAATTCTCCTTTGGGGTATTGCTTGAAGAACCACCCTGGATAGACTTGGTATTTCCAGAGGGTGTTTTAGCTGCTAAAGGCTTTGCAGCTATAGGCTCAGTTAGGCTATCAATTTTCCTTTTTCTATGAAGAGGAGCTTCATCTTCATCAGTCTCTTCATCATCATCATCAAGATCAATTCTTGTGAGACTTTTGCAGCCTTCTTCATTGCCCAGGGATTTGATTTGGCCTTCTTCTTCTTCTTCTTCAGAAGATTCATCAATCCCTTTTACTTGTCTTCTCCTCGGAGCAGTCTGACTGGAGGAGGGCTCATTTATTCTGAGAGGTAGTTGTTCAGATTTTCTTTTGTTTCCTCTTCCTCTTCTTCTTCCTCTCTGAGCATCTTGATATTCTTCCCCCTTACTCATTGTTGACTGACTAAGAATCACAAAGGATTCTGAAAGGGAGTTGAAGTTGCCTTGTGGATAGTTGTAAGCAGCAACCAACTTTTCCAGATCGGCCTTGAGCTCCTAATTTTGTTTGATAATACCAGTATCCTTATCAGTAAGCTCTGCCAGTGGGCCTTGAACAGCATCTACTTTTCCAGCAGCATAGAACGCCTCTTCAAAGGCTTTTGCAGCCAAGGTTTGGTCATCATCCCTAACCATGCCTTGATCTTTCTGAGAAATGACCAGACTGGTTGTTCTCTGAGTGATGAGCTCAGTGAATGTTTTCAATTCTGCAGGGACTGATGCAGTGGCGGCTTTATCTTGAGAAAACAACTCCTTTTTCAATTTAGCGATTTGATATACATTCAAGTATTCATTGGAGTTGACATTTGGCAGCTTGCTGAATATTTCAGGAGCAATCAGCTTCCTTTTCAAATGAGAAACCGCTAAATGTTCATTGCGGTGTTCTGCCGACGTCTTGTCTTCTTCATCATCTGAGATATCAGCCTAGTGATCTTCATCCTCTTGGACATTTTCATCAATGTTTTCTAGTCCAGCAACCATCTCAGAGATGGGTTTCTTTCCTTTTAGTGAGGAGGATGGTACATATTTTTGGAATGTAGTCTTAGCATCATGCTTGTCACTAGATACTTGCTCAGTATCTAATTCCTCAGCAATTGCCTGAACAGCAAGCTGGAGTTCTTTCATTTAAGCATAAGCTTCCATTTCCTTGATTGTTTGATCTTCAATCTTCTGGAGCTTTGCTCTAGATTGACATTATCTTTTCTTCCGATTGAAGATGTAGTGTTGTTCTTCCTCCAATGATTGTTTGAGTTGAGCAACTCGGCTTGTGCATCGATATTTTCGAGTTGTTCCTTGAGTGCTCAACTACTTGTTCAAGAGTATTTTGTGTTGGGAAGTTGGATGATTAGATTTACGAGGAGATGGAGGAGGGATTCTTGTGATGTCCTCTCGGTGTTTTCAAAATTTGAGGCAATGTGTCCTTGTGGAATCCCTCCCGTCCCTGGTGCAGGGGCATCATCATCATCCTTATCATCATCATCCTTTTTGTGATGGTCAGAGGGAGGTTCATCAAAGTTATTCTCATCTATTTCTTCCTCCTCATCATCTTCAGATACAAGATTAATCACTTCAGGAATAGTGATCTTCTGCCCATTAACCTCCTCTTGCTCAGAAGGAATAAATTGTAGAGTGCAGGCGGGGACGCTTGAATGCAATCTTGTCTGACCATCAGCCTGATTGAAGGCTTGAATCAACTTGTGTGCCACTTCTCTGGAGAAATCCTTATGCAATAAAGTCGCAACTTGATACTGTTTCGTGGGGAACATTGCATGGATGTAGTTCTCCAAGTCAGGAGCTCGTGCTCGTCTCGTAGGTTGATCTGTGATTCTCAATATTTCAGAGAGATCAGAGCACCCTAACATCTGCCATTTCTTGAAGCATTGAATGTGCTTTGGCAGGGTATGAGCTTTGAAGAAGGGAAGTAGGTCCTTTTTCGCATCATCAGGGACCTTCGTGGCACTTGTTTGAGCCTGAAAGAAAGAGTTCTGAGTTAGATTCAAAACTTGTGTAGATATCTGAGTACAAGTGTAGTTAGGTTTCTGAGTTACCTGAATGAGTAAATCAGGCTCAGAGACTTGTACTACTGAGACAGGGGGTGTGTTGGTCCAGATAACGGCAAAGTAAAAGACGGGAGGGGGGGGGGGGTGAATAGTCTTTTAAAACTTTTGTCGATAAACAGTTTCGAAACACAGGGGTTTCGATACTTAAATTCAGAGCGAAAGACTTTAAGATAGGTAAGTGCGAAACAATAAGTATGTGTGTGCTTTCTTTGAAAGATAAATCTGAAGGTAAATAACACAGCAAGTATAGTGGTATCTGGAGGTGGCGTAATCCTCCAACTAATCCACTTCGGTCTTTCTGAGACCTAGAATTCACTAGAACAGATAATTGAGTTCACCTTACAATAATCCTATTCTAAGATTCTTAAACAATTGGTTCCCAACTAAATGTTCCCCCTGAGTTATTCCCCAGCTCCTAGAGCTAAGTACTTCCTCTACTCAGATAACCTTGGAGTTATTCCCTGATTTCCCAAATCAAGTACTTCCTCTACTCCACGCCTTGATGGTGTTGGTTATAAGGTTTGTCAGAGAGGCTTCTCGTATAACTTTCCAGTTATGTTTTAAGAGAGCCTAATAGAACAAGACTACTTAATACACTTGTTCAGTGTATGGCAATCACTCTTCTTGACCCAGTAATTGATGTCGATTACGGAGAATGAGCTTGAAAGGGTATCCGATAGTTCAACTCTTTCACGAATAACAATCTCTTGTTAAGGTTCAGGACAACTTAGAACTACTAGTGATTCTTCAAGCAACAGAAAGCTTTCAGAAAGGGTAGTAGAGTGCTTGAGAGAATACTTTGCTTGATGGTAAGTTTGCAAGATAGAGCGTTCTAAGGTGTGTTCTTCAAGCATCTAAGTGTGTGATATATATAGATAAATTTGAGAGGCGTTTGAATTGTATCCGTTGTGCTCTCTATCAAATTATATCCGTTTATATCTTGAACTATGTACTCAGAAGTCACTATCTCTTGTTTCAGAGAGGACTTGCTTTTTGCAGCATTTCTGCCGATGCATTTAATGCATAGTACTGTTCATTGTCCTTTAGTCTCAACGGATACATGAGCCTTTCTGATGGCTTGCATGCTCCATACTCATGATGTCATATGTTCCAGAATCATGTTTCAAAAGTAACTAAATGAACATAAGAAAGGATTAAGGACATAGTCTTTCCGAGTGAGACTAAACTTTGGTGTCTTCATAAATCTTGTGCAATCTCCGGTCTTGTAATCTTCAGAAAAGCTACATTTCTAGGATTGATCTTCATGGTCTTCTTGGAAATAAAAATTACACTCAGAGACCTATAATCCTAATACAAGATTTACTAGACTAATCATGCTCAGTGATTTCCTCTTTTACAATGTTCAAGTGAACCAAGAGTACTTTAATCACCTTTCTGGCTAAGATAAGAACATGTGATGAATGATCAAAATACTAACAGATATTCCTAACAAATTTCCCCCTTTTTGATCAGTCATCCATGACTATCTTTTAAAGTCCTATTACAAATTTGTAATCCTGGAAGAGAAAACAATCCACCACTTAATCATTTCAAATGATATTCAATTTTAGTTGAATTAAGTGCAGAAAGTAAACATCAACCAAATCACAAGAAGTGACCTTTGCTGATAAGTTGTCATCTATTAGAGTGTATCTGAGAGTATGATCTTCAGATAGGTACAGATTACAGAATAAGATGCAACTTTTACAGATAGAGAATTTCAGAAACAATCAGCAAGATTACAAAAAGTAATAAAACAAACTAAGTAAATTAGAACATAGGAGAGTCCAAGCTCCAAGAGAGTATTCTAATGTTACTGGTCTTCCAGTCTTTAGAAACACAACTTGGGTTCAGATACCTCAAGTTCTTCAGCACCCTTTCTGGATCAGTTGACATAATCATCCACTTTTCTGCATTCTTGGACATAGTCATAAAGTATCCTTCCGATGTAAAATTACATCTTTCTGGATAAGATACAAATTTCATGGTAACTCTTGCCAAGATTGTAGTTTTTCTTCAGAAAGTGTTTGACCCAGTAGTATTTTCCCCAGACCCAGGCATGGTCTACTTGTAGCTTAGATAGGTTGAAATACTTGTATATTTCTTCCAGATAGTGAATATCATCCAGATATTCATCCTTTGTCATGTAGAATGACTCATAGGGATGAACACCTAGCTTGTTCTGCTTGCTATAGCTACCATCCAGTTTTCTTGTCTTGTGCACATCTTCTGGCTTGGGGTAAGGACAAGGAAAAGAAAGGTCCATCTTTCTGGCATCATTTCTCTTTTCAACCTCAAAGTTTAGCCAGGCATGAAGGTGCTCATGTTTTAGCAAATTTGGCTTGCCTTCACTCCATTTTAGGATCTGGTTGAAGATGGGAGTTGGAAACTTATCATTGACAAGTAGATGTTGCAGTTCCAGAATCCAATACCCTCTCTTGTTCAGAATGCACCTATATGAAGATTCTTCATTACTGGTCTTCATATACTCAATGTGGGCATCAGTTGGCCTTTTTTGATGCGTTTCATTGTTTACTCTGCCAAACTGAATATCCCTTCTAGCCTTTCTGTTAGGTGGCCTTCTGTCAGGAGATCCTGTGACTCTTTCTTCCTGCCTTGGGGCTGTGCTGGTGGAAGTCCCTTGAATTGACTTGGTATTTCCAGAAGGGGTTCTGGCTTCTAATGGCCTTGCTGCCAGAGGAGGTAGTAAGGGGCTTGCTTGCCTTCTTCTTTTGTGAATTGGATGCTCATCTGTATCAGATTCATCCTCATCATCATCATTGATGTTCCAGTTGTGAGGCTTGCAACTCTCTTGACCTCTTACCTCACCTTCTTCTTGATTTTCTTCTTCAGAAGCTTTCTGGTTGTTCCCATCTGAGATCCTAAGGGACTTGGTACCCCTAGTGACCATACTTCTCAGATTTCTGGCTGGTTGATCTGGAACAACTTCTTCAGCAGGAGTGTCTCCAGTGGTGTCCTTAATGACTAGTTGACTTGAGGAGGGGAGATTTGATTGTTTTCTTTTTCTTCCTCCGCTTCGAGGCATCTCCTTCCCCCTTAGTCATGAATGACTGACTCATGATAGCATAAGCTTCAGAGAGTGATTCAAAGTTCTTCTGGAGGTTGTTATGCACCCTGACCAATTCTTGGATTTCTTCTTTCATGTCCTTGTTTTGCCTAACCAATACTTGCTCTTTTCTGTTGAGCTCTTCAAGAGGCCTTAGAATAGCCTCAGCTTGTTGAGTAGCATAAGTAGCATCTGCTAGTGCTTGGTTGGCATTGTTGCAGTCTTCTTCCCTGATCAGAGCTAAGTCTTTCTGAGAGAGAGCTATGCTGGTTGCTCTATTTAGCAATGCAGCAGCTAAATCTTTCATCTCTTCTAGGACTGACTGTAGGACTTGGTTGTCTTGAGCAACAAGTCTGTCTCTTAGTTCCAAGAAAACAACTATTCTTGACCTGTGCTCATCACTTCTTGAAGCACCTGGAGCAGAGAAAATTTGAGGAGCCAGAAGGGCTAGCTTTTCCTTGGTGATTAGCCTCTCATCTTCTGCTTGGGAGATCAAGTTTGGGTTTTTTTGAGCATCACTCTCATAATCCTTTTCTTGGATTGTTTGCAGAGTGGCAATCTTTTGTTTGCCTTAGAGTATGCTGGCCTTCTGAGAAGTACAAGGTCTTTCTGATGCAGCTTTAGCATAATGCTCTTCATCATCATTGTCATCCATGGCATCTATCTCAGCAGAAGTGACAACGATGGCATTTTTCAACAACCTTTGCTCATCTAGGAGTGCCAGTTCCTTAGCATTAGCTTCTCTGAGCTTTTCAAGTTTGGCTTCCTTTTCTTCAATATGAGCTTGACACTCTAAGTTGATTCTCTTCTCCTCTTCCAACTTAAATCTGAGTTGTTCAATCCACGAACTCGATGGTCGTGATTTCTTCAATTGTGTCTTGTTCAGCCTGTTGGGTATTTTGATGAGACTTTGGTGGTGATGATGATGGGGCTTTCTGAGTATTGGAAGGAGTAGCCTTTTCTGCACTTCCTTTGCTAACTTTCTGAATCCCGCCGTTTCCAGGTTGGGGATCATCATTCTGATCATCATCATCATCATCCTTTTTCTTGTCTTCTTGACTTGGATGCTCAGAAGGAGGTTCTTGGTAGTCATTCTCATCAGTTTCCTCCTCATCTTCAGAAACCAGGTTGATCACATTAGGAAGTGTGATCATCCTCCCATTTACTTCTTCTTGCTCAGAAGGGTAGGTTGTGAGCTTGCTGGGCAAGGCAGGATGGGTCACCATCTGCTCTTGGGTTTGAGCATCAGCAGCTTGAAAGTCTGCTAGGAGTCTTTGTGCTACTTCATTTAAGAAGTTATCATCCATCAGAGTGGCAAAAGAATATGATTCTGTGGGAAACATAGCATAGATACGGTCTTACAGAATGATTGCTATGGCCCTTTTCTCTGGGATGTCAATTACTCTTGCAATTTCAGAAAGATCGGCCTTTCTGAGTTTCTGCCATTGTCTGAAGCACTTTAGATGTTTCTTGAGAGTGTGCTTCTTAAAGGCTTGGAGTAAGTTGAGTGGCACTAGACTTTGAGCCTGAAAGAAAGGGATCAAGTTAGTTTTTTTCAAACTACTTGTGTTAGTATCTGTGTGCAAAAGTAATCTTTCTGAGCATACCTGTGTAGAAACACTAGGCTCATCTGCTTGGATTTTTACTTGCTTGGGCACAGAGGCCTCAGATACTTTGATGTGAGGAGAAGTTTTATCCTCATCAACCTTTCTTTACCTTGAACACGAATTACAATCAAATATGTTTAGAAACCGTATGTAAAAGATAGATGGAAAAGTTCTTTCTGAGACTTCACTTACTTCCAAGTGAGGAAGCTCAAGGTAAGTTCTCGAAACCTTGGGGTTTCGCACCTTTTTCTAGAATCTTGCTTGTTCAGCAGTTTTAGTTTCTCTTGGAGGAGATAAGATCACATTCTCTCCGTCCAAGTGTTCTTCTGATTGAGCCTATAAGATAGAACAAACATATTGATTAAGTAGTGAATTTTACCAAAATTTTCTTAAGGAAAGTTTACTGATACTTACCTTCTCAACAGAAGGCTCAGTAACTACTTCCTCAGAGTGCTTTTCAGCCTCTGGAAATTCTTGGTGTTGGGGTGTTGGTTCCACCTCCACTACTTTCTCAGTTGTAGCCCGTGGAACAGGCTCTTCTTGATGTTCTGAGGTTGGAGTAACCTGTTCTTGATTCAAGGGAGTGGACAAGTTTTCTTCTCCCTGAAATTGTGTCTCCAAGTTGGCCTGTAACAAATGAAGCTTATGAGTAACAAGTTAACATTTTAATGTTGACAAGTTAGATACAAACTACTTTTGTTACCTGAATAGAGTCAGGCTGAGTTTGGGTCTCTTGGACTAGTGGAGTTTCCACAGCCTCTCTTTGCTCATTGTTGCTCTCCTCTACAATATCTTTCTGAGTCTCCATCTCAGTTTGATCTCTTTCTGAGAGTTGAGCTCTCTCAGAAGGTTGAGGAACCTGTTCAAGAACAGGGTTTTCTTCAGCAATATTAGATGCTGGCATTGTGAATGTGGAAGCAATGTCAACATCTTCCATCATTCTATCTTCCTTATCCAGGCCTTCTTCTTCCTGCTGGACAGAGGGGCTCCTTTCTTTCTGAGGGGCTGAGCTTGATGCTCCTCCATGGGTCTCAATCCTGGACTTTTTGAATACTTGTGTAAGTACTACATCATCATCAGAGTCACTGTCCAGATTGGGAGCTGACCCATCTATGATATTTCTATCATCTCTGGAGATTTCTGGAGCAGCCTGTCTCAGAATTCTTGGGGCTTTCTGGTGTTGCCTTTCTGGTCGAACAACATCTTCTGAGATCTTGTCTCCAGAAGGTTGTGCTTTTTGTACACTTTGGGACTTAGAGGCTCTCTTGCTTTGAGTCCTCTTTCTCTTGGCAACTGGAGGTTGAGCAGGAGCTTGCTCAGAGACCTCTTCACCTTGCTGGGCAGCTTCAAGCTCTTCTGCCTCTTTCTGAGCTTTCTCAGTAGCAATTTTCTCCTTTTCTTCAAAGGCATGTCTGAAAAGGTAGTTGGTGACTGGGATTTCTTGTCTCTTTCTGAGAGTTATTCCCATTGTTTCCAGAATGTAGCAGATTCTGAGACCAAAATGCATATTGGCCTTTGTCTCAGCAAGGCCATTGATGATTTTAGGCTCAAATTCCTCAATGTGCCCAAGAAATTTGTTGAAGGCGTACTTCCCCAATTAAAGTGGGTTTCCTGCCTTTCATGCTTCTTATTCAGAAGATGCATCATCATCCATCTCTCCATGCTTATCTGGTCTACTCCACCTTTGTTGCCATCAAAGCAACGGACCAGAATGAGAGCCAAAGTACTCCAGTATTTCTGGAGATGACTGGTTCTGATGGCTTTCAGAACAAAGTTTGCTGGGCAACCCTTTGCATTTTCAATCTGGATTGCCTCAAATAGCTCCTTAACACTTTGAATCCTGGAGGCATCCCTGATGTTGATGTCGTCGATTTTTCAATCGGAATAAGTTGCAGAAAGTCTTGCAGTCTAGGATGATTTCTTGTCCTTGAACTTCAGTCTACATGTACTTCTCTTCTACATCATTCACAACTTTTGTGAAGATTTTGGAGTTGTTGTAGAACTCCAACACATCCAGTGTGGAAAGTCCACTTGGTGCAGCACACAGAAACTTGTAGATATGGGAACTTTTCAACATTCCCAATATCAGTTTTCTATCTGCTTTTGAAGAAATGACTGCAGAAACATATTTCTTCACAAGAGAAGCTCCCCAATTTATCTTGTGACTTGAATTCCAGTCAGAAGGGGTAAACTCTCCTAGAAGGCGTTTATTCAACACCTTGAGTTCTTTTCCTCCTTGCTTTTCAGCAGGAGCAGATGATGCGGCCTTAGGGTTCTTGGTGGCCATCTTCTTTGGTGCCATCTCTTATATAGAGTCTTTGAGTGAGTGTTTACAGATGGGTTTTGCAAGAATAATCGAGATTAGTCTATCTTTTCAGAAGACTAAGCACAAGAAGTTGAGTTTTAGAAGAAGTTTTGTAGAAAACTTGAGAGGTTTTGCTATTTTGATGCAAGTATGAAATTTCGGATTTGGTAAAAGTGTTTGTCTTTTGCCCAATTCCTATATATATGGCAGACAAAACGTACATAGATACAACATACATATAACTGAGTATGAATGTGTGTCTTTGTATCTGCATAGGCGTGGTATCACACACGTTTCTCATTAAATGCTTAGTGGGCCACGTCTGAATTTCTAAACAGACATTACTTGCTTTGTTTTAATCTCAGCCGTTGAGATCAAACGTTTATACATCAAGGGCTTATATTGAATATCTTGTAATGATATCAATCAACAAATGGTATTGTGTCGATTTGATGGATTTTTGACAAGTTACATCCATTATGTCACTTAGTAAAGAGTAAGAACACTCAATCGTTTGAACTTTAACATTCTGAGTATCAAGTCCTTATCTTTATATTATTTATCATGAAAATGGCAAAAATACAAGACATTGGACATGTTTGACTCCCAGAACTTATGTTTTTCGGGCTTTATGTGTCTTTTCTCTTTATGACTAAATAGTTTCCTGAATTCAAGAATCAGAAACTTCAGTTGTTTGAATGTATTTGACCCACTCTTAGTAAGTAAGTTCTAGTCTTATTTACTCATTGAGTGTGTACCAACCTTTGCCTTTCTGGATACCCGTTCCAGAAATGTTTTGCCTTTCTGAGTGTTGCTACTCAGAAACCTTTGCATCACTTCTTAACAACTTGGCTTTCTGAGAGCATGTTCTCAGAGGCTTACTTCTTTTCTACCTTGCTTACTCAGACTTTAGAGATTCAGGACATTTTTCAGTCCTTAGGCAATTCCATCAACCCAAGATTATGTGTTAAGGTCAAGAACCGGCTTTCTTGTAGGGGCTTGGTGAAGATATCTGCAAGTTGGTCTTCTGTGCCAATCTTGAGTATCTCCATATTGCCTTTTTCAACATGGTCTCTGATGAAGTGGTATCTAACATCAATACAATTTGTTCGGCATGGAACTTGGGGTTACATGTGATTGCAATACACACTTTTTATTATCATTGAAAATGGGAGTTTCTCTCATGGAGTCATCCGTAGTCTCTTGTTGTTGAATCCACAAAATGTGTTTGCACAACACAAACAACCAATAAGCAATATATTGTGTCTGAAGTAGAAGAATTGAGTTTTGTTTCTTGCTAAAGTTTGAGATGAGTCTAGGCGACAAGTTCATTCATCCCGACTTCTTCTCGAAGCCTGATCGACGATATCGGGAGATCCGGTAACTACCAATCCACACGATCCACAAGGTTTGTACCTTTACATCTGTGTTGTTTTCCTTCCATACCTTAATATTTTGTTATTTGTGTTAATGTTGTAGTGTGACTTTGTTTTGTTGTTTATTCTTATTTTTATTGCTGATTTAATATTGAATGTGCGATGAGTGGTATTTAAGCACTTGTAATGAACCTACTTGTTTCATTGATTTTCGTTTCTTCTTATCTCTTCGATATAGGTCATCTTGTGGCTTCTATCCTTGGAGCAGTTTTTTAGCATTTTTGCATGTTTTTTTTAGGAATTTTTACTTTGATGTCATATCCAACTTGGGGTCAATATCCTAGAAGTTTCATCGGTTTCCAATCAAGAGTTTTATCAAACTCTTTAATGATGATGATCCTTGATCCATCTCATCATGGGTTTAGGGCTAGTAGGGTCAACATCTATGCGATCTGAATGTGAATCACTATGATTATGACTTGATACTTCTTCAGTATCTGTGACATTTTGTACTTCTTCAGTATCTGTGACATTTTGTACTTCTTCAGTATCTGTGACATTTCATCAAGGGGTGATTTCTTGCTTTCTTCATAGAATACAACATGAACTGATTCTTCATAGAATAACTCTGTAAGCTTTGCTATTGATAGAATAACCAAGAAACACTCCTTCATCTGCCTTTGGTTGAAATGTTCTTAGATACTCTTTTCCATTGTTAAGAACAAAACATCTACAACCAAGCACTTTCAGATGTTTAATATTAGGGGGTCTACCAACCAAGAGCTCATCTCGAAAGTGTAAGATGTCTGGTTTACAGTACAACCCAATATAAACTTCACTTATTTTATTGTCCATTGTCCCATTGTCCTTTTTTTTCTTTAAATCTTTCTTCTTCCTTTCTCGCAACACCATTTTGTTGTGGTGTTCTCTCTTGGAGGAAAGTTGGTGTATACCTTTGGTACAACTAAACTTTTTTTTTTATAAACGTTGTTGACTTTACCAATTCACGGTCGATGTTCGGATACCTCATTTTCATGAATTCAAGCTTATTGACAAGTTTGGTATCTCCACCTAGCATCGATTTGTGCTTAGAAAGGCAACCCAGTGATCTTGAAGTCATCTACAACACCAGACCCCATATTTTTCTTTTGCATAACTACTCTGGGATGATTCAAAAATCCCAATATGTGTAATAGTTCTTAACTTGAAGATTTTTTTGGACTTGAAAGAGATCTTAGATTGTTTCCCCATCGGCGAGCAGATATCATCCTTTCTGAAAGATGTTTTGGGAAGGCCAACCACTAACTCTTTCTTAGCAAGTTTGTTCAGAGTTTTGAAGTTCAAGTGACTCATTCTTTTGTGCCATAACCAGTGCTCTTCTGTGTGACCAGATTGACTCACCATGAGACATTCTTTTCTTGTGGCGGATGCCCAATCGGCAACATAAAGACTACCTTTCCATGAGCAACCAAGTATACGCCTTGACTCATTGTCAATAAGTTTGGAAAACTTTGCTTTGAATTTCACAGTAAAACCCTTGTCTGCAAACTGGCTCATGCTAAATAGATTATATTTCAAACCCTTAACATGTAATACGTCAGTGATAGTTAATAATCCTAATTTGACGTTGCCAAATCCCAGAGAGGGATTTAATTCTCCTCCAGCAAATATGATGTCTGGTCCATTGTTGCAAGCTTTGTAATTGACCAGATTTGCTTTGTCTCCTGTCATGTGCTTTCAGCATCCACTATCAAATAGCCATTGAGCCTTAGTCCAAGAGGCGTTCTGCACAAAACAGGAAACAGGAGTTAGGTTCTTGCCTCAGAGATAGAACCACTTAGACTAAACATTCTTCCAGTAGGAATTCACATTTTAGTGAATTTCTTGGGAGTTTGTTTTTGTCTAACTTTATCAGAAGGAGAAGCAATAGAATCAGTAATTTTGATCTCAATCTTCCTTCTTGTATTGTTTCTAGGTGTTCCCTTTGGTGCTTTCTGGACCCTGGGTTTCTGGGGTTGCTTTTCAGCAAACTTAGCCTTTCTGGCCAGGTTCCTTCTAGCTCTGGCATTCAGTTTTTCAGTGGCTTGAGATTTCTTCCACTTATGTCTATTGCTTCGTGCAATATCAGCCTTGCGCCATTGTTCTTGTCCTTCCTTATATTGTTGCAGAAGAACTTTGCCAATAGCACGATAGCCAATGCCATTTCGAACACCTTTGGCTTTCTCAATACGTTCTTCAGAAGCCTTACTAGTTTCTGCAGCGTCTTTATTTTCATAAAATGGTATAGTAGAGAATTTGCCTATTCCAACAATTCTTCCTTTCCTAGTAATATAGCAATGTGGATGGTTACATGTCTGAGGGTTGTATTTCTTTTCAGAAACCTCATCCACAAGTTTCTTGTGAACTTGTTGTTCTTTCAAAGGTTGGGTTGCTACACCTTTTCCTTTGTCAACTACCCTAGCTTTCTGACCAATGCTATAGGTGGTTGAAGAACCATTATGTTGACTTTTTACAAAGGTCAACCTTTCATCACTCTTCTTCAGAGGAGATGAATTACTCGATTGTTCCTCGAGTCCAAGTCCAATTTTCTCAGAGGGATCTCTCAGATAGGATTGAACCTCAGTGAGAGTGTCACTAGCCTTTGCATAAGATTGGAAGGATAGCTCTTTCTTTCGGAGTTCCTCATTCTCAGAAAGCAGCTTCATCATTTTCTTATTAAGTTCATCCAAGGCTAGTTTGTGAAAATTTTCATTTTCAGATATCTGACTTTTCAGAAGGGCTATTTCAGCGCTCTTGTTCTCAGATACCCTGGTGAGCTCAGAAAACTCTTTTTCAAGAGTTTCTTTGCTTTCCTCTAGAATTCTGGTTTTGGATTGTGCTTCCAGAAATTCTTTCTCATAACGATCCAATTCACTCCTGATTAACTCCAGATCCTCAATTCCATCATCACTCTCATAGTACAGAAATTGTGAAATGTTAGTTACCTCATCAGCCATAAGACACATTTCAATGTTGGAGATGTCTGGACCAGCAATCTCAGCAACTCCACACATTTCATTCTTCTTAAGGCCGAAGTCGATTACGTCGTGGGTGATTCCACACAATTCTGGTGATGGTAGGTTTGAGTTATCTCCATCTTCAGAATCTGTCTCAATATCTAGAGCATCAAGTTGGATTTGAATCTTCTTCCTTTCTTCAGTCAGTAAGGCCCTTTGATTTCTTTTGTAATTTCTTCTGTCCTTCTTGTCACCAGTCTTGAGCTTGTTTAAAGCAGGGCAATCTCTCTTGAAGTGACCAGGCTTTTGACAATAGAAGCAGATATCATTTCCTATCTCTTCTGATTCAGTACTAACACCTTTCTGAATGGGGGTCTTCAGAGAGTTGTTTAGTTGAATGTTCTTGTACTGATGATAGTTTGGGCCAAGATGCTTTTTCAGCTTTTCTTTAGCTTTTCTTCTCTCAATCTCTTGACTCACAAATTTATTCATGTGTCTTACTGCAAGAGCATTTTATTCAGATGCTTCTTTGGTATCATTCTTTTCAGAAGTACCTTGAGAGACTAGAGCAACACTTTGCAACTTCTCAGTTGTTTGTTCTCTCTGAGTTGTCTCATAATCTACAGTAGCAAGATGAGAGAAGAGCTCTACTGGAGTAATATTTGGCATTCCTTGGTTGAAATAAAAGAATTTAGTGTGCTCCCAGTTGTGATTGAGACTTCTGACAATAGTCTTAATCTTTTCTGGCTGGTAGTATCTGTTGCTTTCACCAAGTGGAACCATATCACTCATAAGAGTAGTAAACCTGAAATCAAGTTCTTCCAGAGTTTTAGTGGGACTTTGCTTGAAGTTTTGGAACTTCAATTTAAGAACTTCAAACTTGTTTTCTTTGGTTTTCTCAGTTCCGGCACAGATTTCTTCAATCAATTGCCAGGCAACTTTCGCCGTTTTAGCACCCCACAGTTTACACTGTATGTGCTCAGGTGTCGATCTGATGATGATATTACGAGCTTGACCATCCAATCTGTGTCTCTTGGCATTTTCAGATGTGCAGAGCTCTCTTGGCTTGTCTTCATACATAATGCTTCCACGAGCAACACGACCACTATCACTAGCAGTTGCATCCTCGCTTTCATCTTCCTCGTCTGAGGCTTTTCTTCCATCAAAAACCTCAGTGACTTGTTTGAGTTGTCTGATTTTGATAGGCCCTTCATTGATGACATAGATCATTTCATCACTAATGGCCTCCAGATGGAGCATCATGTTGTTTTTCCATTTCTCGTAGTTTTCTGGCTTTAGAACGGGTGCATCGCTCAGAGACATACCTGCACACTTAACACACAAATTATATAGTCCTCAGAAAGGGACAAAGTTTCTTCACCTATCTGGGAATCTAGGTTCAGTGCAGAAGGCTTGGGAACCTCCTGCTCTGACACCACTTGTTGGTCCAGATAACGGCAAAGTAAAAGACTAGGGGGGGGGGGGTTGAATAGTCTTTTAAAACTTTTGTCGATAAACACAGTTTCTCAGAAACCTGGGGGTTTCTGATACTTAAATTCAGAGCGCGGAAGACTTTAAGATAGGTAAGTGCAGAAACAATAAGTATGTGTGTGTGCTTTGCTGAAAGATAAATACAGAAAGGTAAATAACACAGCAAGTATAGTGGTATCTGGAGGTGGCGTAATCCTCCAACTAATCCACTTCGGTCTTTCTGAGACCTAGAATTCACTAGAACAGATAATTGAGTTCACCTTACAATAATCCTATTCTAAGATTCTTAAACAATTGGTTCCCAACCAAATGTTCCCCCCTGAGTTATTCCCCAGCTCCTAGAGCTAAGTACTTCCTCTACTCAGATAACCTTGGAGTTATTCCCTGATTTCCCAAATCAAGTACTTCCTCTACTCCACGCCTTGATGGTGTTGGTTATAAGGTTTGTCAGAGAGGCTTCTCGTATAACTTTTCAGTTATGTTTTCAGAGAGCCTAATAGAACAAGACTACTTAATACACTTGTTTAGTGTATGGCAATCTGCTCTTTACTGACCCAAGTAATTGATGTCCGTTCTGGAGAATGAGCTTCAGAAAGGTTATCTAATAGTTCAACTCTTTCACGAATAACAATCTCTTATTAAGGTTCAGGACAACTTAGAACTACTAGTGATTCTTCAAGCAATAGAAAGCTTTCAGAAAGGGTAGTAGAGTGCTTGAGAGAATACTTTGCTTGATGGTAAGTTTGCAAGATAGAGCGTTCTAAGGTGTGTTCTTCAAGCATCTAAGTTTGTGATATATATAGATAAATTTGAGAGGCGTTTGAATTGTATCCGTTGTGCTCTCTATCAAATTATATCCGTTTATATCTTGAACTATGTACTCAGAAGTCACTATCTCTTGTTTCAGAGAGGACTTGCTTTTTGCAGCATTTCTGCCGATGCATTTAATGCATAGTACTGTTCATTGTCCTTTAGTCTGAACGGATACATGAGCCTTTCTGATGGCTTGCATGCTCCATACTCATGATGTCATATGTTCCAGAATCATGTTTCAAAAGTAACTAAATGAACATGTTAGGAAATTTGTTAGATATTTTGTTAGAAATATCTGTTTAGATTTTGATCAGCAACATGATGACTTATCTTAGTCTCAGAAAGGTGATTAGTACTCTTGGTTCAATTGAACATTGTAGAAGAGGAAACCCACTAAGTATGATAGTCTAGCTAATCTTGTATAGGATGTTAGTTCTCAAAATGTAATTTTTATTTTATGAAGAGAAGACCAAGAAGAAGACATCCAAGCAGAACAAGTTCAACGACATTGAAGATTTAAAGACTGCACAAGATTACTGAAATAGTTTTTCAGATACCTTGGCCAGATTTCTTGAAGACGCGAATGATTGCTAAACAAATCATGTCACAAGAGATATCTGAGAAGTCAAGAGGTCCATCTGGAAAACAAGGAAAGTGTCCACAAATATCTACACTCAGATACCTTGAGCTTCAAAGCACATTTCTGATAAAGAAATATATATTGCAAACAAAGTTGTTTCAATAAAGGTGGTATCTGAAGTTAAAGGTAAGGATGTGCTAAAACTCAGAGAAAACTGATAAAGTTAAGTCTCTGATACAAAGCATAGTTCCGTTGGCACTACAGGACAAAAAGTATAGTACAATGCATTTAATGCACGGACATAGATGTCTGAACAAAAGCAACGGTACCTTCTGAAGAAGAAGACAGACCTGCTACAGTATTATACACAGATATCAATAGTTTGAATTTGATTTAAGCCTAATGGATACTATTCAACGCTATTCAAATTCATCTATAAATATCAACACTTAGACTGCTTGAGAAGACACGCTGAACTGAACAACATTACACGAACAAGCTCTCTCAAGAAAACTACTTACTCTCAAGCTTTCTGTTGCGACCAAAGCTCTTGATCTTAAGTAGCACTAAAGTTCTAAGTGTCCTGATCCTAAACAAGCACAACTATCTGTGAAAGAGTTGAATCAAAAGATCAAGTATCTGAGATTCATTCTCTTGAACATTTATCTGAGACTTGGGTTAGTAAAAAGAACAAGATACCATACATTGAAAAGTGTACTAAGTATACTTGATTCACAGAGCTATCTGATTAACTGAGAAGTTAATAAAGAAGCTCATCTGACAACTCAAACCAAAACCAACACCATCACTGGCGTGGAGTACAGGAAGTACTTAATTTGAGAAACTAAGGAATAACTCCAAGGTTATTGAGCACAGGAAGTACTTAGCTTGGGAAGCTAGGGAATAGCTCAAAAAGGTTTCTGAGTACAGGAAGTACTTGGCTGTGAAAGCCGGGGAACAACTCAGGGGGAACATTTGGTTGGGAACCATTTGTTTAAGGAATCTTAGAATAGGATTTTTGTAAGGTGACTTCAATTATCTATTCTAGTGAATTCTAGGTCTTTGGAAGACCGAAGTTGATTAATTGGAGGATTACGCCACCTGCAGATACCACTATACTTGCTGTGTTATTTACTTTTCTGTACTTACATTTCAGCAACACACACACACACACTTTAACTGTTTCTGCACTTATCTATCTTAAGTCTTCCGCGCTCTGATTCTAAGTATCAGATATCTACACAGATATCTGAGAAATAGTTTTATCGACAAAAGTTTTAAAAGACTATTCACCCCTCCCCCCCCCCCCTCTAGTCTTTTACTTTGCCGTTATCTGGACCAACAAGTGGTATCAGAGCAGGAGGTTCACAAGCCTTCTGCACTGAACCTAGATCCCCAGATAGGTGAAGGAACTTTGTCCATTTTCGGGACTATTTCATTTGTGTGTTAAGTGTGCAGGAATGTCTCTGAGTGATGCACCCGTTCTCAAACCAGAGAACTACGAGAAATGGAAAAATAACATGATGCTCCACCTTGAAGCCATAAGTGACAAAATGATCGAAGTGATAAAGAATGGCCCAATAGTCATTCAACAACTTCAACAAGTCATGGAGGTTTCTAATGGTAGAGAGAGATCAAAGCGAAGGATCTTCACAAACCGATCGTCGACAAGTGGGAGATCTACTAGTCAAGTTATTTACGAACCAAAGCCAGAGAACTCGGACA
This sequence comes from Plantago major, assembly GCA_026545765.1. Classification (NCBI taxonomy): domain Eukaryota; kingdom Viridiplantae; phylum Streptophyta; class Magnoliopsida; order Lamiales; family Plantaginaceae; genus Plantago; species Plantago major. Next base: position 27,657,427 of record CM048841.1, on the reverse strand, counting down.
TCGGAAGATGCCAAGAGAAATCGTCTGGATGGTCAAGCTCGTAATATCATCATCGATCGACACTGAGCACATACGGTAAAGCGTGGGTGCTAAAATGGCGAAGTTGCTGGCAACCGATTGAAGAAATCTGCGGAATCGAGAAAACCAAAGAAAACAAGTTCGAAGTTCTCAAGTTGAAATTTGAAAATTTCAAACAAGGACCCATGAAACTCGAAGAACTTGATTTCAGATTTACCACTCTCATGAGTGATATGGCGACTTCAGAAAGTACAGATACTCCCGGTCGAAAAGATTAAGACTATTGTCAAGTCTTAACCACAACGGGAGCATACTAAATTCTTTTATTTTAACCAAGGAATGCCAAATATCACTCCAGTGGAACTCTTCTCACATCTTGCTACGGTTGATTATGAGACAACACAAAGAGAACAAACAACTGAAAAGTTGCAGAATATTGCTCTAGTTGCTCAAGGAACTTCTGAAAAGAAGAAAAGCAAGGAAGGGACTAAGGATGCTCTTGCTGCAAAGCAAATGAGCAAATATGTCAGTCGAGAAATTGAGAGAAGAAAAGCCAAAGAGAAGCTGAAAAAGCATCTAGGCTCAAACTATCACCAGTACAAAAATATGCAAAGCTCGCTGAACAAGCCAGCTCAGAAAGCATCATGTACTGAGGAAGTAGAAATTGGAAACGATATCTGTTTTTATTGTCAGAAACCTGGTCACTTCAAGAAGGATTGTCCTGCCTTCAACAAACTAAGGACAGGTGACAAGAAAGATAGAAGAATCTTCAGAAGAAGCCAAAAAGCTTTATTAACTGAAGAAAGAAAGAAAATCCAAACTCAACTGGATGCTCTAGAGGTTGAGACAGATTCTGAAGATGACAATTCAGATGACTCAACGTTACCATCACCAGAATTATGTGGAGTTACTCATGATATAATCGACTTCGGCCTCAAGAAGAATGAAATGTGGAGTTTTGAAATTATTGGTCCAGACATCTCTAACATAGAAATCTGTCTTATGGCTGATGAGGTAACACATACTTCTTGTTATACTTATGAAAGTGATGAAGAAGAAAGAAAAGATCTAGAAAATCTCAGGAAAGAACTTGACATCTATGAAAGAGAATTTCTAATGATCCGAGCTAGAGCCGAAAATCTTGAAGAAGAAAAGAATTCTCTTGCAAAGGAAAATTCTCAATTAATTAAGATATCTGAGAAAAAGGATGCTGAAAATGCATTTCTCAAAGCTCAGATATCTGAGACTGAAAAGTCACATAAAGAAGAAATGGCTGAATTACGAAAGAAATATGAAGATCTTCTTTACGAGAACAAGGAACTCGAAAGAAAGAATTATCTTTTCAATCTTATGCCAAAGCTAGTGACACTCTTCTCAAGTACAATCTTTAAGAGATCCTTCGAAAAAGAAAGGACTTGGGCTGAATACACGATGATTGTTCTATCACTCAATAAGAGAGAGGAAAGAAGAACATTTGTAAGTACTCAAGAAGATGGTTCCATGCAATCTATAGTATCGGTCGAAGACGAAGATTGTTGACAAAGGAAAGGCGATTCGACTAAACCTTTGTGGAAAAACAAGTCAAAAACAAAACTGTTGAGCACGTCTCTAAAAGAAACACAACACCGAAAGTGTAAACACCCACAGATTATGTCTCTTAAAAGGGTAGAATTGCAGAGCCGCAAATTCTCCCATGTCACTTTTTCTCGAAAGAAATTGACCAACCAGAGACTAGCAAAGTCACGAGAAAAGATCTCGATAGCTTCAAGTGCTCAAACGGTATTGGCTATAAAGGCATCGACACAACTTGCTCATGAATACAAACAGGAGCAAGAACGATGGCTAAAGGCTAGAATTGCTCAAAGCAATTATCAGAAGTGGAAGTTGAATCAAGCCACTGAAAATCTGAATGCCAGGGCTAGAAGAAATCTGGCAAGGAAAGTTAAGTTTTCTGAAAAGCAAACTCAGAAACCTGACAGGTATCTGAAAGCACCAAATGGAGCACCTAGGAACACACCAAGGAAGAAAATAATTCTTAATAATGATAATCATTCAATTAGAATCCCTCCTTATGTTCCTATCAGACAAAAGAATGTTCCACAGAAATTCATTCAAAAATGGATTCCTACTGGAAGATTGTTTAGTCCTGATGGTTCCAACTGTAAATTGAGAACCTAATCTCCTGTTCCTGTTGTGCGTAATGCTTCCTGGACTAAAGCACAATGGCTATTTGATAGTGGATGCGGAAAGCACATGACAGGAGACAAAGCAAATCTGGTCGATTACAAAGCTTGCAACACAGGATCAAATATCAGATTTGCTGGAGGAGAATTAAATCCCTCTCTGGGATTTGGCAACGTAAAATTGGGAACATTAACAATCACTGACGTATTACATGTTAAGGATTTGAAATATAATCTATTTAGCATGAGCCAGTTTGCAGACAAAGGTTTTACTGTAAAATTCAAAGCAAAATACTGCAAACTAATTGACAATGAGTCAAAGTAGACAGTCTTGGTTGCTCATGGAAAGCGATCTTTATGTTGCCGATTGGGCATCCGCCACAATGAAGAATGTCTCATGGTGAGTCAATCTGGTCACATGTAAGAGCACCTTGGTTATGGCACAAAAGAATGAGTCACTTGAACTTCAAAACTCTGAACAAACTTGCCAAGAAAGAGTTAGTGGTTGGCCTTCCCAAAACATCTTTCAGAAAGGATGGTATCTGTTCTGCATGTCAGATGGGGAAACAATCCAAAATCTCTTTCAAGTCCAAAACTAGACACTCTAGTGTTAGACCACTGCAACTACTACATATGGATCTTTTTGAATCATCTGTAACTAGTTATGCAGGAAAGAAATATGGTCTGGTTGTTGTAGATGACTTCTCAAGATTCACTTGGGTTGTCTTTCTGAAACACAAATCTGATGCCAGGGTGGAGATACCAAACTTCTTTGAAAAAGCTTGAAGTCATGAAAATGACAAGGTATCGCAATCGTAATGCACCATGGTATCGAGTTTGTCAACCAAGACATAAAGGAGTTTTGTACCGCAAAGGTATACAACACCAACTTTCCTCTGTAGAACACCTCAACAAAATGGTGTTGCGTAAAGGAAAACAGAACCTTAAAGAAGCTGCAAGGACGATGCTAGGCGACCTTTGAAATAAGTGAAGTTTATTGGGTTGAAGTCGTAAACATAGCTGCTACACTCGTAATGTATGTTTGATAAACAAACACCATGACAAGACCCCTTATGAATCTTGGTTGGTAGACCCCCTAATATCAAACATCTGAGAGTATTTGGTTGTAGATGTTTTGTTCTAAACAATGGAAAAGATTATTTGAGTACATTTCAACCAAAGGCAGATGAAGGTGTATTTCTTGGTTATTCCACGAATAGCAAAGCCTACAATTTATTTACAAAAGAACAAAGAAAATTGAAGAATCAGTTCATGTTGTATTCTATGAAGGAAGTAAGAAAACACCTCCTAATGATGAACTCTCAGAAAGGTTCAAAGAACTAATGTTGAGGGATTCTGAAAAAGAATCCTCAGAAAGGAGAAACATCATTATGGAAAGTGAGGATGACTCTGACGTATAAAAGCTTGATATGCCTAGTAACAACCAGATGACTCACAAACATGATGAAGAATTTCATATGAAACTTCCAGAAATGGAAACTGAAGATATTCATCATGAAGCTATCTCTGGAAATAATCTCTCTGAAAGACATGTTCCAGATAGCTCAAACACTGAACAAGTGTCAGACATTAATTGCCCTTCTGAGGAGCAAAATGTCTTAGAATCTCTTGAAAAAGTATCAAATCAAAATTCCAGTGATTCACATTCAAATCATTTGGATATTGATCCTACTAGCACTAAACCTATGATGAGATGGATCAAGGATCATCCTGCAAAAGATGTGATTGGACCAATTAATCAAGGTGTTAGGACTAGGAGAGCAATAGCTGAAAATGCTAATTCTCTCTTTGGATGTTTCATCTCAAATATTGAACCTAAAAATATAGAAGAAGCATTAGGAGACCAAGACTGGATCTCTGCAATGCAAGAAGAGTTGGATCGATTTGAGAGAAACAAAGTCTGGAAACTAGTTCCATTTGTGGAAGGAATATCTGTGATTGGAACTAAATGGGTTTTCAAAAACAAAATGAATGAATATGGTGAAATAACCAGAAACAAAGCAAGATTGGTTGCTAAGGGATTTACCCAGACTGAAGGCTTAGATTTTGATGAGTCATATGCACCAGTTGCCAGATTGGATGCAATAAGACTCTTTCTAGCCTTTGCAGCTCATAAAGATTTTAAAGTTTATCAGATGGATGTCAAAAGTGCATTCTTGAACGGTGAACTTGCAGAAGAAGTTTATCTTGAGCAACCACCTGGCTTTGAAGTTTCCTCAGAAAGTAGAATGGTCTATAAACTACAGAAAGCTCTGTATGGACTAAAACAGGCTCCAAGAGCATGGTATGACACTTTGGCCAAATACCTTCTGGAAAGTGGTTTCAAGAAAGGTGAAGTTGATAAAACTTTATTTACCTTAAATCATGATGGGAAACTACTCTTAGTTCAAGTATATGTTGATAATATCATATTTGGATCAAAGGACAAGCAACTTTGTAATGACTTTGCAAATCTCATGAAAAGTAAGTTTGAGATGAGCATGATGGGAGAAATGAATTATTTTCTAGGATTGCAAGTCAAGCAGCTCAATGATGGAATATTCATTAGTCAAACAAAGTATGCAAAAGATATGCTCACAAAATTCAATCTTAAGCCTTCTGAAAAGAATGCTAAGATACCTATGAGCATTGGAACCAAAATGACCTATACTGAATCAGATAAGAGTGTTGAAGAACATAAGTATAGGAAATTGATAGGTTCACTACTTTACCTCACTGCAAGTAGACCTGATATTCAATACGCCGTTGGAGTGTGTGCTAGATTTCAGACAAATCCGATGCAAACACACTACAACATTGCTATGAAAATTTTAAGGTATGTAAAAGGTACAGTAGATATAGTATTATGGTATCCTAAAGAAAGCGGATTGAGTTTAGCTGGGTACTCAGACGCTGATTATGCTGGATCACTGCTTGATAAGAAAAGCACCCCAGGAACTTGTCAGTTTCTGGGCACTAGACTTATCTCGTGGTGTAGCAAGATGCAAAACTCAATTGCAACTTCTACCACAGAGGCTGAATATATTGCTGCTGGTTGTTGTGCAACACAAATTCTGTGGATACAACAACAACTTAAAGACTATGGACTCGATGAAGAGAAAACTCCCATTTACTGTGACAACACAAGTGCTATTGCGATTACGCAAAATCCTAAATTTCATGCCAGAACAAAGCATATTGATGTTAGACATCACTTCATCAGAGACCATGTTGAAAAAGGCAATATAGAGATACTCAAGATTCGCACTGAAGACCAACTTGCAGATATCTTCACTAAGCCACTACAAGAAAGTAGGTTCTTAGCCTTAAGACATAATCTTGGACTAATGGAACTACCAATGAACTGAAAAAGTTCAGGAATCTGGAACGGGCATCCAGAGAAGAGGTATCTGGAACGGGCATCCAGAGAAGAGAAAAGAGAAATCTGAAACGGGTATCCAGAAGTCAAAAAGGCTAAAGAGCAAAAAGACAGCTTAAGATCTCTGAGACGGGAACTCAGATATCTGAATCACTCTATAAACGGGGAACACAAAGGAGAATAGTACAACTATCTGCAGTCAACTACTCTCTTGAAATTCGCATTATTTCTATCTTGATGAAAAACTTGGAAAAATCCTAAGTATAAGACAGATTCAGATGCAAACAGTGTTCTTGGTCATACAAAAACGTGATTCAGATAGCTAATAGCCAAAATTCATTAAATGGGCACAATTACACTTGTTGATTGTGATCATTGCTGAAGAAGCGATGGTGACCCTTGATGAAATTAAGAGTTTGATCTATACGGTGGAAATTAATTCATAGTAAATAGTGGACTGTAAAAATTCCAACAAAGCCCACTTTGCATTTAATGCCGAACTAGCTTTTGCTCACGCCTGCTTGCAAATCACAGATACGTACACACAAAATCAATTTGTATGTATTTGTCTGTTGAGATTCTATTGCTATATATATAGGATTTTGGCAAAAGAAATCACTTTCGCCTAATCCAAAATTCCGACTTACACAAAAATAGCAAAACCTTCTCTTGATTCTCTGCAAACCTTCTACAATCTCTGCAAATCAAGATTAAGTTTTTCTGCAAAGAATTACTGAATCAAATCTCTTTCAAACACCAATCCAAATTCCCTACACTATATAAAGAGATGGCCCCAAAGAATTCTTCCACACAGAAATCTCAATCCTCCAATCGATGCTTTGAAAAGCAAACACCGAGTTGGTTATTGTGAACAACCGATCGGTAGGAGATTTTAATCGACCATTGGACTTCAAATCACGTAATGATTTGGGGTGGTGCCATGGTTGAGGAATACCTCACGGCTGCAATAGAGAACCAATCCGGCGTAAAGTCGATTCTTGACATCTGGAAAAGGCACAAATCAAGGGTTTTCTATCGCTTCGCCCAAGTGGAATTTCATCACTCGATGTGTTGGAATTCTACAACAACTCCAGGATAATTTCCTGTGTTTCTGAAGGCACTGCAATAGTGTCTGTCAAAACCTCAGTCCAAGGAAAGGAAATCCTTCTAGACTTAACAACTTTCTGTAAGTTGTTTGAGTTTCAAAATCTTGGAAAGGATTTTGAAATAAACACCAAGGATGATGATCTCCTTGAAGGTGTTAAACAATTGTCTTTGTGGCGTGTGTGATCCGAAAAATCGATACACCCACCGAGTTCAAGCTTCTCGACATCCGAACCAGACATCTGATGGTTCACTGGGATGTATTGGCTTGCATTCTTCACAGATGCTTTGATGGTCTACAAGGAGGTGCTGACCAGATAAGCCAAGAACGATGGATCATGATGTTCTTGCTGAATCAACAAGACAAAAGGCTGGAAAACCCTTTTAACTGGGGAAAGTACGCCTTCATGAAGTTTGTGAAGAAGATTCAAGGCTTCGAGCCTAAGATCGCCAAAGGACTAGCTGAGCCAAAGGCCACAGTAGGCTATGGTCTGAAGATATGCTACTTGCTGGAGAAGCTTGGTATTGAGCTCAGAGAGACGGCTGAAATAGCCAACAGTAACCTACTCTACAAATATGAGTATACAAAGTTGATGAAAAAGGTTAGTGGGTCTCAGAAAGGTTCTAAGAAGTGAAAGTCTGAAAAGGTATCTGAAGAAAAGGTTGCGACCAAGAAGCCCAGAACTTCAAGAAATAAGTCTGCTGGCAAATCAGAAGACACACCCATTGAGGTTGTCGATTCTCAGATATCTGCAGGCCTTGCCGATAAACTAATAAAGGCAGATCAACTCATCAATGCTGCAAAAGAGTCATCAACTACTGAACAAGTAGACTCAGCAAGAGAAAGTGCGTTCAGAAATGTTGCGACGAATGCAGAATGCGTTGCTGATGAATTTATTAATGCTGCCAAAACAGGTGAAAAGCACCAAGCCCCATCTGCAGAAATCGCAAGAGTAATGGACCAATCAGTTCCCAATGCTGATGAGAGCTCTGACGATGAAGATGATGAACTAGTCATCTCTCAAGTCCTAGAAAGAACAAAGAGGGCTAAGGTTACTGTAACAATAACTGGTGATAAGGTTTCTGAAGAAGAACCTACACCTCAGGTTGCTGAACAAGCACCTATAGCAAAGGTTGTTGGTGCAAACACATCATCAGGGAATGTTTTTTACGCACAACTTCACAAAGCCCTGATGAGTGGTAATTTAGTCTTTGGCGGAATCTTGATGAAAATGCCACATCTAAAAATCTGGAAGAACACTCTACTGACCGATCTTCTGCTTCCAGACAAACACAACAACCACAACAGCCACAAGTGGTTGATGAATTGGTAAATGAACTCCATTTCGAATTACCAGCATTACAACACGCTGAAGAAAATCCTGCAAAAGAGCAGGTTCCCCAACTCGACAAGAGGGATCAAACTGAGACATCCACTCAGTATGATCAACCAGGGGAGGCAACTGAGTTGCACACTCAGGAAAGGTGTGAAGTACCTAAAACTTCAAACAAAGAAGCTGTACTGGAACAAGAAGACCAAAGTATAAAAGGGTCACAAGTTCCAGAGATCAATCAGCCTGACAATGCTCAGGTAGCTGAATGGTTTAACTTCTACCTTGTGAAAAATTTTATGCTTGTATATCTTGTTACTTATATAAAAATTCTTTGTTACAGGCTGAGTTAGAAACACAGAAATAAGAGGATGCTGGAAAGCTTGCCTCAGAAACTGAGAAGGAGGTTACCCCAACCTCGCCTCTTAAGAAATTTGAGCCTGTACCACAGGTGATAATTGATTCTTAAGATAACACTTTTCAGTCATTTTTCTATGTGCTTAATCATTTAAAGTAAATGTTTCTAACAGGCTCCAACTGAGAAAGAGGAAGATAAGGCAGAAATGCCAGAGACGAACCCAGAGACCGACAAGGTTTCTGAAGAACACATCATTGAGCCTTCTAGCATGAAGGTACATCAAAAATCAGTGATAAGTATTCTTCATCATGGGTTATCTTAAACTTCTTCTAAAATATTCAATACTTTCTACTTACAGGCTCATTCAGAAGTAGAAATGCAAAGGGAAAATGTTGCGACATCCCCTGCATCAATGGAAATGGATGAAGCTCCCAAGGCAACATCACATGAAAGAATACCAGAAACTGAGAAAGTTTCTGAGAAAAATGACTCTGAGCTTCCTATTGAGGAAGTAAGTCCAAAACTCAGAACTCATTAAAGCATTTTTGCACAAATTCTTTCAAATAATTTCCTAAGTATTGTATTAATCTTAATTCTCAGGTTTAAGAAAGAAAGGTTGATGAGGACCAGACTTCCAAGTCTCCACCTCACAACAAGATATCTGAGACACCAATTGTCTCAGTAGCACAAGTCTCTGAGCCTGAAATACTTACTCAGGTAACTCAGAAACTAAACTACACTTCTACTCAGATATCTACAAAAGTTTTGAAGCTCACTCAAAACTCTTTCTTTCAGGCTCAAACAAGTGCAAAGCAGGCTCCCAATGATGAGAAAAGGGACCTACTTCCCTTCTTCAAAGCTCAAACCCTGCCAAAGCATATTCAATGCTTCAAGAAATGGCAAAGGTTAAGGTGCTCGATCTCTCAAATATTGAGAATCACAGATCAACCAACCATTTAGCACGAGCTCTTGACTTGGAGACGTATATCCATGCAATGTTCCCTACCGAACAGTACACAGTTGCGACTCTATTGCATAAGGATTTCTCCAGAGAAGTGGCGCATAGTTTGATACAAGCCTTTGAACAAGCAGATGGTCAGATAAGATTACAGATGGCATTCAAACCAGTTCTGCCCCAGACTCTGCAATTTATACCTTCTGAACAAGAAGAGGTTAATGGGCAGAAGATCACTATTCCTGAAGTGATCAATCTTGTATCTGAAGATGATGAGGAGGAAGAGATAAACGAAAACGACTTCGATGAACCTCCCACTGACCATCACCAAAAGGATGACACAGACAAAAAGGATGATGATGATGCCCCTGCACCAGAGACCGGAGGAATTTCACAAAGAAATCATGCCTCAACTGTTGAAAAGCAAACTGAGAGGAAAGCACAGAAATCTCCGTCTCCATCTCCTCAAAAGTCAACTCATCCATCTTCCCAACAAAAGGTTATTACTGAACAAGTAGTTGAGGATTCTGAGGAAATCGCTCAGAAATTGTTGAATACTCAATCTAGAACTGCTCAACTCAGACAACTGTTGGAAGAAGAACAACAGCCCCATCTTCAACTAGAAGACCAAATAGCTAAATCCAGAGACAAGCTTGACCAACTACAAGATCAATATCTGCAAGAGATGATTGCTTACTCTGAGGTTAAAGAGCTATAGGATGCTGTAAGAGCCACCACCAAAGAACTCGATACTGAAGAAGTATCTGAAATTAAGCATGATGCTAAGGCTGCATCATCTTCAAAAGAAGTACCATCCTCCTCCCAAAAAGGGAAGAAACCAATCTTTGAGATGGTTACTGGACTCGACACAATCGATGAGAATGTCCAAGAGGATGAAGATCACTGGGCTGATTACTCAGATGATGAAGAAGACAAGACTTTGGCAGAGCACCGCAATGAACATCTAGCGGTTTCACACTTGAAAAGGAAACTGATTGCTCCTGAAACTTTCAGCAAACTGCCAAATGTCCACTCCCATGAATACATGAACATATACCAAGTACTGGCTCATCTGAAAAAAGGAGATGTCTTCACAGAACAAGGAAGTAATTGCCTCCGTCCCCTCTGAAATGAAAAAGTTCACTGAGTTCCTCACTCAGAGAACAACTAGCATAGTCATTGCTCAGAAAGATCTGGGAATGATAAGGGACGATGATGCGTCTTTAGCTGAAAAAGCTTTCCAAGAGGCAAGTTACACTGCTGGAAAAGCAGATGCCATCCTAGGCCCATTGGCAGAGCTCACTGATAAGGACAATGGACTTATCAAGCAAAATCAGGAGCTCAAAGCCGAACTTCAGAAGTTGGTCACTGCCTACAATTATTTACAAGGGCATTTTGACTCTCTCTCAGATTCTTTTATGAGACTGAGTCAGCCAACAATGACTAAGGGGGAAAGAGTGTACAAATCTGGACCTCAAAGTCAGGGGGAATGGGAAGAAGGAGAAGAAAACAAGAAGAAATCTGGAGCTGGTGCGGCTCAGAGAGGAAGAAGAAACATGAAAACTTCCCAGCCACCACTCAGAATCAATGAACCCTCCAGAAGCCAAGCTGCTTTGCAAATAGTAGCCGCCCGAAACCCTTGAAGGAACTACAATGATAACAAGGGCCATGGCACAGAAACCTCCAAGGAGTACCAAGGCTCCAAGGAGAAGACAGGTTAAAGGGATTGATGAATCTTCTGAAGAAAAAGAAGAAGGCCAAATCAAGTCCCTGGGCAATGAAGAAGGCTGTAAAACTCTCACAAGATTTAATCTTGATGATGATGAGGAAACTGATGAAGATGAAGCTCCTCTTCACAGAAAAAGGAAAATTGAAAGCCTAACTGAGCCCATAGCTGCAAAGCCCCTAGCAGCTAAAACACCCTCTGGAAATACCAAGTCTATCTAGGGTGGTTCTTCAAGCAACAACCCCAAAGAGAATTCAAGACAGAGAAGGAACAGACTGAGAGCTGAGCAAAGACAAAGTCAACTTCCACTCAGGCCAGAAGAAGCCAAAATAGAGTATGTGAAGAATGACAATGATTCCTCTGTCTACAGGTGCATCAATCAGAAAAATTGCTATTGGATTCTGGAACTTAAGCATCTACTGGTAAATTCAAGATTTCCAGAACCAATCCATAAACAACTTATGGCATGGAGAAAAGATAAGCCAACCTTGATCAACACCAATCACATTAAAGCCTGGTTGCATTTTGAAGTTGTCAAGAGAACTGAAGCCATGAGAAAGGACCTCTCTGATGAATGTCCATATGGAAAGCCAGATGATGTGCACGGAATTCTGAATATCACAGGAACTGGCACAAGAGCAAGACTCGCTGTGGAACCCTATGAGTCGTTCTATCTAACTGAAGATCAATACAAGGGTGACATCAGATATCTGAGGCTTATCTACGAATACTTCAAGCTTTCAGATATCAGACTAGAGCATGCCTGGAAGTGGGGAAAGTATCTGTGGGTCAAATATTTTGTCAAGAAAAATCCTACCAAAACCTACAAAGAGGTCTGTGGATTTGCCAGAGACACTGAGATGCTCGTCAGAACACTTCTCTATGATTATTCTGATGACATCAAAAGGTTTGGAGATAGGAAATTTGCAGACTGATCCATTGAACTACTGTTGAAGACTTGAAGAGTTGAAGACTTGAAGACTAGTCTATTAGGATGTTTACTTGGAGCTTGGATACTCCTGTTGTCCTAATTTACTAATTTTTCTTTGTTGTATTTTTGCTGACCGAGCTAAACTTGTTTTATGTATTGAAGTTATCTGTAATCTTTCTTTGTAACTTATCTGAAGAACTTACTCTCAGATAGTATTCTATAAAAGATAACTTGTCAGCAAAGATCACACCTTGTGATTTGGTTGATGTTTACTTTCTACACTTAACAGATAATTAAGTTCACCTTACAATAATCCTATTCTAAGATTCTTAAACAATTGGTTCCCAACCAAATGTTCCCCCCTGAGTTATTCCACAGCTCCTAGAGCTAAGTACTTCCTCTACTCAGATAACCTTGGAGTTATTCCCTGATTTCCCAAATCAAGTACTTCCTCTACTCCACGCCTTGATGGTGTTGGTTATAAGGTTTGTCAGAGAGGCTTCTCGTATAACTTTTCAGTTATGTTTTCAGAGAGCCTAATAGAACAAGACTACTTAATACACTTGTTTAGTGTATGGCAATCTGCTCTTTACTGACCCAAGTAATTGATGTCCGATCTGGAGAATGAGCTTCAGAAGGTTATCTGATAGTTCAACTCTTTCACGAATAACAATCTCTTGTTAAGGTTCAGGACAACTTAGAACTACTAGTGATTCTTCAAGCAACAGAAAGCTTTCAGAAAGGGTAGTAGAGTGCTTGAGAGAATACTTTGCTTGATGGTAAGTTTGCAAGATAGAGCGTTCTAAGGTGTGTTCTTCAAGCATCTAAGTGTGTGATATATATAGATAAATTTGAGAGGCGTTTGAATTGTATCCGTTGTGCTCTCCATCAAATTATATCCGTTTATATCTTGAACTATGTACTCAGAAGTCACTATCTCTTGTTTCAGAGAGGACTTACTTTTTGTAGCCTTTCTGCCGATGCATTTAATGCATAGTACTGTTCATTGTCCTTTAGTCTCAACGGATACATGAGCCTTTCTGATGGCTTGCATGCTCCATACTCATGATGTCATATGTTCCAGAATCATGTTTCAAAAGTAACTAAATGAACATGTTAGGAAATTTGTTAGATATTTTGTTAGAAATATCTGTTTAGATTTTGATCAGCAACATGATGACTTATCTTAGTCTCAGAAAGGTGATTAGTACTCTTGGTTCACTTGAACATTGTAAAAGAGGAAACCCACTAAGTATGATAGTCTAGCTAATCTTGTATAGGATGTTAGGTCTCAAAATGTAATTTTTATTTTATGAAGAGAAGACCAAGAAGAAGACATCGAAGCAGAACAAGTTCAACGACATTGAAGATTTGAAGACTGCACAAGATTACTGAAATAGTTTTTCAGATACCTTGGCTAGATTTCTTGAAGACGAGAATGATTGCTAAACAAATCATGTCACAAGAGATATCTGAGAAGTCAAGAGGTCCATCTGGAAAACAAGGAAAGTGTCCACAGATATCTACACTCAGATACCTTGAGCCTTAAACCACATTTCTGATAAAGAAATATATATTGCAAACAAAGTTGTTTCAATAAAGGTGGTATCTGAAGTTAAGGGTAAGGACGTGCTAAAACTCAGAGAAAACTGATAAAGTTAAGTCTCTGATACAAAGCATAGTTCCGTTGGCACTACAGGACAAAAAGTATAGTACAATGCATTTAATGCACGGACATAGATGTCTGAACAAAAGCAACGGTACCTTCTGAAGAAGAAGACAAACCTGCTACAGTACTATACACAGATATCAATAGTTTGAATTTGATTTAAGCCTAACGGACACTATTCAACGGCATTCAAATTCATCTATAAATATTAATACTTAGACTGCTTGAGAAGACACGCTGAACTGAACAACACTTACACGAACAAGCTCTCTCAAGCAAACTACTTACTCTCAAGCTTTCTGTTGCGACCAAAGCTCTTGATCTTAAGTAGCACTAAAGTTCTAAGTGTCCTGATCCTAAACAAGCACAGCTATCTGTGAAAGAGTTGAATCAAAAGATCAAGTATCTGAGATTCATTCTCTTGAACATTTATCTGAGACTTGGGTCAGTAAAAAGAACAAGATACCATACATTGAAAAGTGTATTAGGTATACTTGATTCACAGAGCTATCTGATTAACTGAGAAGTTAATAAAGAAGCTCATCTGACAACTCAAACCAAAACCAACACCATCACTGGCGTGGAGTACAGGAAGTACTTAGTTTGAGAAACTAAGGAATAACTCCAAGGTTATTGAGCACAGGAAGTACTTAGCTTGGGAAGCTAAGGAATAGCTCAAAAAGGTTTCTGAGTACAGGAAGTACTTGGCTGTGAAAGCCGGGGAACAACTCAGGGGGAACATTTGGTTGGGAACCATTTGTTTAAGGAATCTTAGAATAGGATTTTTGTAAGGTGACCTCAATTATCTATTCTAGTGAATTCTAGGTCTTTGGAAGACCGAAGTGGATTAGTTGGAGGATTACGCCACCTCCAGATACCACTATACTTGCTGTGTTATTTACTTTTCTGTACTTACATTTCAGCAACACACACACACACTTTAACTGTTTCTGCACTTATCTATCTTAAGTCTTCCGCGCTCTGATTCTAAGTATCAGATATCTACATAGATATCTGAGAAATAGTTTTATCGACAAAAGTTTTAAAAGAATATTTACCCCTCCCCCCCCCCCCCTCTAGTCTTTTATTTTGCCGTTATCTGGACCAACATAACATAAGAAAGGATTAAGGACATAGTCTTTCCGAGTGAGACTAAACCTTGGTGTCTTCATAAATCTTGGCAATCTCCGGTCTTGTAATCTCAAGAAAAGCTCCATTGCTAGGATTGATCTTCATGGTCTTCTTGGAAATAAAAATTACACTCAGAGACCTATAATCCTAATACAAGATTTACTAGACTAATCATACTCAGTGATTTCCTCTTTTACAATGTTCAACTGAACCAAGAGTACTTTAATCACATTTCTGGCTAAGATAAGAACATGTGATGAATGATCAAAATACTAACAGATATTCCTAACAGGGTGCCTCAGATATCTTGTTGTGAGGTGGAGACTTGGAAGTCTGGTCCTCATCAACCTTTCTTTCTGCTTGAACCTGAGAATTAAAAACATAACACTTAGGAAATTTTATCAAGAAAATTTTTATTGACAAATCAGATATCTGAGATGTCAATTACCTCTGTTGGAGGCTCAGATGTTTGTCTCACAGAAACTTGTGCAGTTTCTGGAATCTTTTCTTGTGATGAAGGCCTTGATGCCTCATCAATTTCCATATGTTGTGAGGATTGAGTGGGCAACTCCTCAACAACTTCTACTTCTTTTTGAACCTATTAAGTAGAATGTGTTAGTCTAAGAAAAATGATCAGAGATTATTCTTTGAGGAGTGGAAATATCTGATTGAAATACCTTCTCTACAGAAGGTTCAGATACTTGTTCCTCAGAGGCCTTGGAAGCCTCTGGATTCTTCTCTAAAGATATAGACTTTTCAGTCTCTTCATTTTTCTTCTCAGTTGGAGCCTGTTAGAAACAAACACTTATTAGTCAAGTGTATCAATGAATATCTGAAAAATTATATCTTAAGGAACTCTCTATCACCTGTAGCACAGGCTCAGATTCCTTAAGTTGTGAGGGTGTGGAAGCCTCCTTCTCAGTTTCTGAGGCAAGCTTCTCAGCTTCCTCTTGTTCTCGTGTTTCTAATTCAGCCTGTAACAAAGAAATTCTATTAAATAACAAGATTATGTGGCACAAAATATCACAAGTAGAGAGTTAAACCATTCAGATACCTGAGCAATGTCAGGCTGATTGGTCTCTAGAACTTGTGACCCTTCTATGAGTTGGTCTTGTTGTTCCATTTCATCTTCTTTGTTTGAAGTTTTAGGTACTTCAGACCTTGCCTGAGTATGCAACTCAGTTGCCTCCCCTGGTTGATCATTCTGAGCAAATGTCTCAGTTTGATCCCTCTCATTGAGTTGGGGAACCTGCTCTTTTGCAGAATTTTCTTCAGCAATGAAAGATGCTGGTATCTGCAGCTCAAGTACCATTTCGGCAGTATCCACATCTAGTTGATGTGGTTGCTGTGCTTGAGACAGACTGTTGAGTTTTGAGGCAATGGCAGTATCCTCCAACACTAAGCTATCACTCATCAGAGCATCTTCAATATGCTTCAGTCTTTGTTGCTCTGATGGTGTAATTTGTCCAGTTACCTTGGACACTGTTGCTTCTTCAGCAACCTTTGAAACAGGTGCTTGTTCAGCAGCCTGTGGTGTAGGTTCTTCTTCAGATACCTCTACACCAGTTACCTTTTCAGTAACCTTAGCCCTTTTTGATTTTTCTTGGACTTGAGAGATGACTAATTCATCATCTTCATCGTCAGAGCTCTCATCAGCATTGGGAACTGATTGGTCCATAATTCATGCGGTTTCTGCAGATAGGGCTTAGTATCTGTCACTACTTTCTTTAGCAGTATTGATGAGTTCATCAGCAAGGCTTTCGACAATAGTCTTAACATTTCTGAAAACACTTTCTCTTGCTGAGTCTACTTGTTTAGTAGTCGATACCTCTTTTGCAGCAATGATGAGTTCATCTGCAGCGACGGCAGGTATCTGGGAATCGACAACCTCAATGGGTGTGCCTTCTGATTTGCCAGCAGACTTCTTCCGTGAAGTTCTGGGCTTCTTGGTCGCAACTTTTCCCTCAGATACCTCTCCAGTCTTTCACTTCTTGGAACCTTTCTGAGATCCAGTTACCTTTTTCATCATGTTTGTATACTCATACTTGTAGAGTAGGTTACTGTTAGCTATGTCTTCCTTCTCTCTGAGCTCAATGCCAAGCTTTTCTAGCAAGTAGCATATCTTTAGACCATAGCTTACTGTGGTCTTTGGCTCAGCAAGTCCTTTAGCGATTGTAGGCTCAAAGCCTTGAATCTTCTTCACAAATTTCATGAAGGCGTACTTTCCCCAATTGAAAGGGTTTTCCAGCCTTTTGTCTTGTTGTTGCAATAAGAACATCATCATCCAGCATTCTTGGCTTATCTGGTCAGCACCTCCTTGTAGACCATCAAAGGATCTGTGAAGAATGCATGCCAACACATCCCAGTGAACCAGCAGATGTCTGGTTCTGATGTCAGCAAGCTTGAAATCAGTAGGTGCATCTAATTTTTCAAGATCACACACATCACTGTACAATTGTTTTACACCTTCAAGGAGATCATTATCCTTAGTGTCTATTTTAAAATCCTTTCCAAGATTTTGAAGGTCAAAGAACTTGCAGAAAGTTGTTGAGTCCAGAAGGATTTCCTTTCCTTGGACTGAAGTTTTTATAGACACTATTGCAGTGCCTTCTGTAACACCGGATATAATCCTGGAGTTGTTGTAAAATTCCAGTACATCTAGTGAAGAGACTCCACTGGGAACAGCAGATAGAAAACCCTTGATTAGTGCCTTTTCAAGCATGTCAAGGATTAACTTCCTGTCGGCTTGACTTTCAATAGCAGCCGTTAGGTACTCCTCAATCATGGCACCACCCCAAATCATTCTGTGATTTGAAGTCCAATGATCAGGATTGAAGTTCCCTACCAATCGATTGTTAATAACTACCAACTCTGGTGCTTGCTTTTCATCAGTACCAGTGGTAGTATTTTGGGATTTCTGGGTAGTTGATCGTTTGGGGGACATCTCTTTATATAGCGTGAGTTTTTCGAAGGTCTGGAAGAGATTAATGTGAAAGATTAGTGATTCTTTGCAGAAAAACTAATTTGGGAGCAGAGATTTGCAGAGAAAATAGAAGAAAGAAATTTGCTATTCTTGTGCAAGTCGGAATGTTGGATTAGGCGAAAGTGAATTCTTTTGCCAAAATCCTATATATATAGCAATGTAATCTCAACAGTCACATACATACATATTAATTGTGTGTGTAGTTATCTGTGTATTGCAGACAAGCGTGGGTAAAGGCTTGTTCAGCATTAAATGCATAGTGGGCCTTGTCTGAATTTCAACAGTCCACTATTTACTGAGAGTTAATCTCTGCCGTAAAGATCAATCGCCCTTTTCATCAAGGGTCACCATTGCTTCTTTAGCAATGATCACAATGAACAAATTAAGGATTCCCTCTTCTTGATTTATATTATAACCGCAGTTTCTTGTATTATTTATTTTATTGTGCTTTCTTCAGACAGAGCCAGGTTTATACCTAGACCTTTCCGGAAACTTGTATTCGGTGTTCTAACCCGCGGTGTCCCACTCTTACGTCTTTCTCTATTTAATTCTTTTTAGAACTAGGCTAGATGATATATATATATATTTGAACACAATTGTAATTGTGCCCATTTAATGAATTTTGGCTATTAGCTATCTGGATCATGTTTCTGTGTGAATGAGAACACTGATTGTATCTGATTCTATCTTATACTTGTTGTCTTTTCAAAGTTTTTCACAAAGATAGAAATAATTCAAATTTCAAGATAGTAGTTAACTGTAGACAGTTGTACTATTCTGTTTTGTTCCCCTCATCGAGTGATCTAGATATCGAAAATTACCTCGTAGATCTTTAAATAGCTATTTTACCCTTGGGTTTCTGGATACTCGTTCCAGATTCCTCTTTTCTGGATACCCGTTCCAGATTTCTCTTCTCTCTCCTTTGATATCTTCTTCAGATATCTGAACTTATTTAGTTCTTAGGTAGCTCCATTAGTCCAAGACTGTGTCTTAAGGCTAAGAATCTACTTTCTTGTAGTGGCTTAGTGAAGATATCTGCAAGTTGGTCTTCAGTGCCAATCTTGAGTATCTCTATATTGCCTTTTTCAACATGGTCTCTGATGAAGTGGTGTCTAACATCAATGTGCCTTGTTCTAGCATGAAACTTAGGATTCTGAGTTATGGCAATAGCACTTGTATTGTCACAGAAAATGGGAGTTTTCTCTTCATTGAGTCCATAGTCTCTGAGTTGTTGTATCCACAATATTTGTGAAGCACAACACCCAAACCAATATATTCAAATGTGGTAGATGTAGCAATTGAGTTTTGTTTCTTGCTGAACCATGATATCAATCTGGCACCAAGAAATTGACAAGTTCCTGAGGTGCTTTTTATATCAAGCAATGATCCAGCATAGTCAGCATCTGAATAGCCAACCAAACTCAATCCACTGTCTTTTGGATACCACAATCCAACTTCTACAGTACCCTTTACACACCTCAATATCTTCATAGCAATGTTGTAGTGTGATTGAATTGGATTTGTCTGAAATCTAGCACACACTCCAACTGCATATTGAATATCAGGTCTACTTGCAGTGAGGTACAATAGAGAGCCAATCAATTTCCTATACTTGTGTTCTTCAACACTCTTGTCAGATTCAGTATAGGTCATTTTGGTTCCATTGCTCATAGGTATCTTAGCATTCTTTTCAGAAGGCTTTAGATTGAACTTGTTGAGCATGTCTTTTGCATACTTTGTTTGACTAATGAATATTCCATCATTGAGTTGCTTGACTTGCAGCCCTAGGAAGTAATTCAATTCTCCCATCATGCTCATTTCGAATTTACCTTTCATGAGTTCAGCAAAGTCTTCACAAAATTGTTTGTCTTTAGATCCAAATATAATGTCATCAACATATACTTGAACTAAAAGTAGTTTTCCATCATGGTTCAATGTGAAGAGGTTTTATCAACATCTCCTTTCTTGAAACCACTTTCTAGTAGGTATTTGGCCAATGTATCATACCATGCTCTTGGAGCTTGTTTCAGCCCATACAAAGCTTTCTGAAACTTATAGACCATCCTACTTTCTGAGGAAACTTCAAAACCTGGTGGTTGCTCAACATAGACTTCCTCAGCAAGTTAACCATTTAGAAATGCACTCTTCACATCCATTTGATAAACTATAGAGTCATTATGAGCTGCAAAGGCTAGAAAGAGTCTGATTGCATCCAATCTTGCAACTGGTGCATAAGATTCATCAAAATCTAGTCCTTCAGTCTGGGTGAATCCCCTGGCAACCAACCTAGCTTTGTTTCTGGTTATTTCACCAGACTCTTTCATTTTGTTTCTGAAAACCCACTTGGTTCCTATTATAGATATTCCGTTAACAAATGGAACTAGTTTCCAGACTTTGTTTCTCTTAAATTCATCCAACTCTTCTTGCATTGCAGGATCCAACCTTGATCCTTTAATGCTTTTTCTATAGTCTTTAGTTCAATGTTTGAGATGAAACGTCCATAGAGACAATTTGCATTTTCAGCGATTGCTCTTCTAGTTCTAACTCCTTGGTCTATTGGACCAATCACATCCTTTGCAGGATGATTTCTTATCCATTTCATAATGGGTTTTGAACTAGTAGGATCAATATCATTTTGATTTGAATGTGAATCAATATGATCTTGATGAGATACTTGTCGAGATATGGGAAATGCCATGGATATCGATTCGACACTTTCTTTTAGTGTATACGGGACTTGCATTTCAGCAATCTCATTTTCAGATACCTCTTCATGATGAAGGCTCTCAGTAACCTGTTCCATTTCTGGAATTCTCATAGGAAATTCTTCATCATGTCTTAGAGTCATCTGGTTGTTACTAAGCATAGGTTGCTTTTCATTGTCAGACTTATCCTCCATTTGAATGATAGAATTGTTTCCTTCTGAGGATCCTTTTTCAGAATCTTTAACCATTAGTTCTTTGAACCTATCTGAGAGATCATCATTCAAGAGTACTTTCTTGTTTCCTTCATAGAACACTACATGAACATATTCTTCGATCTTTTGCGTTCTTTTGTTGTAGATTCTATAGTCTTTGCTATTCAGAGAATAACGAACAAATACTCCTTCATCTGCCTTTGGATGAAATATTCTCATGTATTCTTTTCCATTGTTAAGAACAAAACATCTGCAACCAAACACCCTTAGATGTTTGATACTAGGGGGTCTACCAATGAAAAGCTCGTAAGGAGTTTTGTCATGGTGTTTGTTAATCAGACATCTATTTTGAGTGTAGCATGCTGTGTTTACAGCTTCAACCCAATAGATTTCACTTATTTCAATGTCAGCAAGCATTGTTCTTGCTGCTTCTTTCAGGGTCCTATTCTTTCTTTCAGCAACACCATTTTGTTGTGGTGTCCTTACAGAAGATAGTTGATGTTGTATACCTTTGCAAGTACTCAATACCATGGTCTGTTCTGATTACAGATACCTTGTCATTTTTCATGACTTCGAGCTTATTCAGCAAGTTAGGTATCTCAACCCTTGCATCAGATTTGTGTTTGAGAAAGACAACCTAAGTGAATCTTGAGTAATCATCGACAACCACCAGACCATACTTCTTTCATGCATAACTAGTTACTGAGGATTCAAACAGATCCATATGTAACATTTGTAGTGGCCTCTCACTGGAATGTAACATATGACTTGAAAGATGTTTTGGATTGTTTTCCCATTTGGCAAGCTGAGCATACACCTTCTTTTCTATATGCCATTTTGGGTAAACCAACCACCAACTCTTTCGTGGCTAGCTTATTCAGAGTTTTGAAATTCAAGTGACTAATTCTTTTATGCCAGAGCCAATTTTCTTCAGTGTGGCCAGATTGACTCACCATGAGACATTCTTCGGTTGTGGCGGATGCCCAGTCAGCAACATAAAGATTTCCTTTATGCCTTGCAACCAAGACTGTCTGCTTTGACTCATTGTCAATCACTTTACATAGTTTTGACTTGATCTTGACAGTGTACCCTTTGTCTACCAATTGACTCATGCTTAGGAGATTATATTTCAATCCCTTTACATGTAGTACTTCAGAGATTGTAAGAGCTCCAAACTTCAGATTGCCAAAACCTATGGTTGGATTTTCATCTCCTCCAGCAAACCTGATAATTGGTCCATCATTGCATTTTTTGTAGTCAATCAGATTTGCTTTGTCTCCTGTCATGTGCTTCCCACATCCACTATCAAAATGCCACTTTGAATTAGTCTTTAGAGTGTTCTGCACAAAACAGGAAAGAGGAGATTAGGTTCTCATACCAACAATGGAACCATCTGGACTAAAGAATCTTCCGGTAGGAATCCATTTTTGAATGAATTTCTTAGGAACATTCTTTTGTCTAACAGGAACATAAGGAGGAATCCTAGTTAAATGATTAGTATCATTGTTGTTAAGAACTATTTTCTTCCTTGGTGTGTTCCTTGGTGCTCCATTTGGTGCTTTCAGATACCTGTCAGGTTTCTGAGTCTGCTTCTCAGCAAACTTAGCTTTCCTAGCCAGATTTCTTCTAGCCCTGGCATTCAGATTTTCAGTGGCTTGATTTGTCTTCCACTTCTGATAATTGTTGTGAGCAATTCTAGCCTTTAACCATCGTTCTTGCTCTTGTTCGTATTCACGAGCAAGTTGTTTCTCGATGGATTTATAGCCAATACCATTCCGAGCACCTGATGTTGTCTGAGATCTCTTCTCAGTAGATTTGCTAGTCTCTGGATGATCAATTTTCTTTCCAGAAAATGTGACATAGGAAAATTTGTCAGCTCCTGCAATTTTTCCTTTTTAAGAGACATAGCACTGTGGGTGATTACACTTCTTAGTGTTATGTTTCTTTTCAGAGACATTTCCAACAGTTTTCCTTTGGACTTGTTTTTCCCACAAAGGCTTGGTCGCAACTGCCTTTCCTTTGTCAACAATCTTAGCTTTCTGACCGATACTGTAGATTGTTTGGGAATCACCTTGCTGAGCACTGACAAATGTTCGTCCTTCATTACTCTTATTCAGAGTGGTGGAACTGTCTGTGTGTGTGTCCAGCCCAAGTCCTTTCTTTTCTGAAGGATCTCTTAGATAAGATTGTACTTCAGTAAGAGTGTCACTAGCTTTGGCATAAGATTGAAAAGATAGTTCTTTCTTTTTGAGTTCCTTATTCTCAGAAAGAAGATCTTCACATTTCTTTTGAAGATTGACCATTGCTTCTTTATGTGACTTTTCGGTCTCAGATATATGAGCCTTGAGAAATGCATTTTCAGCATCCTTTTTCTCAGATATCTTGATTATTTGAGAATTTTCCTTTACAAGAGAATTCTTTTCTTCAAGGTTTTCGGCTCTAGCTCAGATCATTAGAAATTCTCTTTCGTAGAGATCAAGTTCTCTTTTGTGTTTTTCCAGATCTTTGATTCCCTCTTCATCACTTTCATAAGTATAACAGGGAGTATGTGTTACCTCATCATCCATTAGACAAGGTTCAATGTTGGAGATATCTAGAAAGATTTCTTCAGCCATTCCACACACTTCTTTCTTCTTTTGACAAAAGTCAATTACTTCATGAGAGACACCGCACATTTCTGAGGAAGGCAGTGTGAAATCATCTGAATCCTCATCCTCAGAATCAGATTCAATATCCAGAGCATCCAGTTGGATTTGAATCTTTTTCCTTTCTTCAGTGAGCATAGCTCTCTGACTTCTTTTGAAGATTCTTCTGTCTTTCTTGTCATCTGTCTTTAGTTTGTTGAAGGCAGGGCAATCCTTCTTGAAATGACCAGGTTTCTGACAATAAAAATAGATATCGTTTCCGATTTCTGCTTCCTCAGTATTTGATGCTTTCTGAGCCGACTTGTTCAGCGAGCTTTGCATATTTTTGTACTGGTGGTAGTTTGAGCCTAGATGCTTTTTAGCTTCTCTTTGGCTTTTCGTCTCTCAATTTATCGACTGACATATTTTCCCATTTGCTTTACAGCAAGAGCATCCTCAGTCACCTCCTTGCATTTCTTCTTTTCAGAAGTTCCTTGAGCAACTAGAGCAACATTCTGCAACTTCTCAGTTGTTTGTTCTCTCTGAGTTGTCTCATAGTCAACAGTGGCAAGGTGAGAGAAAAGTTCCACAGGAGTGATATTTGGCATTCCTTGGTTAAAGTAGAAAAACTTTGTTTGTTCCCAGTTATGATTTAGACTTCTCATAATAGTCTTAATCTTTTCTGACTGGGTATATCTATTACTCTCACCAAGTGCAGCCATGTCACTCATAAGTGTTGTAAACCAGAAATCTAGTTCTTCAAGAGTCTCGGTGGGACCTTGTTTAACGTTTTGGAATTTGAGCTACAAAACTTCGAACTTGTTTCCCTTTGTTTTCTCAGTGCCGGCACAGATTTCTTCAATCAATTGCCAGGCCACTTTCGCCGTTTTTGCACTCCACAGTTTACACTGTATGTGCTCTGGAGTAGAACGTATGATGATATTACGAGCCTGACCATCCAGTCGATTTCTCTTGGCATCTTCCGATGTCCAGCGCTCTCTGGGCTTTGGTTCGTAAATAACTTGACTGGTAGGTCTCCCACTGGTTGATGCATCTGTCTGTGAAGACCCATCGCTTTGTTCTCTGTCTCTACCACTAGAAACCTCTATGACTTGCTTGAGTTGTTGAATGACTATTGGGCCATTCTTTATTACTTCGATCATTTCGTCACTGATGGCTTCTAGGTGGAGCATCATGTTGTTCTTCCATTTCTCATAATTCTCTGGCTTGAGAATTTGGGCGTCACTTAAAGACATCCTGCAGCAAACACACTAAACAAATAAATCAAGTGTAGGTGGAAAGTAGTTAGTGGGGACTTATCTAGGATCTAGGTTCAGTGCAGAAGGCTTGGGAACCTCCTGCTCTGATACCACTTGTTGGTCCAGATAACGGCAAAGTAAAAGACTAGGAGGGGGGGGGGTGAATAGTCTTTTAAAACTTTTGTCGATAAACACAGTTTCTCAGTTATCTGTGAAGATATCTGATACTTAATTTCAGAGAGCGGAAGACTTTTCTGAGATAAGTGCACGTGCTCAGCAAGATAAGTGTAAGTACTTTGCAAGATAAGTAAAGCAAGTAATAAACTGCAGAAAGTAAATAACACAAATCTTTTGATAGTGGTATCTGAAGGTGGCGTAATCCTTCAACTAATCCACTTCGGCCTTTCTCAGACTTAGAATCCACTAAGACAGATAAATGAGGTAACCTTACAGATATCTTCTCTTGATTCCTAAATACACTAGGTTCCCAACCAAGTGTTCCCCCTGAGTTATTCCCCGGCTTTCACAGCCAAGTACTTCCTGTACTCAGAAACCTTTTGAGTTGTTCCTTAATTTCCCAAACTAAGTACTTCCTGTGCTCAATAACCTTGGAGTTATTCCTTAGTTTCCCAAACTAAGTACTTCCTGTACACCACGCCGTTTAAGGTGTTGGTTAAGGTAAATTGTCAGGTGAGCTTCTTTAATAACTTGTTCAGTTATTCAGATAGCTCTATGAATCAAGTATACTTAATACACTTTGCAATGTATGGTATCTTGTTCTCTACTGACCCAAGCCTATTATAAGTGTTCAAGAGAATGAAACTCAGATACGAAATCTTAGTTCAACTCTTTCACAAATAACAATGCTCGTTAAGGATCAGGACACTTAGAAATTTGGTGCTACTTAGAATCAAGAGCTTTGGTTGCAACAGAAAGCTTGATTGTAAGTAGTTTGCTTGAGAGAGCTTGTGAGAATATTCAGTATGTAGTTCTGTGTTCTATGGTGTTCAGTTTGTGTTCTCAAGCAGTCTAAGTGTTGATATTTATAGATGAATTTGAGTGCTGTTTGAATAGTATCCGTTAGGCTTAAATCAAATTCAAACTATTGATACCTGAGTATAGTACTGTAGCAGGATTGTCTTCTTTTTCAGAAGCTACCATTTTTGTTCAGACATTTCTGTCCGCACATTTAATGCACTGTACTATACTTTGTCCTGTAGTGCCAACGGAACTATGCATTATATCAAAGATCTTATTCTATCAGAGTTTTCTGAAGCTTTGCATGTTCTTTTTCATAGATTATCACAACTCCAGATACCACTTGTTGAAACAACTTTGTTATAATATATTTCTTTTCAGAAACATACTTTATGTCCAAGGTATCTGAGTATAGATATCTGTGGGCACTTTCCTCGTCTCAGAAACCTTTTATTCTCAGATATCTTTTGCAACAATTGTGTTTCGAAACACTTGTTTCTTCAAGATATCTGGACATAGGTATCTGAAAAACCTTTGTCTTCAGCAATCTTGTTCAGTCTTCAAATCTTCAAATCCGTTGAACTTTTCCTACTGGCTGCCTTCTTCTTGGTCTTCTTCAGAAAATAAAAATTACATTTCGAGACCTAACATCCTATACAAGATTTGCTAGACTATCATACTTAGTGAATTTCCTCTTTTACAGTGTTCAAGTGAACTAAGAGTACTAATCACCTTTCCGAGCTAAGATAAGTCATTAGGTTGTTGATCCAAATCTAAACAGAAATTCCTAACAAAAATCTATTATGAAATGGATAAGAAATCATCCTGCCAAGGATGTGATCGGTCCTTTAGACCAAGGAGTTAGAACTAGGAGAGTAATTGCTGACTCTCTTTATGGATGTTTCATCTCTAATATTGAACCTAAAACTATAGAAGAAGCATTGAAGGATCAAGATTGGATCTCTACAATGCAAGAAGAGTTGGATCAATTTGAGAGAAACAAAGTCTGGAAACTGGTTCCATTTGTTGACGGAATATCTGTAATTGGAACCAAGTGGGTTTTCAGAAATAAAATGAATGAATCTGGTGAAATAAACAGAAACAAAGCAAGGTTGGTTGCCAAGGGATTCACCCAGACAGAAGGACTAGATTTTGATGAGTCATATGCTCCAGTTGCAAGATTGGACGCAATTAGACTATTTCTAGCCTTTGCAGCTCATAATGACTTTAAAGTTTATCAGATGGATGTTAAAAGTGCATTCCTAAACGGTGAACTTGCTGAAGAAGTCTATGTTCAACAACCACCAGGCTTTGAGGTTTCCACAGAAAGTAGAATGGTTTATAAGCTTCAGAAAGCTCTGTATGGACTGAAACAGGCTCTGAGAGCATGGTATGATACTTTAGCCAAATACTTGCTGGAAAGTGGCTTCAAGAAAGGAGATGTTGATAAAACACTCTTTACTTTGAACCATGAAGGGAAACTACTTTTAGTTCAAGTATATGTTGATGACATTATATTTGGATCTAAAGACAAGCAACTTTGTGAAGACTTTGCTGAGCTCATGAAAAGTAAATTTGAGATGAGCATGATGGGAGAATTAAACTACTTCCTAGCATTGCAAGTCAAGCAACTTAATGAAATATTCATTAGTCAAACAAAGTATGCAAAGGATATGCTCAACAAGTTTAATCTAAAGCCTTCTGAAAAGAATGCTAAGATACCTATGAGCATTGGAACCAAAATGACCTATACTGAAACTGACAAGAGTGTTGAAGAACACAAGTATAGGAAATTGATTGGGTCTCTACTGTACCTCACTGCAAGTAGACCTGATATTCAATATGCAGTTGGAGTGTGTGCTAGATTTCAGACAAATCCAATGCAATCACACTACAACATTGCTATGAAAATATTAAGGTATGTAAAGGGTACTGTAGAAGTTGGATTGTGGTATACAAGAGATAGTGGATTGAGTTTAGTTGGCTATTCTGATGCTGACTATGCTGGATCACGGCTTGATAGAAAAAGCACCTCAGGAACTTGTCAATTTCTTGGTGCCAGATTAATATCATGGTTCAGCAAGAAACAAAACTAAATTGCCACATCTACCACAGAGGCTGAATATATTGCTGCTGGGTGTTGTGCTTCACAGATATTGTGGATACAACAACAACAACTCAGAGATTATGAGATCAATGAAGAGAAAACACCGATTTTCTGTGATAACACAAGTGCTATTGCCATAACTCAGAATCCTAAGTTTCATGGAAGAATAAAGCACATTGATGTTAGACACCACTTCATTAGAGACCATGTTGAAAAAGGAAATATAGAGATACTCAAGATTGGTACTGAAGATCAACTTGCAGATATCTTTACAAAGCCTTTGCAAGAAAGCAGGTTCTTAACCTTGAGATATAGTCTTGGGTTAATAGAGCTAACAAAGGAACTGAAAAGTTCTAATCTCTAAGACAGGAACTCAGTATGAATTAGAAAGGAAAAAGAAGAGATAAGATATCTGGTACAGGAATCCAGAATATCAAAGACAAAAGGTGAAACACATAGCAAAAAGATATCTGAGACGGGTACTCAGATATCAAAGGTTAAAGGGTAAAATGGCTATTTGAAGATTTCTGAGACAGGTACTCAGATATCTAGATCACTTAGTGAGGGGGAACACAAGAGAAATCACTACAAGAAAACTTGGAAAAAACGACGTTATGGGGCGACGGATTTTATCCGTCGCCCCATAACGACGGATCGGTAAACTGGGCGACGGAATCTATCCGTCGCCCAGTTTGGCGACGGATAATAGTTATCCATCGCTTATTAGCGACGGATAACTTATCCGTCGCTTATTAGCGACGGATAACTTATCCGTCGCTAACTTGGGCGACGGATAACTATTTATCCGTCGCCCAAGTTTGACTTTTATTAAAAAAAAAAAGAAATTTTTTTTTTTTTAAAACTGGGCGACGGATAGATTATCCGTCGCCTTATAGCGACGGATACCTATCCGTCGCCATTTGGGCCGACGGATCGATTCTGGGCCGACGGACACGTCCATCGGCCCAGAATTTCCTAATTTGACCAGACGGGAGAGCGAGCCTCATTTTCTTCATCTTCTCCTTCTTCTTCCTCATTCTCTTCTTTTCCTCTCTTGGTTTCCGGTGAATTGTTCGTTATTCGCCAATCTTGGTGCCTAATCAAGCTAGTGGGACAAGGAGTTTGTTTCTTCGATCAATTTCAGATTTCTACCGATTAATCAAGGTATTTTGGCTAAAACCCTAGTTTTTTAAAATTTGGGGATTTTGTTTATTTTGATTAATTTGAGCAATTATATGTATATATGATAAGTATGTAGTAGTTAGTTTAGTTAATTTGATCAATTATATGTAATTTGTTCAATTTGATAGTTAGTTTAATTAATGATATGAATGTATGTAGTATGTTAAGTTTGGTATGTATGAATGTATGTAGTTAGTTTGATTTGTGTGTTAAGTATATATAGTTAGTTTAGTTAATTTTGATATGTTTGTTAAGTATAGAAGTATGTAGTTTTGATTTGATAAATTTGTATGTTAAGTATGTAATTTGATATGAATATATGTAGTAATTCGATATGTATAGAGTAATTAGTTAATTTGATATGTATGTTAAGTATATAATATATGTACTAAGAGGTTGAAATGGTTATTATATATGTCCAATTTTGTAACACATCGAACACTTAATTAATAATTAATTTATAAGGAACATATAATAATTAACAATTAACCTCTACAATCTTCTTATCCAATTGGAATCGATCTAATAAATTAAATACGATCTAATCAATTGGAACGTCTCAGTTAAAAATAAAGTAAACAATGAATTCCGACCGTTCATGGATGTACGATCGCATGCGGTAAATGATGAGTTTCTAGGAGTTTCAGAAGGGGTTAAAGGTTTCATCTCGTTTGCCATGGGACATCCGGTTTGTGCAATTGGGGGTTGATAAAGTGTCCTTGCACATTGAAACCTCATGAAACAAGCAATTTATGACGCCCTCTGCAGATTCGAGCACTTATGACGTTATGGATTCATGCCCGAGTATCATGTATGGAGTCATCACGGTGAGGAAGCACCGTCCATGGCATACCTCCCGTGGAGGGAGAGGCGGGGTTTGGGGCCGCCTATGGAGTGCCTTTCTGCTTGTCGGAACATGTGCATGGTGTATTGGGAGGAGGATGTAGATCATTTGGAATGCAAGTTACGTGGTAGGGAGCGTCACAAGTGATGAGGAGGGGGTGCATGAGAATGAGGAGTTTCATCCGTTTTGTCTCTAAGCTTGTATAACTAGTAATCATTAGTTGATATATATATGAAACCAAACATTATGGTAAAATTGAAGTGATGTAACTTATATTATGTCATGCCTTAACAATTGGTGAAGCTAATATAACTTATATTACGTAGCAATTGATTGAATTATTGTGAAATTGATTTATTAGTAAATGAAAGACCTCGATCTAATGAATTCAAAGCGTGTCGTTATTATCTAATTATTCAATGAATACCGATCGTGGATGGATGTATTGTCGTACTCTCAATGGCAGAGTTCAATGGAGTTTTCTGAAAGGGGTTGAAGGTTTCATTGAATTTGCAATGTCAAATCCGTCTTGTGTAAAGGATGGGTTGATAAAGTGTCCTTGTGCAATGAACAAAGGTCTGAAACAAGCAATACGTGACTCCTAAAGTGGTAGTCCAGACTTGAGGAAAAATGGATTCCTTCCTGCGTATCGGTATGGAATCATCATGGTGAGGAAGCAAGACCGTCAATACATATGACCAATACGACAACGTGGAAGGAAGAAAAAATGAACAAGTCGGGAACAATCCCAATCGGAAGGCGATGCTATTCGAGCTCGAGTCGAACAAATGGTGTACGATGCTGCAGGGGCGGAGTTCAGGGACACAACCAACACTGAAACCGAGGTGGAGGTGGAGGAACCACCGAATCCCGAGGATCGGTTGTTCTTTGACTTGTTAGAATCATCAAGGAAGCGGTTTACCCGGTGTAAGCTCACCGAGTTGTCTTTGTTATCTCGGCTAATGAGTTGTAAAGCTAATGGCCAGAATCAAACGAGCTTCAATGAATGGGTTGGCGTAATGTTGGACCTTTGTCTGAAGAAAACCTAGTTCCACCAACTTTTACCAAGCGAAGAAAAGATGCGGGATTAGGGCTGTGGTAACCATAGTATTGTCCTAAAATGTGCATGATATATTGGGAGGAGGATGCGGATCTAATAGAATGCAAGTTACGTGGTAAGGAGCAGTACAAGCGTTACAAGGAGGAGGGGCTGCAAAGAAAGCGACAAAGAAAAATCTCTCACATAAGAAAATGTGGTACTTCCCTCTAGCACCTCATTTGAAAAGATTGTATGCTTCAAGTGCTTCTGCAGATAAAATGCGGTGGCACAAGGAGCGAGTAATCTCGGATAATGCTGAAGGTGGTAGAATGGACCATCCAGCAGACTCACGCATGGAAATCGTTTGACAAGACATATCCGAGTTTGCGGCCGAATCTAGAAATGTACGTTTGGGACTTTATGCGGATGGTTTAACTAACCGTTCGGTAGTGACGTAAATACTCTTGTTGGCGATTATGCTCACTGCCGTCTGTCCGGTGAGTGCATGAAGGAGCCATTCATGTTTCTGACTGCATTGGTGCCTGGGCCGAAAGATCCTGGACTGACGTTGGATGTTTTCTTGCAACCCCTAATCAAGGAGCTGATCGAGTTGTGGACGGATGGTATCCTCGCATATGATGTCGACAAAAAGAACTTCACCTTGAGAGCGGCTCTTCTTTGGACCGTGGTGACTTCCTGCGTACTCCATGCTATCTGGAAGGAAAGCATGGGAAATATGCATGTCCACATTGCTTGGAGGATCTGGATGCATTTAGGCGAAGGGTAGTGGAAAATTTTGTTGGTTTGATTGTCGTAGGTTGCTAGAAAGTGACCATCCGTTCGGGAAGAACAAGGATCAATTCTTGAAAAATAAAGTCGTCGACAAAAAGCCCGACAAGACTTCTTTGGTGCACAAATTCTTGCGGAGATTGATAGATTGGGTCTTATGAAGGTGAGCTTGGGTGGATGAAGCATAACGAGAAAATTGGTAAAAATGTGGTTGGAGGAAGAGAAGCATTTTACGGGACTTGCCTTCTTGGGCGATCTTCTTATCCGTCACAACTTAGATTTCATGCACATTGAGAAGAACGTGTTCGAGAACTTATTCAATACACTTTGCAACATTGAGGGAAAAACAAAGGACCATGCGAAGTCTAGATCCGAGTTGTCGACGTGGTGTAAAAGGCCTGAGTTGACAAAGAAGGATGAGAATGGTAAGTGGCCGAAAGCGTGCTACACAATTGACAACGCTTCTAGGTCAATTTTGTTTGATTGGGTGAGGGCATTGAGTTTCCTAGATAATTACGCCTCAAATTTAGAGAGGTGTGTGGATTTGAAGAAGACAAAGGTTTATGGGATGAAGAGCCACGACTGTCATGTGTTCATGGAGAGGCTTATCCCGGTAGCATTTCGAGAGCTTCTGCCAAAACACGTATGGACTGCTATCACCGAGTTGAGCTTATTTTTCAAAAATTTAGGCACAAGGGTGGTTCATGATAAAGTGTTGGAAAATCTTGAAAGGAACATACCATTGAGTCTATGCAAGCTCGAGCGTATCTTTCCACCGAGCTGGTTTGATTCTATGGAGCACTTGTCGGTTCACCTTCCTCATGAAGCGAGACTTCTTTGGTCGGTTCGATGTCGATGGATGTATCCATTCGAGAGGTACTTGGGAAATTGAAGAAGTATGTCAACAACAAAGGTAAACTGAAGGTTCGATTGCCAATGCCTACATTCGAGAAGCGCAACCTTACGCTCTTATTACTTTGATGAACACGTCCCTACGAAGGCAAAAGGTGGCTCGAAATCTGAATACATTCGTAGTTCAAGCGGATGATGAGTTTTCCCTATCTGTCTTGAGTATCGGGGAGAACTCTTGGTGCAATAAGAAAGAATATCTTACGGATAAAGAGTTGAAAGCGACTCAATATTATGTCCTCGAATTGTCTTTGAGGTTGACCAAAGATATGGTACTATTTGCGAGGTCAGCAACCATTTATTTAAATTTTAATATAGCTACGCAAGTCTCTACTTCAATTATAGACTTATCATCGAATCAATGTTTGCAGTTTTTTCAAAAAGCGTTGTTTGGAAGAAAATCCTCAGATGACAGAGGATACACTAGAGGAACTACTTGACTCAAAATTCCTACAGAATTTCCAGATTGGTTCCGAGAGTATGTCCGGAATCCTATTAACAACGTCACATGCATATACTTAAAGGCTCTCGCAGAGGGTCCATTCAAAAAGGTCTACACATTCCCAGGTTATATAGTCAATGGCCTTAGGTTCCACACGACTGAATGTAACACGGCCATGGCGACAAGCAACTCCGGGGTGTGTGTTAATGGTGCAGAAGAGTATGGAGACGCTACTTTGTTTGATTTCCACGGCAAGCTAAAGCGAATTGTGAGGATTGAATATTCGGATTGCCATTTAAACGAACCTTCTTGTTTGACGTTGAGTGGTATGATCCTAATCCGAGGTACGAGGAAGAACGGCGGTATGAAATGGTTGATGTGAACCAAAAGAAGAGGTACCGAACCAAGTATGAACCATTTATTCTGGCGACTCAAGCATGACAAGTGGTGTTTCTTGTATATACAAGCAGAAAACGCGATTAGTGTGATTGGTTAGCTGCGGTACGTATACGTGCTCGATAGAAAGTGGAGTACATTGAGAAAGACTACTCACTTACCACCTCGTACCAACAAGAGGATGTCGATAAACAAGCGAAGATCCCATAGAAGCGGATGATGAGTTGTTTGATGCGCACGAGGACCAATATGTAGTCTTAGAGGACGGCTATAATGGTATATTATGTGTATTATGAGTAATTATATGTGTTATTATAATCATTATGTATTATAACTCGTACTAACACATTTTATTGTATTTATTACATTTTTTTGCAGATGCATGAGGGCGTCCACCTATCGTCCCCCACGCAATCGGCCGCATGATAGTGGTGGGTCGGGGACACGTCAGACGAGGAGGCTCGAAGATCGGACGGCCGGGTCTCGGTTCTGAGACCCCGGGCGAGAGAGCAGCCGTGGCTCTACCCGGTCAGCCGGACACATCTTTGGAGGACGACCACGACGATTGTCCCTACCTCGTGTTCGATCCAAACAATCCCAACGTCACGTGGGACTTGCTGTGATTTTCCCTATTGGTCTGCCAAGTAAGTATTATACATTCTTCTTAAATATGTAAAACATAACGATAATGATAGTTGACAAGTATAAATTGTTGTACTAAAGTAATGCATATTCGTTTCTTGTATCTTATACATTGACAACGACTTATGGCCTCGGAGGTGCACAACAAACTAGGTGACATCTTCCTGAGGCGGGAGAAAACCAAGGCGGGTGGTGAGTGTTGGAGCCACATCTCGGAGCATGAGGGCGAGTACTTGATGAGTGAGGGTAAGTTAAAATATGACATTCATTTGTTTGTAATTATAATCGTTTTAATATGAGTGGTATGTTAGCCACTCTATGTGAGTGGTATGTTAGCCAAGTTATGAGGGAGATATTTAAGTCACCATTGTGTTAGTAAATTTTAGGACAATGTGGTGGTATGTTAGCCAATGTATGTGAGTGGTATGTTAGCCACTTTATTTGGGTGATATGTTAGTCACCATTGTGTTAGTAAATTTTAGGACAATGTGAGTGGTATGTTAGCCTTTGTATGTGAGTGGTATGTTAGCCACTTTATTTGGGTGATATGTTAGTCACCTTTGTGTTAGTAAATTTTAGGACAATGTGAGTGGTTTGTTAGCCACTGTATGTGAGTGGTATGTTAGCCACTTTATTTGGGTGATATGTTAGTCACCATTGTGTTAGTAAATTTTAGGACAATGTGGTGGTATGTTAGCCTTGTATGTGAGTGGTATGTTAGCCACTATATGTGAGTGGTATGTTAGCCACTTTATTTGGGTGATATGTTAGTCACCATATACATTATGTTGTTAGGACATGTATTGACTTTGGATGTTGTATGAAATTGGGAATGTAGAAGGAGTACTTCATTCCCGAGTTGATCCACGATCTGGCGCGTTTACTGGTATGGGATCCAAGCTATCTGAGGATATGAATGCATCGTGGAAGGCCATTCGGGATCGGGGTGGCCCAATCCTCCACAAAGTTGATGCAACGGAGTGGGCCCTTTGGGATGCCTCTTGGCGAATCGATGTCGGGGCGTTGCTTGGACCAACAGTGAGCGGGCATCCCGATCGTCTGGCGGAAGGGCTTCACCACCTTGGGAGGCGATCTAGTGTTCGATTATTATCAATCGGTGCGTATATATGTGTTTTGCAATCTAGCATTATGCGTATGAAGTCTCTGCTGCTCTATTACTTGTAGATGATAAACTGTTGACTAGATCTAGTTTGATTCAGGTGGCACGGGGGGAGGTGACATCCAGTATGCCATCTTCAAGAAGGCCAAGCAGAAGGGCGGGGTATGGACCGATTGCGGGCCTCGTCTATTGCGGTATGTTTATGTTGCTTAAAGTTCATATTTGTACACTATTACAAGTTACTTTTTAAAAGCGATGGCGATCATTATATCTGCTATTTACGATTTCAGCCGAGGTTGATGCTCGGTGGCGGCGGGAGGACGAGACGGGTGATGTGTTGTCAATCGAACAAGTTGACAACATCTTCCTAGAGGTCAACAAACCGGACAAGAAAGGACGAATATATGGACTCGGAGCCTCGGTTTGCATCTGCTAGTCCGGCGTGCTCCTCATCATCATCCAATGATCCAGACGTCGGTTTACACGTGACCAGGTCTCGGAAATGGTGCGATCGCGAAGTCAGGAACATGTTGCTCGGCTAACTCAAGAGATGGAGCAACAAAGGGACGAGATGGAGCAACAAAGGGACGAGATGGAGCGCCGCGACAGAGAACGAAGGGAGGAGAACGGCGCCTTGATTCTGAATGGAGCGATTCATGTCCAGTTCGCCATCACCCCACCCCGTCGATAGCTAGTTATGTATCTGTATGTTGGATTTTTTCAAATTTACACTTGTTTGGATAATTTCTCCACTCAATATTACTTTTTATTCATTGAAACATTTTCCGTATTATTGATTTATTATCGAACATTATATTGATTAAATAGGTGAACTACGAAAAATAGGGATTAATATGAAATAAATAGTGACGGAAGTAGTGACGGAATTCACAGTGACGGAATTAGTGACGGAATTCACAGTGACGGAATTAGTGACGGAATTTCAAATTCCGTCACTAGTCCAATTAAATATTCTATCCGTCGCTAAATAAATCTATCCGTCGCTAAATATAGCGACGGATAATCTATCCGTCGCTATATTTAGCGACGGATAGATCCTATCCGTCGCTAAATTTCGGAATTAAAAAAAAAAAAATTGGTCAATCCGTCGCGAATTGGACGACGGATTGTTATCCGTCGCCACAGCTCCAGGGGGGCGACGGATTTTCTATCCGTCGCCCGATCCGTCGCCAGAGCTGGGGCGACGGAATCCGTCGCTACAGGCCAGATTTTTTGTAGTGAATGTGGTACAACTATATTCAGTCAACTACATCTCTGGTGTTTTGTATCTTTCCATTTTTATGTTAAGTTACACACAGTCTCTGAACTGACTACATAAATCCACAGACTGTCCCCTAGTCACAGAAAAGAGATGTGATTCAGAAAGCCTTACGCCAAATTTTATTAATTGGGCACAATTACAATTACTGATTGTGATCATTGCTGAAGAAGAAATCGTGACCCTTGATGAAATGGGCGTTTGATCTTAACAGACGAGATCAATTCTCAGTAAAATAGTGAACTGTAGAAACACAGATGTGGCCCACTAAGCATTTAATGCAAAACGAATTTTACCCATGCCTATCTGCATTTGCACATATACATATGTACAAAATCAATTTGTATGTATATGTCTGTTGAGAGTAAGATGCTATATATATAGGATTTTGGCAAAAGAAATCACTTTCGCCTAATCCAAAATTCACACTTACACAGAAATAGCAAAAACCTTTCAAAGTTTTCTGCAAATCTCTGTTCTTCGCTTAGTTATTCTGAAAAGAATCACTAAACTCACACCTTAATCTCTTTCCGCTTTTCAAAAACTTTCACTATTTAAAGAAATGGCTCCAAAACGTGCTTCTAACCAGAAATCCCAAGCTACTACCTCTGGTACTGCTGAAAAGCAAGCACCAGTGTTGGTTATAACAAACAAAAGATTGACTAGAGAGTTCAATCCTGATCATTGGACTTCAAATCACAGGATGATTTGGGGTGGTGCCATGATTGAGGAATACCTTGTAGCTGCAATAGAAAACCAGGCTGACAGAAAGTTGGTACTTGATATGCTTGAAAAGGCACAAATCAAGGGCTTTCTATCTGCTCTTCCCAGTGGAGTTTCTTCACTGGATGTCCTGGAGTTTTACAACAACTGCACGATTATTTCCAAAGTCTCTGAAGGCACTGAGACAGTGTCTATCAAGACTAAAGTCCAAGGACAGGAAATCCTGTTGGACGAATCAACTTTCTATGAGCTGTTTGAACTTCAAAATCTTGGAAAGGATTTTGAAATTGACACCAAGGATGAAGATCTCCTTGAGGGTATCAAAAAGCTATACAGTGATGTGTGTGATCTTGAAAAATCAGATACACCCATCGACTTCAAACTTGCTGACATTAGAACCAGACATCTGTTGGTTCACTGGGATGTGTTGGCATATATCCTTCACAGATGCTTTGATGGTCTACAAGGAGGAGCTGATCAGATAAGCCAAGAATGCTGGATGATGATGTTCTTGTTGAATCAACAAAATAAAAGGCTGGATCTAACAACTATTTTCTCTCTTATATTTATTTTTATAACTAGAAATCAATTGGGGGAAGTACGCCTTCATGAAATTTTTGAAGAAGATACAAGGCTTTGAGCCTAAAATCGTTAAGGGCCTTGCTGAGCCAAAAGCTACAGTAAGCTATGGACTGAAGATTTGCTACTTACTTGAGTACCTTGGCATTGAGCTCAGAGAGACGACATACATTGCCAATACTAACCTACTCTACAAATATGAGTATACAAACATGATGAAAAAGGTTACTGCATCTCATAAAGGTTCCAAAAAACGAAAGACTGATGAGGTATCTGAGGGTTCCGTTGCGACCAAAAAGCACAGAACTTCACAAAAGAAGTCTGCTGGCAAATCAGTAGACATACCCATTATGGATGTCGACTCTCAGATATCTGTCGCCACTGCTGATGAACTCATAAATGAAGATGAACTCATTAATGCTGCTAAGACCACAGCCGATGAACTCATCAATGCTGCAGAGTGCCTTGCTGATGAACTTATCGATGCTGATCAAAGCAGTGAGAAACTTCAAACACTCTCTGCAGAAGCAGCAAGGATTGTTGATAATTCAGTCCCAGATTTCGATGAGGAATCTGAAGATGAGGGGAAAGCAATAATCCCCAAGGTTGCTGAAAGAGCAACTAGTTCAAAGGTTGCTGAAGAAGCAACTGTGTCCAATGTCACTGGACAAAACACACCATCAGAGCAAGTAACACTGAAGCATATTGAAGATGTTCTGATGAGTGGCAACTTAGTTGTTAGGAATATCTGTTATTATTTTGATCACTCATCACATGTTCTTAGCCAGAAAGGTGATTAAGTGCTCTTGGTTCACTTGAACATTGTAAAAGAGGAAATCACTGAGTATGATTAGTCTGGTAAATCTTGTATTAGGATTATAGGTCTCTGAGTGTAATTTTGTATTTCAAGAAGACCATGAAGATCAATCCTAGCAATGGAGCTTTTCTGAAGATTAGAAGACTGAAGATTGCACAAGGTTTATGAAGACACAAAGGTTTAGTCTAACTCAGAAAGACTATGTCCTTAATCCTTTCTTAAGTACATTTACTTACTTTGGAAATATGATTCTGGACATATGACATCATGAGTATGGAGCATGCAAGCCACCAGAAAGGCTCATGTATCCGTTGAGACTAAAGGACAATGAACAATACTATGCATTAAATGCATCGGCAGAAATGCTGCAAAAAGCAAGTCCTCTCTGAAACAAGAGATAGTGACTTCTGAGTACATAGTTCAAGATATAAACGGATATGATTTGATAGAGAGCACAACGGATACAATTCAAACACCTCTCAAATTTATCTATATATATCACACACTTAGATGCTTGAAGAAAACACCTTAGAACGCTCTATCTTGCAAACTTACCATCAAGCAAAGTATTCTCTCAAGCACTCTACTACCCTTTACAAAGCTTTACATTGCTTGAAGAATCACTAGTAGTTCTAAGTTGTCCTGAACCTTAACAAGAGATTGTTATTCGTGAAAGAGTTGAACTATCAGATACCCTTTTTGAAGCTCATTCTCCAGAACGGACACCAATTACTTGGGTCAAGAAGAGCATCGTCATCCACCGAACAAGTGTATTAAGTAGTCTTGTTCTATTAGGCTCTCTGAAAACATAATCGAAAAGTTATCTGAAGCCTCTCTGACAAACCTTATAACCAACACCATCAAGGCGTGGAGTAGAGGAAGTACTTGATTTGGGAAATCAGGGAATAACTCCAAGGTTATCTGAGTAGAGGAAGTACTTAGCTCTAGGAGCTGGGGAATAACTCAGGGGGAACATTTGGTTGGGAACCATTTATTTAAGAATCTTAGAATAGGATTATTGTAAGGTGAACTCAATTATCTGTTCTAGTGAATTCTAGGTCTCAGAAAGACCGAAGTGGATTAGTTGGAGGATTACACCACCTCCAGATACCACTATACTTGCTGTGTTATTTACCTTTCTGTATTTACATTTCAGCAAAGCACACACACACTTACTTATTGTTTTTGCACTTACCTATCTTAAAGTCTTCCGCGCTCTGAATTTAAGTATCAGAAACCCCCAGGTTTTTGAGAAACTGTGTTTATCGACAAAAGTTTTAAAAGACTATTCACCCCCCCCCCCTTCTAGTCTTTTACTTTGCCGTTATCTGGACCAACATGTGGTATCAGAGCAGGAGGTTCACAAGCCTTCTGCACTGAACCTAGATCCCATGATAGGTGAAGGAACTTTGTCCCTTTCTGAGGACTATATAATTTGTGTGTTAAGCGTGCAGGTATGTCTCTGAGTGATGCTCCCGTTCTAACGCCAGAAAACTACGAGAAATGGAAGAACAACATGATGCTCCATTTGGAGGCCATTAGTGATGAGATGATCTATGTCATCAATGAAGGGCCTATCCAAATCAGACAACTCAAACAAGTTACTGAGGTGTCTAATGGAAGAAAAGCCTCAGACAAGGAGGATGGAAGCAAGGACATGGCTGCTAGTGATAGTGGTCATGTTGCTCGTGGAAGCATTATATATGAAGACAAGCCAAGAGAGCTCTGGACATCTGAAGATGCCAAGAGACACAGATTGGATGGTCAAGCTCGTAATATAATCATCAGATCGACACTGAGCATACGATGTAAAGCGTAGGTGCTAAAACGGCGAAAGTTGCCTGGTAATTGATTGAAGAAATCTGTGCCAGAACAGAGAAAACCAAAGAAAACAAGTTCGAAGTTCTTAAATTGAAGTTCCAAAACTTCAAACAAGGTCCCACTGAAACTCTGGAAGAACTAGATTTCAGATTTACTACACTTATGAGTGATATGGCTGCACTTGGTGAAAGCAATAGATACTCCAAGTCAGAAAAGATTAAGACTATTGTCAGAAGTCTCAATCACAACTGGGAACACACTAAGTTCTTTTATTTCAATCAAGGGATGCCAAATATTACTCTAGTAGAGCTCTTCTCTCATCTTGCTACTGTAGACTATGAGACAACTCAGAGAGAACAAACAACTAAAAAATTGCAAAGTGTTGCTCTAGTTTCTCAAGGCATTCTGAAAAGAAGGATACCAAAGAAGCATCTGAAGAAAATGCTCTTGCAATAAGACACATGAATAAATTTGTGAGTCAAGAGATTGAGAGAAGAAAAGCAAAAGAAAAGCTGAAAAAGCATCTTGGCCCAGACTATCATCAGTACAAAAACATACAAGTGAACAACTCTCTGAACACCACCATTCAGAAAGGTGTTAGTACTGAAGCTGCAGAAATAGGAAATGATATCTGCTTCTATTGTCAAAAGCCTGGTCACTTCAAGAGAGATTGTCCTGCTTTAAACAAGCTCAAGACAGGTGACAAGAAGGACAGAAGAAATTTCAAGAGAAATCAAAGGGCCTTACTGACTGAAGAAAGGAAGAAGATTCAAATTCAACTTGATGCTCTAGACTTTGAGACAGATTCTGAAGATGGAGATTCAGATGACTCAAACTTACCATCACCAGAATTGTGTGGAATCACCCACGATGTAATTGACTTCGGCCTGAAGAAGAAAGAAATGTGTGGAGTTGCTGAGATTGCTGGTCCAGACATCTCCAACATTGAAATGTGTCTTATGGCTGATGAGGTAACTAACAATTCACAATTTCTGTACTATGAGAGTTGAAAGTGCAATTTATATTGCACTTGTTTTGTTAATTCGGCCTTTCTTCGTTTATTAACCGGTTCAACGTTTGTAGTTGTTTTTCTATGATTATTTTGTAGGATATATCAAGTTGGGCCTCAACATGCTTAATGGATCACGATTGGTTACTGTAGCAGTCACTGTACCAAAACGTCACTGTAGCAGGCACTGTAGCAGTTACTGTAGCAAAACGGGCACTGTAGCAAAAAGGAAAATAAGAAGCATAATGCAAGAAGGAAGCTGCCATAATGATTCAAGGAAGAATTTGATGCTATAAGGAAAGTGAGATTTGAAAGAGATTGATATCTAGAAGACTCCTTATACCATTAATACATCAAAGGCAGTTTCCTTATGAAAGAAACCCAACAGGTTTCGACTTGGGCTTGAGCCTTCTCCATGAGATCGATCCTGGCATCTATATATATGAGAAGATCAAGCCAATGCAAGGCTGCCGATTTGCCTTTGAAGAACGAAGATTATATGTTTTAGGCGTCTTGCTTTACTAGACCTTTACCTCGGTGTTTACTTGTGAGTGTTCTCTAAAGATTGAGAATTACTCTAGTATCATTGAACTAGAATAGGTTTTTTCTTATCTGTTCTAGATCTAGTTTTCTTTAAGTTTAATCAATCGTTTGTGATTGAATTAAACTTCTTTTTGTAATTCTACTTTTCAATTTTAGTAGAAGTTTTGCTACGGCACCGTCGGTATCTTTATATACCGGCTTTAGAAATCTCGTGTTCGCTTATTCATTGCACTTTACAGAGTTCTGTCAATCACAGTTTACTATTTTCGTAGTCTTGTCGATCACTGTTCACTGTTGAGAAACGGTGTTGACTCAACATCAATAGTCAACATCGTTCGAAACTGTCCAGAAGTACCAATCCCGGTCCTACAGTTCTAACAAGAGTGATGATGGAATTGAGGATCTGGAGTTGGTCAAGAGTGAATTGGATCGTTATGAGAAAGAATTTCTGGAAGCACAATCCAAAACCAGAATTCTAGAGGAAAGCGAAGAAACTCTTGAAAAAGAGGTTACTAAGCTAACCAGAGTATCTGAAAACAAGAACTCTGAAATAGCCTTTCTGAAATCTCAGGTATCTGAGAATGAAAATTCTCACAAACTAGCCTTGGATGAACTTACTAAGAAAATGATGAAGCTGCTTTCTGAGAATGAAGAACTCAGAAAGAAAGAGCTATCCTTCCAATCTTATGCAATGGCTAGTGACACTCTCACTGAGGTTCAATCCTATATGAGATATCCCTCTGAGAAAAGTGGACTTGGACTCGAGGAACAATCGAGTAATTCATCTCCTCTGAAGAAGAGTGATGAAAGGTTGACCTTTGTAAAAAGTCAACAGAATGGTTCTTCAACCACCTATAGCATTGGTCAGAAAGCTAGGGTAGTTGACAAAGGAAAAGGTGTAGCAACCCAACCTTTGAAAGAACAACAAGTTCACAAGAAACTTGTGGATGAGGTTTCTGAAAAGAAATACAACCCTCAGACATGTAACCATCCACATTGCTATATTACTAGGAAAGGAAGAATTGCTGGAATAGGCAAATTCTCTACTGTACCATTTTATGAAAATAAAGACGGTGCAGAAACTAGTAAGGCTTCAAGAACGATTGAGAAAGCGAAGGTGTTCGAAATGGCATTGGCTATCGTGCTATTGGAAAAGTTCTTCTGCAACAATATAAGGAAGGACAAGAACAATGGCGCAAGGCTGATATTGCACGTAGCAATAGACAGAAGTGGAAGAAATCTCAAGCCACTGAAAAACTGAATGCCAGAGCTAGAAGGAACCTGGCCAGAAAGGCTAAGTTTGCTGAAAAGCAATCCTAGAAACCCAGGGTGCAGAAAGCACCAAAAGGAACACCTAGAAACACCACAAGAAGGAAAATTGAGATCAAAATTATTAATTTTATGGCATCTCCTTCTGATCAAGTTAGACAAAAACAAACTCCCAAGAAATTCACTAAAATGTGGATTCCTACTGGAAGAATGTTTAGTCTAAATGGTTCTATCTCCGAAGCAAGAACCTAACTCCTGTTTCCTGTTTTGTGCAGAACGCCTCTTGGACTAAGGCTCAATGGCTATTTGATAGTGGATGCGGAAAGCACATGACAGGAGACAAAGCAAATCTGGTCAATTACAAAGCTTGCAACAATGGACCAGACATCAGATTTGCTGGAGGAGAATTAAATCCCTCTCTGGGATTTGGCAACGTCAAATTAGGATCATTAACTATCATTGACGTATTACATGTTAAGGGTTTGAAATATAATCTATTTAGCATGAGCCAGTTTGCAGACAAGGGATTTACTGTGAAATTCAAAGCAAAGTATTGCAAACTTATTGACAATGAGTCAAAGCAGACAGTCTTGGTTGCTCGGCAGAAAGGCAGTCTTTATGTTGCCAACTGGGCATCTGCCACAATGAAGAATGTCTCATGGTGAGTCAATCAGGTTACATAGAAGAGCACTGGTTATGGCACAAAAGAATGAGTCACTTGAATTTCAAAACTCTGAACAAACTTGCCAAGAAAGAGTTAGTGGTTGGCCTTCCCAAAACATCTTTCAGAAAGGATGGTATATGTTCTGCCTGTCAGATGGGGAAACAATCTAAGATCTCTTTCAAGTCCAAAATCAGACACTCTAGTGTTAGACCACTGCAACTATTACACATGGATCTTTTTGAATCATCTGTAACTAGTTATGCAGGAAAGAAGTATGGTCTTGTTGTTGTAGATGACTTCTCAAGATTCACTTGGGTTATCTTTCTGAAGCACAAATATGATGCTAGGGTGGAGATACCAAACTTGTTGAATAAGCTTCAAGTCATGAAAAAGGACAAGGTATCTGCAATCAGAACAGACTATGGTACTGAGTTTGTCAACCAGTACATAAAGGAGTTTTGCACCAACAAATGTATACAAAACCAACTTTCCTCTGTAAGAACACCACAACAAAATGGTGTTGCAGAAAGGAAAAATAGAACACTTAAAGAAGCAGCAAGGACAATGCTAGCTGCCACTGAGATAAGTGAAGTTTATTGGGTTGAAACTGTAAACACAGCATGCTACACTCAGAACAGATGCTTGATAAACAAACACCATGAGAAGACCCCATATGAACTCTTGGTTGGTAGACCCCCTAATATCAAACATCTGAAAGTGTTTGGTTGTAGATGTTTTGTCCTTAACAATGGAAAAGAGTATCTAAGAACATTTCAACCAAAGGCAGATGAAGGTGTGTTTCTTGGTTATTCTATGAATAGCAAAGCTTACAGAGTTTACAACAAAAGAACAAAGAAGATTGAAGAATCAGTTCATGTTGTATTCTATGACGGAAGCAAGAAAACA
The DNA here is from genome assembly GCA_026545765.1 of Plantago major. Taxonomy (NCBI): domain Eukaryota; kingdom Viridiplantae; phylum Streptophyta; class Magnoliopsida; order Lamiales; family Plantaginaceae; genus Plantago; species Plantago major. The sequence goes on along the minus strand of CM048841.1, from coordinate 27,612,801 downwards.
CCCCTTGCTGATGAACTCTCATAAAAGTTCAAGGAACTAATGATAAAGGATTCTGAAGAGAAACACTCAGAAAGGAAAAATATCATTGTGGAAAGAGAGGATGAATCTGACGAAGAAAAGCATGAAATGCCTAGTAACAACCAGATGATTCTCAGACATGATGAAGAATTTCCTATGAGAATTCCAGAAATGGAAACTGAAGATGTTCATCAAAGAGCTAACTCTGGAAATGACCTCTCGGCGGGCATGTCCCGAAGCTCTCACCCGAGCAAGTGTCAGACATTCACCGCCCTTCTGAGGTGCAAAATGTCACAGATACTGAAGAAGTATCAAGTCATAGTGATTCACATTCAGATCACATAGTTGTTGACCCTACTAGCCCTAAACCCTTGATGAGATGGATCAAGGATCATCCTGCAAAAGACGTGATTGGACCAATCAATCAAGGTGTTAGGACTAGGAGAGCAATAGCTGAAAATGCCAACTCTCTCTTTGGATGTTTTATCTCAAACATCGAACCAAAAACTATAGAAGAAGCAGTAAGAGACAAAGACTGGATATCAGCAATGCAAGAAGAGTTGGATCAGTTTGAGAGAAACAAAGTCTGGAAACTAGTTCCATTTATAGAAGAAATATCTGTGATTGGAACTAAGTGGGTTTTCAGAAACAAGATGAATGAATCTGGTGAAATAACCAGAAACAAAGCAAGGTTGGTTGCCAAGGGATTCACCCAGACTGAAGGTTTAGATTTCAATGAGTCATATGCACCAGTTGCCAGATTGGATGCAATAAGACTCTTTCTGGCCTTTGCAACTCACAAAGACTTTAAAGTTTATCAGATGGATGTCAAGAGTGCATTCTTGAATGGTGAACTTGCTGAGGAAGTCTATGTTGAACAACCACCTGGCTTTGAAGTTTCCTCAGAAAGTAGAATGGTCTATAAGCTACAGAAAGCTCTTTATGGACTGAAACAGGCTCCAAGAGCATGGTATGACACTTTGGCTAAATACCATCTGGAAAGTGGTTTCAAGAAAGGTGAAGTTGATAAAACTTTATTTACATTAAACCATGATGGGAAACTACTCTTAGTTCAAGTATATGTTGATGACATCATATTTGGATCTAAGGACAAGCAACTTTGTGATGACTTTGCAAATCTCATGAAAAGTAAGTTCGAGATGATCATGATGGGAGAATTGAACTATTTCCTTGGATTGCAAGTCAAGCAACTCAATGATGGAATATTCATTAGTCAGACAAAGTATGCAAGAGACATGCTCACAAAGTTCAATCTTAAGCCTTCTGAAAAGAATGCTAAGATACCTATGAGCATAGGAACCAAGATGACCTATACTGAATCAGATAAGAGTGTTGATGAACACAAGTATAGGAAATTGATAGGTTCACTACTCTACCTTCTTATCGCGGACACGATATTCAATATGCGGTTGGAGTGTGTGCTAGATTTCAAACAAATCAATGCAATCACACTACAACATTGCTTGAAAATATTAAGGTATGTGAAAGTACGATAGATGTAGGTTTGTGGTATCCTAAAGAAAGTGGATTGAGTTTGGTGTTACTCGAGATCTTTGATTATCTTTGGATCAATGCTTGATAGGAAAGTACCTCAAGAACTTGTCAGTTTCTGGGAACTAGACTTATCTCATGGTTTAGCAAGAAACAAAACTCAATTGCAACTTCTACCACAGAGGCTGAATATATTGCTGCTGGTTGTTAGACACCACTAACTCAGAGACTATGGACTCAACACAAATAATGTGGATTCAACAACTCAGAGACTATGGACTCAATGAAGAGAAAACTCCCATTTTCTGTGATAACACAAGTGCTATTGCAATCACACAGAACCCCAAGTTCCATGCCAGAACAAAGCACATTGATGTTAGACACCACTTCATCAGAGACCATGTTGAGAAAGGCAATATAGAGATACTCAAGATTGGCACAGAAGACCAACTTGCAGATATCTTCACTAAGCCCTTACAAGAAAGCCGGTTCTTGACCTTAAGACATAATCTTGGATTAATGGAGTTGCCTAAGGACTGAAAAATTGTTCTGAATCTCTAAAGGCTGAATAAGTGAGTAGGCCTCTGAGAACAGGTTCTCAGAAAACCAAGTTGATAAGAGGTGATGCAAAGGTTTCTGAGTAGCAATACGCAGAAAGGCAAAACATTTCTGGAACGGGTATCCAGAAAGGCAAAGGTCGGTACACACTTAATAAGTAAATAAAACTAGAACTTACTTACTGAGAGTGGGACAAATACATTCAAACGACTGAAGCTTCTGACACTTGAATTCTGAAAGCTATTTAGTCATAAAGAGAAATGGACACACAAAGCCCAAAAAGTATAAGTTCTGAAAGTCAAACATGTGCAATGTCTTGTATTTTTACCATTTTCATGATAAACAATATATAGATAAGCACTTGACACTCAGAATGATAAGCTCAAACGATTAAGTGTTCCTACTCTTTACTAAGTGACACAATGAATGTAGCATATTAAAAATCCATCAAGTCGGCAGATTACCATTTGTTGATTGATATCATTACAAGATATTCAATATAAGCCCTTGATGAATAAACGTTTGATCTCAACGGGTGAGATCAAAACAAAGCAAGTAATGTCTGTTGAGAAATGCAGACATGGCCCACTACGCATTTAATGAAGTACAAAGGACGTACCACGCCTATGCAGATGCAAAGACACGCATTCATATTCAGCTATATGTATGTTGTATCTATGTACATTTTATCTGCTATATATATAGGATTTGGGCAAAAGACAAACACTTTTACCAATTCCGAAATTTTCAAACTTGCATCAAAATAGCAAAATCTCTCAAGATTTCGCAAAAAACCCTTCCGCAAAACTCAACTTCTTGTGCTTAGTCTTACGAAAAGATAGACTAGTCTCGATTAATTGTGCAATATTCATCTGAAAACACTCACTCTAAACTCTATATAAGAGATGGCACCCAAGAAGATGACCACCAAGAACCTAAGGCAACATCCTCCTCTGGCGAAAGCAAGAAGGAAAGGAACTTAAGGTGTTGAATAAACGCCTTCTAGGAAAGTTTACCCCATCGGACTGGAACCCTAAACACAAAATGAATTGGGGAGCCTTTCTAGTAAAGAGATATGTACCAGCAGTTATATCTTGAAAACTAGAAAGAAAACTGATATTGGGAATGCTAAAGAATTCCCATATCTACAAGCTTCTATCTGCTGCACCCAGTGGACTATCAACACTGGATGTACTGGAGTTCTATAACAACTCCAAAATCTTCACAAAAGTTGTGAATGATGAAGAAGAAAAATATATGCAGACTGAAGTCCAAGGATAAGAAATTGTTCTAGACTGCAAGACTTTCTGCAAGATATTCCGATTGAAAAATCGAGGAACATTTGAAGACATCAACATCAAGGACGCTTCCATGATTCAAGGCGTCAAAGAGCTATTTGAAGCAATCCAGTTAGAAAATGCAAAAGTTTGCCCAGGAGACTTTATTCTGAAGGCCATCAGAACTAGTCATCTCCAGAAACACTAGAGTACTTTAGCTCTTATTCTGGTCCGTTGCTTTGATGGCAACAAAGGTGGAGTAGACCAGATAAGCATGGAGAGATGGATGATGATGCATCTTCTGAACAAGAAGCATGAAGGGCAGGAAACCCACTTCAATTGGGGGAAGTACACCTTCAACAAATTCCTTGGACATATTGAGGAATTTGAGCCCAAAATCATCAATGGCCTTGCTGAGCCAAAGGCCAATATGCACTTTGGTCTCAGGATCTGTTACATTCTGGAAACAATGGGAATCACTCTCAGAGAGAGGCAGGAAATCCCAGTCACCAACTCCCTTTTCAGACACGCTTTTGAAGAAAAGGAGAAACTTCACGAGAACAAACTCGGAAAAGCGAAGAAGAAGAAAGCGCACGCAAGGTGAGGAGGTCTCTGAGCAAGCCAAAGCTAAACCTCCATTGCCAGAGAAAGAGGACTCATAGCAAAAGAGCCTCCAAGCCCCTAATCATACAAGAGGCACAACCTTCCGGAGACAAGGTCTCGAGAAGATGTTGGGCCTTCGAAAGGCAAATCAGAATCCCCAAGAGTCCCGAACGAATGCTCCGAACTCTCGGAGATGATAGAAATATCATAGATGGGTGCACACCAACACGTAATAGTGATTACGAGGATGATGAAGTACTTGCAAAAGTACTCAAAAGGTTCAAGTATGAGACCCATGGAGGAGCTTCAAGCTCAGCTCTTGAAAGACAAGAGCCCCTCACTTGGCCAGGAAGAAGAAGACACAGGTGAGGAAGATAGAATGATGGAAGATGTTGCCATTGCTTCCACATTCACAATGCGACATTTAATATTCTGTGAAGAAAACCTGTTCTTGAGCAGGTTCCTCAACCGAGAGAGCTCAACTCTCGAAAGGGATCAAGCGAGATGGAAACTCGTAATGATCTGCAGAGGAGATCAATAATGAGCACAGAGACTGTGGATTCACCACAAGTTCAAGAGATCAATGATCACCACCTGACTCAATTCGGTAACAAAGATAGTTTGTATCTAACATGTCAACATAATTGTATGTTAACTTGTTACTCATAAAAGTATTTATTACTGAGCCAACTGACAGACACACTTTCAAGGGAAGAAAACTTGTCCACCCCTTGAATCAAGAAGAGGTTCCTCCAACCTCGTAACATCAAGAAGAGCATGTCCCACGTGTAGTAAAAGTTATCTCCGAACAAGGAATAACTAAAAATTGCTCTTATGTTCTAATGTTCTTAATGTCTCTTCTTAGGCTCAATGAGGAATTAGTGGTGGTGGAACCAACACCCAAACCTAGAGATTCTAGAAGTGAAAAGCTTTACGAGGAAGTATTCTTGAGCCTTCTGCGAGAAGGTAAGTAATCGATAATAATCTTCTTCAACGAATGCTCGGAGAACCCACTACTAAAATCTCTTATGTTTGTTCTTACAGGCTCGGTCGGAAGAACAATTGGATGGAGAAAAAGCAGTTGTGTCATCTCCTCCAAAGAAACTAAAAGCTGCGAACAAGCGATTCTGCGAAAAGGTGCGAAACCCCAAGGTTTCGAGGAACTTCTCTCTTGAGCTTCCTCACTTGGAAGTAAGTGAAGTCTCGAAAGCACTTTTCCATCTATCTTTTAGCAGTTTCTAAACATATTTGATTGTAATTCTCGTGTTCAAGCGAAAGAAAGGTTGATGAGGATAAAACTTCTCCTCACATCAAAGTATCTGAGGCCTCTGTGCCCAAGCAAGTAAAAATCCAAGCAGATGAGCCTAGTGTTTCTACACAGGTATGCTCAGAAAGCTCACTTCTACACACAGATACTAACACAAGTAGTTTGAACAAAACTAACTTGAACACTTTCTTTCAGGCTCAAAGTCTAGTGCCAGTTGATTTATTCAAGGCCTTCCAGAAGCACACCTTAAAGAAACATCTCAAGTGCTTCAGACAATGGCAGAAACTCAGAAAGGCTGACCTTTCTGAAGTAGCGAAATGTCGATGTCGAGAAAGAGAGCAATTGCCCTAAATCTGGAGGATTATATCCATGGATTGTTCCCTACAGAGTCCTACTCATTTGCCACTCTAATGCATGAAGACTTCATTCATGAAGTAGCACAAAGACTTATAGCAGATTTCAAGTTTGCGGATGCTCAAACCCAAGAGCAGATGGTTATCCATCCTGCCTTGCCCAGAAAGCTCACTACTTATCCTGCTGAACAAGAAGAAGTTAATGGGAGGATGATTACATTCCCAAATGTGATAAACCTGGTTTCAGAAGATGACGAGGAGATGGATGAAAATAATTATCAAGAACCTCCCTCTGAGCATCCAAACCAAGAAACAAAGAACAATAGTGATGATGATCAGAATGATGATCCCCAACCTGGACAAGGCGGGATTCAGAAAGCTAGTAAAGAGAGTGGTTAAAAGGCTACTCCCTCAATTGCTCAGAAAGCTCCATCATCATCACATCCCAAGTCTCATGAAGATACCCAACAAGCTGAACTCAATGATGCCATAGAAGAAATTTCAGCTGCTGAGTTTAGGATTGAACAACTCAGAAAGGTATTGGAAGAAGAAAAGAAAATCAACATTGAGACTCAAGCTCTTGTTGATGAAAAGGAAGCCAAAATCAAAAAGCTCGAAGAAGCTAATGCCAAAGAATTGGCACTCCTAGATGAGCAAAGAAATTTGAAGAATGCCATTGTTGTCACAGCTGCTGAAATAGATGCAATGGATGACAATGATGATGAAGAGCATGATGCTGCAACTGCATCAGAAAGACCTTCTACATCTTCTCAGAAGGCCAGCACACTTGATGGAAAGCAGAAGAAGATTGTCAATCTGCAAACAATCCAAGAAAAAGATTATGACAGTGATGCTGAAACCCACAACTTGATCACTGAAGCAGAAGATGAGAGACTTGTTACTCAGCACAAAAGAGTCCTACTTGCTCCTCATATATTCTCTGCACCAAGTAGTTCAAGAAGTGAAGAGCACCGTGCAAGGAACAATGCCTTTTTAGAACTCAGAAAGACACTAGTTGCCCAAGACACGTATGCTAAAACCGTCCCGGAAGAGATGAAGCCTTTGGTCACGCTTTACTCAGAGCAACCAAGACGCTCTCTCAAAGAAGACCTAGGGTTGGTCAGGATGAGGACACTACAAGAATTTATGCTTGGACGGAAAGCGCCCAGAGCGACGGATCGCCAAACGGGCGACGGATAGAATCATCGCCGTTTGGCAACAGATAAAACTTATCTGTCAGCTCAGAAGCGACGGATAAGTTTATCCATCGCTTCTGAGCGTTGACCAAGATTTTAAAAAAAAAAAATTTAGCGACGGATAGATCTATCCGTCAAAAACGTCATATATAGCTTACGGATAGATCTATCCGTCGCTATAGTGAAAAAAAAAAAAGTTAGCGACGGATAGATCTAGATCTATCCGTCGCTAAAAGCTAAAAAAACCATATATCTCCTCCACCACCTCCTTTCCTCCACCACTTCTCCTCCATTCTCCTACTCATCCTACCACCACCACCTTTCTCCTTACACCACCTTTCTCATCCAAAACCAACATCCACCACCATCCTCCACCACCACCTACTCCACCACCATCCTCCTTCTCCACCATCTCCACCACCACCACCTCTCTCCTCCCACCACCATCTCCACCACCACCACCTCTCTCCTCCCACCACCACCATCTCCACCACCGCACCACCACCACCTCTCTCCTCCCACCACCACCATCTCCACCACCACCACCACCACCTCTCTCCTCCACCACCACCACCACCATCTCCACCACCACCACCTCTCTCCTCCCACCACTGCACCACCACCATCTCCACCACCACCACCACCTCTCCTCCCACCACCACCGCACCACCCAGCCACCACCACCATCTCCTCCACCACCACCACCACCACCTTCCCTCCTCCCACCCCCCCCCTCCCACCACCACTGCCACCACCGCACCACCTTTCTCCTCCCACCACCACCGCACCGTACGAATACAAATTGGATACGAATATAAAAATTGAATACAAATTAATCCATATCTGAATACAAATCAATATCTCGATATCTGAATACAAATTGATATTTAATTAATCCGTTATCTGAATATAAAATTGAATCTGATTTTATTTTTTAAAAAATAGAAATGGGCGACGGATAGATCTATCCGTTTGAGCCCATGTGACGGATCTATCCGTCAGCCCATTATCAATTTAAAAAAAAAAAATTGGTCAATCCGTCGTCCAATCTGTCGAATTGACGACGGATTTATCCGTCGCCAGCTCGAGGCGGATTTTCTATCCGTCGCCCGATCCGTCGCCGGGCGACGGATAGATAACTTTATGACGGATCTATCCGCTCACTACAGCCAAATTTTTTAGTGGGATTGTAACAATGCTAATGCGCATTGAATGAAGCGACCATGTCATCCGCAAGCCAACGCCATCCTAAGGCCGCTTGAAGAGCTCAATGAAGGCGAGGCTGGTTAAAGGTAACAACGAATGAAGAAAGAACTTCAAGAATTAGTCGGTGCACAACAATCTCGTAAAAACTTTGAAACTCTCTCTGCTTATGCTATCATGAGTCACCATTCATGACTAAGGGGAAGAAGAGATGCCTCGGAAAGTCGAGGAAGAAAAGAAAACAATCAAATCCTCCTCCTCAAGTCAACTTGTCATTAAAGACACCACCGAGACACCCTTGTCAAGAAGTTGTTCCAGATCAACCGGAAAGGTGAGAAGTATGGTCACTAGGGGAACCAAGTCCCTTAGAATCTCGAAGAGAAGAAGACTTCAAGAAGAAGAAAAGGAAGAAGGAGAAGTAAGAGGCCATGAAAGTCGCAAGTCTCCAATTTTGGACTACAATGATGATGAGGATGATTCTGATGAACATCCACTTCACAAGAAAAGGAGACAAGCAACTACTTCACAACCTCCTCTGGCAGCAAAGCCCTTAGCAGCCATAACTCCTTCTGGAAATACCAAGTCAATACAAGGAACATCCACCAAGACAAATTTCAAGGCGGGAAGAAAGGGTTAGAGGATCTCTGACGAAGGCCACCAAACGAGAAAGCAAGAAGGATTTCGGTTTGGCGGAATAAACAATGAAACACATCAAGAAAGGCCAACGATGCCCACATTGAGTATATGAAGACCAAGAATGAAGAATCTTCACATAGGTGCATTACGAACAAGAGAGGGTATTGGATTCTGGAACTACAACATCTACTTGTCAATGATAAGTTTCAAACTCCCATCCTCAACCAGATCCTGAAATGGAGAGAAGGCAAGCCAGAATTGCTAAAACCTGAGCACCTTCATGCCTGGTTAAACTTTGAAGTAGAAAAGAGGAATGAAGCCGAAGATGGATCTTTCTTTTGCATCCTTACCCAAAACCGATGATGTACACAAGGTAAGAAAAGCTGGATGGCATTCAATGAGAAGAGCAAACTAGGTGTTTCAACCTATGAGTCATTCTATATGACATTGGATGAATACCTAGATGATATACACTATCTGGAAGAAGTATACAAGTATTTCAACCTATCTCAGCTGCAAGTAGACCATGCTTGGAGTGCAGGAAAGTACTTCTGGGTCAAACATTTTCTACGGAAGAATCACAAGCTTGGTAAGAGTTACCATGAAATATGTGACTTATCCAGAAAGACAGAGCTCTCTGTCAGAAGGACTCTTATGACTATGTCCAAGAATGCGTAAAAGTGGATGATCATGTCAACTCGATCCGAAAGGGTCTTGAAGAACTTGAGGTATCTGAACCCAAGTTGTGTTTCTGAAGACTTGAAGACTAGTAACATTAGAATACTCTCTTGGAGCTTGGACTCTCCTATGTTCTAATTTACTTAGTTTGTTTTATTACTTTTGTAATCTTCCGATTGTTTCAAATTCTCTATCCGTAAAAGTTGCATCTTACTCAGAACTGCTATCTGAAGATCATACTCTCAGATACATTTTAATAGATGACAACTTATCAGCAAAGATCACTTCTTGTGATTTGGTTGATGTTTACTTCCTACACTTAATTTAACTAAAATCGAATATCATTTGAAATGATTAAGTGGTGGATTGTTTTCTCTTCCAGGATTACAACTTTGTAATAGGACTTGAAAGATAGTCATGGATGACTGATCAAAAAGGGGGAAATTTGTTAGGAATATCTGTTAGTATTTTGATCACTCATCACATGTTCTTACCCAGAAAGGTGATTAAGTGCTCTTGGTTCACTTGAACATTGTAAAAGAGGAAATCACTGAGTATGATTAGTCTAGTAAATCTTGTATTAGGATTATAGGTCTCTGAGTGTAATTTTGTAAAGACCATGAAGATCAATCCAAGCAATGGAGCTTTTCTGAAGATTGGAAGACTGAAGATTGCACAAGGTTTATGAAGACACAAAGGTTTAGTCTAACTCAGAAAGACTATGTCCTTAATCCTTTCTTAAGTACATTAACTTACTTTGGAAATATGATTCTGGACATATGACATCATGAGTATGGAGCATGCAACCATCAGAAAGGCTCATGTATCCGTTGAGACTAAAGGACAATGAACAGTACTATGCATTAAATGCATCGGTAGAAATGCTGCAAAAAGCAAGTCGTCTCTGAAACAAGAGATAGTGACTTCTGAGTACATAGTTCAAGATATAAACGGATATAATTTGATAGAGAGCACAACGGATACAATTCAAACGCCTCTCAAATTTATCTATATATATCACACACTTAGATTCTTGAAGAAAACACCTTAGAACGCTCTATCTTGCAAACTTACCATCAAGCAAAGTATTCTCTCAAGCACTCTACTACCCTTTCTGAAAGCTTTACATTTGAAGAATCACTAGTAGTTCTAAGTTGTCCTGAACCTTAACAAGAGATTGTTATTCGTGAAAGAGTTGAACTATCAGATACCCTTTCTGAAGCTCATTCTCCAGAACGGACACCAATTATTTGGGTCAGTAAAGAGCAGACTGTCATCCACTGAACATGTGTATTAAGTAGTCTTGTTCTATTAGGCTCTCTGAAAACATAACTGAAAAGTTATACGAGAAGCCTCTCTGACAAACCTTATAACCAACACCATCAAGGCGTGGAGTAGAGGAAGTACTTGATTTGGGAAATCAGGGAATAACTCCAAGGTTATCTGAGTAGAGGAAGTACTTAGCTCTAGGAGCTGGGGAATAACTCAAGGGGAACATTTGGTTGGGAACCATTTGTTTAGGAATCTTAGAATAGGATTACTGTAAGGTGAACTCAATTATATGTTCTAGTGAATTCTAGGTCTCAGAAAGACCGAAGTGGATTAGTTGGAGGATTACGCCACCTCCAGATACCACTATACTTGCTGTGTTATTTACCTTTCTGTATTTACATTTCAGCAAAGCACACACACACACTTACTTATTGTTTCTGCACTTACCTATCTTAAAGTCTTCCGCGCTCTGAATTTAAGTATCAGAAACCCCCAGGTTTCTGAGAAACTGTGTTTATTGACAAAAGTTTTAAAAGACTATTCACCCCCCCCCCCCTGATCTTTTACTTTGCCGTTATCTGGACCAACATTAGTGTTGGAGGATACTGCCATTGCCTCAACACTTAAAAGTTTGTCTCAAGCAAATCTGGATAGGCCCCATACAACATCACCTTCTTCATCCAGATCAGAATCACCACACCAACCACAACAACCAATAGTGGATGCTGTTGAGATGATACTTGAGTTATAGCATGAGATACCAGCATCTTTCCTTGCTGAAGAAAATCCTGTAAAAGAACAGGTTCCCAACTCAATGAGAGGGATCAAACTGAGTCATCTGCCCAGAATGATCAACCAGGGGAGGCAACTGAGTTGCACACTTAGGAAAGGTCTGAAGTACCTGAAACTTCAAACAAAGAAGCTAAAATGGAACAGCAAGACCAAAGCATAGAAGGGTTACAAGTTCCAGAGACTAATCAGCCTGACACTGCTCAGGTAGATGAATGGTTTAACTCTCTACTTGTGAAATTTTATGTTTATAAATCTTGTTACTTATAAAAATTTCTTTGTTACAGGCTGAATTAGAAACAAAAGAACAAGAGGAAGCTGCAAAGCTTGCCTCAGAGACTGAGAAGGAGGCTCCCATAGACTCACCACTTAAGGAACCTGAGCATGTATTACAGGTGGAAAATAGTTTCTTAAGACATGACTTTTCAGATATCTTTTATACACACTTGACTAACTGTTTGTTTCTAATAGGCTCCAACTGAGAAGAAAAATGATGAGGCCGAGAAGCCTAACTCATCATAGAATCAACCAGAGACTCACAGAGTCTCTGAGGAACAAGTATCTGAGCCTTCTATTGAGAAGGTATATATCTCAGATATCTATATTCTTCACAATATTACTCTGATCATTTTCTAAATACTTAAAACTTTCTACTCGTAGGCTCAAACAGAAGTAGAAGTTGCTGGGGGGAATTGCCCACTCAATCCCCTCAACCAATGGAAATTGATGAGGCCACCAAACCTTCATCACCAGCGAGAATACCAGAAACTGTACAAGTTTCTGAGAGACAAGTATCTGAGCCTCCTACTGTGGAGGTAATTGACATCTCAGATATCAAATTGTCTAAGTGTTTCTCTCCTGATAAATTTCTAAGTGTTATGTTGTATTTTATTCTCAGGTTCAAAAAGAAAGACATGATGCTGAGGATCAGACTTCCAAGTCTCTTCCTCACACCAAGATATTTGAGGCACCTGGAACCTCAGTAGTCCAACCTTCTGAGCCTGTTGCTGTTGCACAGGTAACACAGATACTTGACTACTCTAAAACCCAGATATCTTCTAAAAGTTTTGAAACTAACTCAAAACTATCTCTTTCAGGCTCAAGCTAGTGCCTTAGTGGTCCTTGAAGATTTGAACAAGGACCTACTTCCATTCTTCAAGGCTCATACTTTGCCAAAGCATATAAAGTGTTTTAAGAAATGGCAGAAACTCAGATGCTCTGATCTGTTTGAGATCACAAGGGTCAATGACCACCCTACCAGAAGAGCAAGAGCATTTGACTTGGAGAATTATTTGCATGCAATGTTTCCAACTGAGCAATATGCATTTGCCACGTTGATGAATAAGAACTTCATAAAGGAAGTAGCACACAAGCTCATTGAAACCTTTGAAAAGGCAGATGGTCAGACCAGAATGGAGATGGCATTCAAGCCAATCTTGCCCAAGTCCCTACAGTGCATACCCTCTGAACAAGAGGAAGTAAATGGGCAATTGGTCACACTTCCTGAAGTGGTCAATCTGGTTTCTGAAGATGAGGAGGAAACAGATGAGAATAATTTTGAAGAACCTCCTTCTGACCATCACAAGGATGATAATGACAAAAAGGATGATGATGATGCCCCTGCACCAGGGACAGGAGGGATTGCACAAGGAAACAATGCCTCAGTTGCTGAAAATCACACTGAGAGGACTTCACAAAATTCCCCTCCTCCATCTCCTCAGAAGTCTACACATCCATATCCCCAACAAAAAGACTCTACTGAACAAATAGTTGAGCACTTTGAGGACAACACTCAGAAAATATTGGATGCACAAGCTAGAGTTGCTCAACTCAAACAACTATTGGAGGAAGAACAATAGCTAAATCTTCAACTGGAAGAGAAGATAGCTGAATCTAAAGCAAAGCTCCAAAAGATTGAAGATCAAACAATCAAGACAATGGAAGCTTATGCTGAAATAAAAGAACTCGAGCTTGCCGTTCAGGAAATTGCTGAGGAATTAGATACTGAGCAAGTATCTGAAGACAAGCATGATGCTAAGGCTGCATTACCAAAAGATGTACCATCCTCCTCACTGAAAGGAAAGAAGCCCATCTCTGAGATGGTTGCTGGACTAGAAAACATTGATGAAAATGTCCAAGAGGATGAAGATCACTAGGCTGATGACTCAGATGATGAAGAAGACAAGGCATTGGCAGAACACCGCAATGAACACTTAGCGGTTTCTCATTTGAAAAGGAAGCTGATTGCTCCTGAAATCTTCAGCAAGCTGCCAAATGTCAACTCCAATGAATACTTGAACAAATATCAAGTTGTTGGTCCAGATAACGGCAAAGGGAAAAGACTAGAGGGGGGAGGGTGAATAGGCTTTTACAACTTTTTTCGATAAACACAATTTCTCAGATATCTGTTAAGATATCTGATACTTAATTTTAGAGAGCTGATGACTTTTCTGTGATAAGTGCACATGCTCAGCAACATATGTGTAAATACTCAGCAAGGTAGATAAAGCAAGTAATAAGTTGCAGAAAGTAAATAACACTGATCTTTATAGTGGTATCTGAAGGTGGCGTAATCCTTCAACTAATCCACTTCGGCCTTTCTCAGACCTAGAATCCACTAAGACAGATAATTGAGTTCACCTTACAAATATCTTCTCTCGATTCCTAAATACACTAGGTTCCCAACCAAGTGTTCCTCCTAAGTTATTCCCCGGTTTTCTCAGCCAAGTACTTCCTATACTCAGAAACCTTTGAGCTATTCCTTAGTTTCCCAAACTAAGTACTTCCTATACTCAGTAACCTTGGAGTTATTCCTTAGTTTCCCAAACTAAGTACTTCCTGTACTCCACGCCGTTTAAGGTGTTGGTTAAGGTAGTTTGTCAGGTTTGGTAGATTAATAAATTCTACAGTTATGTAATACTACCTTTTTGAACAAGAGTCACTTAACACACTTCACAATGTGTGGTGATATGTTCTTTACTGACCCAAGTCTATGATAAATGTTATAGAGAATGAATCTCAGATACTTGATCTTTTGATTCAACTCCTTCACAGATAGCAATGCTTATTAAGGATCAGGACAATTAGAACTTTCGTGCTACTTAGAATTCAAGAGCTTAGTCGCAACTGTAAGCTAAAGAGTAAGTAGGCAGAAGGCTTGTATGCTTGAGAGAAAGATACCACTAGTTGTATTATCATAGAAGCTTGGTATTTTCAGTGAGTTCAGTGTAAGTTCAAGGTGTTCAATGTGTATTTCAAGCATTCTAAGTGATGATATTTATAGTTGAAAATCATGTCGTTTGAATAGTATCCGTTAGGCTTAATGAAATTCAAACTATTGATATCTGAAAATAGTACTGCATAAGACGTTGTCTCTTTTCAGAGATTTCCTCTTTTGTTCAAATGTCTCTGTCTGCGCATTTATTGCATTGTACTATTTTTGTCCTGCAGTGCCAATGGAACTATGCACCCTTTTTGACGCATTGCATGTCCCTTTCCAGAGACCTTCTCATCTCCAGATACTTGTTGAAACATTGTTTCCCAGAGACATAGTTTTTATCCAGGGTATCTGAGTGTAGATATCTATGGGCACTTTTCCTCGTTCAGAAACCTTGTGTTCTCAGATATCTTTTTGCAAAACTTGTTTATTGAAAAACACTTGTTTAATCAAGATATCTGGACATAGGTATCTGATGACCTTTGTCTTCAGCAATCTTGTGCAGTCTTCAAAACATCAGAAATGGTTGAACTCTCCTGTTGGATGCCTTCTCCTTGGTCTTCTTCGAAGATATAAAAATTACGTTCAGAGACCTAACATCCTATACAAGATTTGCTAGACTAACATACTTAGTGATTTTCCTCTTTTACAGTGTTCAAGTGAACCAAGAGTACTAACCACCTTTCTGAGCTAAGATAAGTCGTTAGGTTGCTGATCAAAATCTAAACAGATATTCCTAACAAATTTCCCCCTTTTTGATCAGTCAACGATGACTATCTTTAAAACCTATTACAACTTGGAAGAGGGAACAATCTAACACTTAATCATTTCTTATGATCTTTCCAATTTATTTTAATTAAGTGCAGAAAGTAAACATCAACCAAATCACAAGGTGTGATATTTGCTGACAAGTTATCTTTTTATAGATTGATATCTGAGAATAGGTTCATCAGATATGTTACAAGTAAAGTTTACCGATAACTTTTACAATGATAAAACAGTAAATTACAATCAGCAAGATACAAAATACATAGTTAAATAGGACAACAGGAGTAACCAAGCTCCAAGTAGACATCCTAAGAAACTAGTCTTCAAGTCTTCAAAACTTCAAGTCTTCAATCAGCAGATCTATGGATCAATTAGCAACTTCCCTATCCCCAAACCTTTTTATAGGTTTTGGTGGGATTCTTCTTGGCAAATTGTTTGACACACAGATACTTTCCCCATTTCCAGGCATGCTCAATTCTGATATCTGATAGCTTGAAGTATTCATATATGATCTTCAGATATCTGATGTCACCCTTGTATTGATCTTCAGTCATGTAGAAAGACTCATAGGGTTCCACAGCAAGTCTTGCTCTTGTGCCTGTTCCAGTGATGTTAGGAATTCTGTGCACATCATCTGGCTTTTTCATGGCTTCTATTCTCTTGATTACTTCAAAATCCAACAAGGCTTTGATGTGGTTGGTATTAATCAAGACTGGCTTGTCTTTTTCTCCATGCCATGAGCTGTTAATGGATTGGTTCTGGAAATTTTTCATTTACCGGTAAGTGCTTGAGTTCCAGAATCCAGTAGCCATTCTTCTGATTAATGCATCTGTAGACAGAGGAGTCATTGTTGGTCTTCACATACTCAATCTTGGCTTCTTCAGGCCTGAGTGGTAGTTGAAGTTTTCTTTGTTCAGCTCTCAGCTTGTTTCTCCTTTGTCTTGAATTCTCCCTTGGGGTATTGCTTGAAGAACCACCCTGGATTGACTTGGTATTTCTAGGGGGTGTTTTAGCTGCTAAAGGCTTTGCAGTTATGGGCTCAGATAGGCTATCAACTTTTCTTCTTTTTCTGTGAAGAGGAGCTTCATCTTTATCCTCATCTTCATCATCATCTTCCAGAGATATCTTGTTAGGTGATTTGCAGCCTTCTTTATTGCCCTGGGATTTGATTTGGCCTTCTTCTTCTTCTTCTTCTTCTTCTTCTTCTTCTTCTTCTTCAGAAGACTCATCAATCCCTATCACTTGTCTTCTCCTTGGAGCCTTGGTACCCCTTGGAGGTTTCTGTGTCCTGGCCCTTGTTGCCATTCGTTTTTCAGGAAGTTTCTGAGTGGTGGCCACTATCTGTAGAGCAGTCTGACTAGAGGAGGGCTCGTTTATTCTGAGAGGTGGTTGTTCAGATTTTCTTTTGTTTTCTCTTCCTCTTCCTCTCTGAGCACCTTGAAATCCTTCCCCCATAGTCATTGTTGACTGACTAAGAATCACAAAGGATTCTGAAAGGGAGTCAAAGTTGCCTTGCAGATAGTTGTAAGCAGCAACCAACTTTTCCAGATTAGCCTTAAGCTCCTGATTTTGTTTGATAAGACCTATTTCCTTATCAGTGAGCTCTGGCAGTGGGCCTTGAATAGCATCCTTTTCTTCCAAAGATAGCTAGCCTCTTCAAAGGCTTTTGCAGCCAAGTTTTGGTCATCATCCCTAACCATGCCTAGGTCTTTCTGAGCAACGACCAGACTGGTTGTTCTCTGACTGATGAGCTCAGTGAATGTCTTCATTTCTGCAGGGATTGATGCAATGGCGGCTTTATCTTGAGAAGACAACTCCTTTTCAATTTAGCCAGTACTTGATATATGTTCAAGTATTCATTGGAGTTGACATTTGGCAGCTTGCTGAAGATTTCAGGAGCAATCAGCTTCCTTTTCAAATGAGAAACCGCTAAGTGTTCATTGCAG
Organism: Plantago major; assembly: GCA_026545765.1. Taxonomy (NCBI): domain Eukaryota; kingdom Viridiplantae; phylum Streptophyta; class Magnoliopsida; order Lamiales; family Plantaginaceae; genus Plantago; species Plantago major. Next base: position 27,595,508 of record CM048841.1, on the reverse strand, counting down.
TGTTCTACCAATGGCTTGTCTTCTTCATCATCTGAGTCATCAGCCCAGTGATCTTCATCCTCTTGGACTTCTTCATCAAGGTTTCTGAAGGCGGCAACCATCTCAGATATAGGTTTCTTGCCTTTTGAGGATGGTTTCTTTGGTGAAGATGCAGCCTTAGCATCATGCTTTTCTTCAGATATTTGTTCAGCATCTAGCTCTTTAGCAATATAATAAACAACATCCCGGAGCCCTTTAATCTCAGAGTAAGCTTGCGTTTCTTTGCGCGTTTGTTCTTCAAGTTTATCTAGCTTGACTCTGGATTCAGCTATCTTTTCTTCCAGTTGAAGATGTAGCTATTGTTCTTCCTCCAACAGTTGTTTGAGTTGAGCAACTCTGGCTTGTGCATCCAATATTTTCTGAGTGTTGTCCTCAGAGTGCTCAACTATTTGTTCAATAGAGTCTTTTTGTTGGGGGAGATGGATGGGTAGATTTCTGAGGAGATGGAGGAGGGGATTTTTGTGATGTCCTCTCAGTGTACTTTTCAGCAACTGAGGCATTGCTTCCTTGTGCAATCCCTCCTGTCCCTGGTGCAGGGGCATCATCATTATCCTTCTTATCATCCTCATCCTTGTGATGGTCAGAAGGAGGTTTTTCATAGTCATTCTCATCAGTCTCCTTCTCTTCTTCATCTTCAGAGACCAGATTTATCACTTCTGGAATAGTGATCATTTGCCCACTTACTTCCTCTTGCTCAGAGGGTATGATTTGTAGAGACTTGGGCAAGATTGGCTTGAATGCCATCTCCATTCTGGTCTGACCATCTGCCTTTTCAAAAGCTTCTATGAGCTTTTGTGCAGCTTCTTTGACGAAGTCCTTATGCATCAGAGTAGCAAAAGAGTACGCTCTGTTGGGAACATAGCATGGACATAATTCTCCAAGTCAAAAGCTCTGACTCTTCTCAATTGGTGATCAGTCACCTTTGTTAATTCAGTCAGATCTGAGCTTCTAAGCTTTTGCCACTTTCTGAAACACTTGAGATGTTTCTTGAGAGTGTGGTCTTTGAAGAATGGAAGCAGATCTTCTGTTGAGAATGCAGAGATCTTTGGCACACTTGTTTGAGCCTGAAAGAAAGAGTTTTGAGTTAGATTCAAAACTTGTGTAGATATTTGAGTACTAGTATAGTTAGGTTTCTGAGTTACCTGAATGAGTACATCAGGCTCAGAGACTTGTACTACTAAGGCAGGGGGTGCCTTAGATATCTTGTTGTGAGGTGGAGACTTGGGAGTCAGGTCCTCATCAACCTCTCTTTCTGCTTGAACCTGAGAATTAAAATTATCACAATACTTAGGAAATTGTCATGAAAGAATTTATGCAATTAAGCTTCAATGATCTCTGAGTTTTCCACTTACTTCCTCAATAGGAGGCTCATAATCATTTTTCTCAGAAACTTTCTCAGTTTCTGGTGTTCTTTCTGGTGATGTTGCCTTGGGGGCTTCATCAATTTCCATAGGTGCAGGGGATGTCGCAACTCTTTCCCCTTGCACTTCTACTTCTGAATGAACCTGTAAGTAGAAAGTATTGAGTATTTAGAGAAGAATTTATATTAACCCATAATGAAGAATGTTTATCACTGATTTTTATATACCTTCACACTAGAAGGCTCAATGACATTTTCTTCAGAAACCTTGACGGTTTCTGGGTCCTTTTCTGGCATTTCTGCCTTATCTTCTTCTTTCTCAGTTGGAGCCTATTAGAAACATCCACTTAATTAGTTAAATGTATTAACATATAACTAAAAAGTAATATCTTAAGGAACTCCTTATCACCTGTAGCACAGGCTCAGATTCCTCAAGAGGTGAGGTTGTGGTAGCCTCTTTCTCAGTCTCTGAGGCAAGCTTTCCAGCTTCCTCTTATTCTTGTGTTTCTAATTCAGCCTGTAACAAAGAAATTTTAATAACTAACAAGATTTAAGCATAAGTTATTACAAGTAAAGAGTTAAACCATTCAGCTACCTGAGCTTTGTCAGGCTGACTGGTCTCTGGAACTTGTGAAGTTTCCATGCATTGGTCTTGTTGTTCTTGGACCATTTCTTTGGAAGTTTGAGGTACTTCAGACCTATCTTGAGTGTGCAACTCAGTTGCCTCCCCTGGTTGATCATTCTGAGCAGATGCCTCAGTTGATCCCTCTCATTGAGTTGGGGAACCTGCTCATTTGCAGGATTTTCTTCAGTAGTCAGGAGTGCTGGTATGTCAAACTGCAATTCATTCACCATGGCTTCATTATCATCTGGTTAATCATGTGAATTGGATGAATTAAAGTGCGGCTCATCCTGATCCTTTTGTGACAGTTTGTATAGTGTGGAGGCAATGTCAGAATCCTCCATCACTATATCACCACTTCTCAAAGCTTCTTCTACCAACTTGAGTGTGCCTTGTCCAGAGTCTTTGGACTTAGGTGCTATCTCAGCAACCTCTGTACTAAGTGCTTCTTCAGCAACTTTAGTAATGGGTGCTTTCTCAGCAACCTTTGAAATAGGTGCTTGTTCAGCAACTTGTGGTGTAGGTTCTTCTTCAGATACCTCTATTCTTTCAGCATCCTTAGACTTGTTGCTTCTTCAGCAACCTTTACCCCTTTTGATTTCTGTAGGACTTGAGAGATGACCAATTCATCATCATCAGAGCTCTCATCAACATTAGGAACAGATTGATCCATAATCCCTGCGGTTTCTGCAGATAGTGCTTGATGCCTGCCACTACTCTCATTTTTACCAATGAGTTCATCAGTAAGGCTTTCCTTTGTAGCATTGATGAGTTCATCAGCAGTTGTATCTTTTGCAGCATTGATGAGTTCATCTGCTGTGACCTTAGCAGCATTGATGAGTTCATCAGCTGTGGTCTTAGCCGCATTGATGAGTTCATCTTCATTTATGAGTTCATCAGTAGTGGCGGCAGTTACCTGAGAGTCGACATCCACAATGGGTATGCCTTCTGATTTGCCAGCAGACTTCTTTCGTGAAGTTCTGGGCTTTTTGGTCGCAACAGAACCTTCAGATACCTCATCAGTCTTTCATTTCTTGGAACCTTTCTGAGATGCAGTAACCTTTTTCATCATATTTGTATACTCATATTTGTAGAGTAGGTTACTATTGGCAATGTCTGCCGTCTCTCTAAGCTCAATGCCAAGGCACTCTAGTAAGTAGCAAATCTTCAGTCCATAGCTTACTGTGGCTTTTGGCTCAGCAAGGCCCTTAACGATTTTAGGCTCAAAGCCTTGTATCTTCTTCACAAATTTCATGAAGGCGTACTTCCCCCAATTTAAAGGGTTTTCCAGCCTTTTGTTTTGTTGATTCAACAAGAATATCATCATCCAGCGTTCTTGGCTTATCTGGTCAGCACCTCCTTATAGAACATCAAAGCATCTGTGAAGGATACATGCCAACACATCCCAGTGGACCAACAGATGTCTGGTCCTTATGTCAGTAAGCTTAAAGTCGATGGCTATGTTTGGCTTGTCAAGATCACACACATCATTGTAGAGCTTTTTGACACCCTCAAGGAGATCTTCATCCTTGGTGTCAATTTCAAAATCCTTTCCAAGATTTTGAAGTTCAAACAGCTCACAGAAAGATGTTTCGTCCAACAGGATTTCCTGTCCTTGGACTTTAGTCTTGATAGACATTGTCTCAGTGCAAATGTATGTGTGCAAATGCAGATCGGCCACGTCTGTGTTTTTACAGTCCACTATTTTACTGAGAATTGATCTCGTCTGTTAAGATCAAACGCCCATTTCATCAAGGGTCACGATTGCTTCTTCAGTAATGATCACAATCAGTAATTGTAATTGTGCCCAATTAATGAATTTTGGCGTAAGGCTTTCTGAATCACATCTCTTTTCTGTGACTAGGGACAATCTTTTGACTTATGTAGTCAGTTCAGAGATTGTGTGTAACTTAACATAAAAATGGAAAGATACAAAACACCAGAGATGTAGTTGACTGAATATAATTGTACCACATTTCTCTTGTGTTCCCCCTCACTAAGTGATCTAGATATCTGAGTACCTGTCTCAGAAATCTTCAAATAGCCATTTTACCCTTTAACCTTTGATATCTGAGTACTCGTCTCAGATATCTTTTTGCTATGTGTTTTACCTTTTGTCTTTGATATTCTGGATTCCTGTTCCAGATATCTTATCTCTTCTTTTTCCTTTCTCAATCATACTGAGTTCCTGTATCAGAGATTAGAACTTTTAAGTTCCTTTGGTAGCTCCATTAACCCAAGACTATGTCTCAAGGTTAAGAACCTGCTTTCTTGCAAAGGCTTTGTAAAGATATCTGCAAGTTGGTCTTCAGTACCAATCTTGAGTATCTCTATATTTCCTTTTTCAACATGGTCTCTAATGAAGTGGTGTCTAACATCAATGTGCTTTGTTCTTGCATGAAACTTAGGATTCTGAGTTATGGCAATAGCACTTGTGTTATCACAGAAAATCGGTGTTTTCTCTTCATTGATCTCATAATCTCTGAGTTGTTGTTGTATCCACAATATATGTGAAGCACAACACCCAGCAGCAATATATTCAGCCTCTGTGGTAGATGTGACAATTGAGTTTTGTTTCTTGCTGAACCGTGATATAAATCTGGCACCAAGAAATTGACAAGTTCCTGAGGTGCTTTTTCTATCAAGCAATGATCCAGCATAGTCAGCATCAGAATAGCCAACTAAACTCAATCCACTGTCTTTTGGATACCACAATCCAACTTCTACTGATTTTTACATACCTTAATATTTTCATAGCAATGTTGTAGTGTGATTGCATTGGATTTGTCTGAAATCTAGCACACACTCCAACTGCATATTGAATATCAGGTCTACTTGCAGTGAGATACAGTAGAGACCCAATCAATTTCCTATACTTGTGTTCTTCAACACTCTTGTCAGTTTCAGTATAGATCATTTTGGTTCCAATGCTCATAGGTATCTTAGCATTCTTTTCAGAAGGCTTTAGATTAAACTTATTGAGCATATCTTTTGCATACTTTGTTTGACTAATGAATATTCCATCATTAAGTTGCTTGACTTGAAATCCTAGGAAGTAGTTTAATTCTCCCATCATGCTCATCTCAAATTTACTTTTCATGAGCTCAGCAAAGTCTTCACAAAGTTGCTTGTCTTTAGATCCAAATATAATGTCATCAACATATACTTGAACTAAAAGTAGTTTCCCTTCATGGTTCAAAGTAAAGAATGTTTTATCAACATCTCCTTTCTTGAAGCCACTTTCCAACAAGTATTTGGCTAAAGTATCATACCATGCTCTCAGAGCCTGTTTCAGTCCATACAGAGCTTTCTGAAGCTTATAAACCATTCTACTTTCTGTGGAAACCTCAAAGCCTGGTTGTTGTTCAACATAGATTTCTTCAGCAAGTTCACCATTTAGGAATGCACTTTTAACATCCATCTGATAAACTTTAAAGTCATTATCAGCTACAAAGGCTAGAAATAGTCTAATTGCGTCCAATCTTGCAACTGGAGCATATGACTCATCAAAATCTAGTCCTTCTGTCTGGGTGAATCCCTTGGCAACCAACCTTGCTTTGTTTTTGGTTATTTCACCAGACTCATTCATTTTATTTCTGAAAACCCACTTGGTTCCAATTACAGATATTCCGTCAACAAATGGAACCAGTTTCCAGACTTTGTTTCTCTCAAATTGATCCAACTCTTCTTGCATTGCAGAGATCCAATCTTGATCCTTCAATGCTTCTTCTATAGTTTTAGATTCAATATTAGAGATGTAACATCCATAAAGAGAGTCAGCAATTGCTCTCCTAGTTCTAACTCCTTGGTCTAAAGGACCGATCACATCCTTTGCAGGATGATTTCTTATCCATTTCATAATGGGTTTTGAACTAGTAGGATCAATATCATTTTGATCTAAATGTGAATCAATATGATCTTGATAGGATACTTGTGCAGTATCTGAGATATTTGGCACATGGGAAATTCCATGGATATCTGACACTTTTTCAGTGTTAGAGATATCAGAAATTTGATTTTCAGCAATCTCATTCTCAGAAACCTCTTCATGATGAAGATTCTCAGTAACCTGATCCATTTCTGGAATTCTCATAGGAAATTCTTCATCATGTCTTAGAGTCATCTGGTTGTTACTAAGCAATGGTTGCTTTTCATCGTCAGATTCATCCTCTAAGTGAATGATAGAGTTTTCTTTTGAGGATTCTTCTTCAGAATCTTTAATCATTAGTTCTTTGAACCTATTTGAGAGTTCTTCATTCAAGAGTACTTTCTTGTTTCCTTCGTAGAAGACAACATGAACAGATTCTTCAGTCTTTTGCGTTCTCTTGTTGTAGATTCTGTAGGCTTTGCTGTTCAGAGAATAACCAAGAAATACTCCTTCATCTGCTTTTGGTTGAAATGTTCTTAAGTATTCTTTTCCATTGTTAAGAACAAAACATCTGCAACCAAACACCATCAGATGTTTGATACTAGGGTGTCTACCAATCAAAAGTTCGTAAGGAGTTTTGTCATGGTGTTTGTTAATCAAACATCTATTTTGAGTGTAGCAGGCTGTGTTAACAGCTTCAACCCAATAGATTTCACTTATTTCAGTGTCAGCAAGCATTGTTCTTGCTGCTTCTTTTAGGGTCCTATTCTTCCTTTTAGCAACACCATTTTGTTGTGGTGTCCTTAATGAAGATAGTTGATGTTGTATACCTTTGCAGGTACAAAACTCTTTTATGTCTTTGGTTCACAAACTTCGATTACCATGGTGCATTACGATTACAGATACCTTGTCATTTTTCATGACTTCAAGCTTATTCAGCAAGTTGGGTATCTCAACCCTTGCATCTGATTTATGTTTGAGAAATACAACCTAAGTGAATCTTGAGTAATCATCAACAACAACCAGACCATACTTCTTTCCTGCATAGCTAGTTACAGAGGATTCAAAAAGATCCATATGTAACATTTGCAGTGGCCTCTCACTGGAGTGTCTAGTTTTAGACTTAAAAGATATTTTGGATTGTTTTTCCATTCGGAAAGCTGAGCATATACCATCTTTTCGATATACCATTTTGGGTAAACCAACCACCAATTCTTTCTTGGCTAGCTTGTTCAGAGTTTTGAAGTTCAAGTGACTCATTCTTTTATGCCATAGCCATTTTTCTTCAGTGTGGCCAGATTGACTCACCATGAGACATTCTTCAGTTGTGGCAGATGCCCAGTCAGCAACATAAAGATTTCCTTTTCGCCTAGCAACCAAGACTGTCTACTTTGACTCATTGTCAATTACTTTGCATAGTTTTGACTTGATCTTGATAGTGTACCCTTTGTCTACCAATTGACTCATGCTTAGGAGATTATATTTCAATCCCTTTACATGTAGTACTTCAGAGATTGTAAGAGCTCCAAACTTCAGATTGCCAAAACCTATGGTTGGATTTTCATCTCCTCCAGCAAATCTAATAATTGGTCCTTTATCTCATTTTCTGTAGTTAATCAGATTTGCTTTGTCTCCTGTCATGTGCTTCCCACATCCACTATCAAAATGCCACTTCAGGTTCTTCCTAAGAGTCTTCTGCACAAAACAGGAAACAAGGAGTTAGGCTCTCATTCCAACAATGGAACCTTCTGGACTAAAGAATCTCCCTGTAGGAATCCATTTCTGAATGAACTTCCTTGGGATATTCTTTTGTCTTGTTGGAACATAAGGAGGAATTTTAGGTAAATGACTGGTTTCATTATCATTTAAAGCTATTTTCCTTCTTGGTGTGTTCCTTGGTGCTCCTCGTGGTGCTTTCAGATACTTGTCAGATTGCTGAGTCTGCTTTTCAGCAAACTTAGCTTTCCTTGCCAGATTTCTTCTAGCCCTGGCATTCAGAGTGGTCGTAACCTGTTCTTTCTTCCATTTCTGATGATTGCTATGCGCAATCCTGGCTTTCATCCATCGTTCTTGCTCTTGTTTATACTCACGAGCGAGTTGTTTCCCGATGGGTTTATAGCCAATGCCATTTCGAGCACCTGGTGCTGTCTGAGTTCTCTTCTCAGCAGCTTTGCTAGTCTCTGGAACGTCTTTCTTTCCAGAAAACGTGATGTTGGAAAATTTTCCTGCTCCTGCAATTTTTTCTTTCTGAGAGACATATCACTGTGGGTGATTACACTTTTCAGTGCTATGTTTCTTTAGAGAAACATTCCCAACAGTTTTCTTTTGGACTTGTTTTACCCACAAAGGTTTGGTTGCGACTGCCTTTCCTTTGTCAACAACCTTAGCTTTCTGACCAATGATGTAGGTTATTTGAGAACCATTTTGCTGAGCACTAAAAAATGGTATTCTTTCGTCATTCTTATTCAGAGTAGTAGAGTGTCACAAGCTTTGGCATAGGATTGAAAAGATAGTTCTTTCTTCTTGAGTTCCTCATTTTCAGAAAGAAGATCTTTATTTTCCTTTTGGAGTATATCCATTGCCTTTCTGTGTAACTTCTCCGTTTCAGATATTTGTGCTTTGAGAAATGCATTTTCAGCATCCTTTTTCTCAGATATCTTGAGTAATTGTGAATTTTCCTTCTCAAGAGAATTCGTTTCTTCTTCAAGAATGTCGGTTCTAGCTCGGATCATTTGAAATTCTCTTTTGTAGAGATCAAGTTCTCTTCTGAAATATTCTGAATCTCTGATTTCTTCCTCATCACTCTCATAAATTATCAATTGAGAAATGTTGCTAACCTCGGCAGCCATTAGGCAAGGCTCAATGTTGGAGCAATCTGGATAGATCTCCTCAGCAACCCCACATAACTCCCTTTTCTTTTCAGCCAGTTTGTTCAGCGAGCTTGACAGCTGCATATTCTTGTACTGGTGATAGTTTGGGTCTAGATGCTTTTTCAGCTTCTCTTTAGCTTTTATTCTCTCAATCTCTCGACTGACATATTTTCTCATTTGCTTTACAACAAGAGCATCTTCCTCAGTCATTTCCTTGGTATCCTTCTTTTCAGAAGTGCCTTGTGTTACTAAAGCAACATTGTGAACTTTCTCAGCAATTATTTGTTCTCTCTGAGTAGTTTCATAGTTGACAGTAGCTAAGTGGGAAAAGAGTTCTACTGGAGTGATATTTAGCATTCCTTGGTTGAAATAAAAATACTGAGTATGTTCCCGATTTTGATTCAAGCTTCTCACGATAGTCTTAACTTTTTCAGAGTTAGAGTATCTCTCGCTTTCACCAAGTGCAGCCATTTCACTCATCAATGTTGTGAACCGGAAATCTAGTTCTTCAAGAGTCTCTGTGGGACCTTGTTTAAAGTTTTGGAATTTGAGCTTCAAAACTTCAAACTTATTTTCCTTAGTTTTCTCAGTGCCGGCACAGATTTCCTCAATCAGTTGCCAGGCCACTTTCGCCGTTTTTACACCCCACAGTTTTACACTATATGTGCTCTGGAGTAGAATGTATGATGATATTGCGAGCCTGACCATCTAGTCGATTTCTCTTGCCATCTTCCGATGTCCAGAGCTCTCTGGGCTTTAATTTGGCTCATAAACAACTTGACTAGTAGGTCTTCCACTGGTTGAAGCACCTGTTTGTGAGGACCCACCACTTGGTTCTTCATCAGTGGGAACTCTGTCTCTACCATTAGAAACCTCCATGACCTGCTTGAGTTGTTGAATGACTATGGGTCCATTCTTTATTACTTCGATCATTTCATCACTGATGGCTTCTAGGTGGAGCATCATGTTGTTCTTCCATTTCTCATAATTCTCTGGCTTGAGAATTGGAGCTTCACTTAAAGACATCCTGCAGCAAACACACTAAACAGACAAATCAAGTGTAGGTGAAAAGTAGTTAGTGGACACTTATCTGGGATCTAGGTTGAGTGCAGAAGGCTTGGGAACCTCCTGCTCTGATACCACTTGTTGGTCCAGATAACGGCAAAGGGAAAAGACTAGGGGGGGGGGTGAATAGTCTTTTACAACTTTTGTCGATAAACACAATTTCTCAGATATCTGTTAAGATATATGAAACTTAATTTCAGAGAGTGGAAGACTTTTCTGTGATAAGTGCACGTGCTCAGCAAGATATGTGTAAATACTCAGTAAGGTAAATAAAGCAAGTAATAAGTTGCAGAAAGTAAATAACACTGATCTTTATAGTGGTATCTGAAGGTGGCGTAATCCTTCAACTAATCCACTTCGGCCTTTCTCAGACCTAGAATCCACTAAGATAGATAATTGAGTTCACCTTACAAATATCTTCTCTCGATTCCTAAATACACTAGGTTCCCAACCAAGTGTTCCCCCTGAGTTATTCCCCGGTTTTCTAAGCCAAGTACTTCCTATACTCAGAAACCTTTGAGCTATTCCTTAGTTTCCCAAACTAAGTACTTCCTATGCTCAGTAACCTTGGAGTTATAGCTTAGTTCCCAAACTAGGTACTTCCTGTACTCCACATCGTTTAAGGTGTTGGTTCAGTTAGTGTTGATACGGACATGTGTCCAATCCGTTAGGGGCGCCATAGAGTGTGTCCTAGAGCGCATCAAGGCTGAAATAGCCAATTCAGTACTAGTCCGACCGTCAGATGGTCCGACCTAAGGAAAACCATTTCAGGTCAACTAGTACTTACAAGTCAACACACCTTCTCAGCTGAGTCTGACCAAGCTAGGTGTACGACTTCCGAACATGACAAAAGGTCACATGGTCCTTCCAAGTACCACAAACTGTCAGTCCTAGGATGCCAAACAGACCGGACGAGAGAATCTCGGACGCCACCATCACAATAAGACCAAATGTATATAACAGAACCACTGAGATACTTCCGTGAAACTCTAGGCTCGGACGCCTTGAGTTACCTAGGGGCAGATCAACCAAGCAGAAGGATCTGTCCGAAGGAGTTACACCGACCCAACGTGCGGAACAATACTCTCAGAGGGAAAGGTCCAAACTACCCTCCCTGGCCCAGTAATTAGTACTGGATTACTGTTCACTATTGGGCCATGGGTCAAAGGGAGCATTGGTGTCCAAATCTGAAGCATACACTTGACACCATCTTATGAGTCACTTCATAAGATATGGTATCTATAAATATAGCACAAGGTCCAAGACCTTAAGGCAAGTAAAAAGTTTCTAAGACACAATCCCTAAGTCTGATTGATATCATAACCTTCCTCATAACTATTACATTGAGAGCTACCAACTCTCTCTTGAGTAAAGTCTCTTACCGGATTGACATATGCAATCCGAGTAACCCTTTCTAACCCCCCACTTAGTCCTTTCTGTACTCCACTCGACAGTACTCCCACTACAAGTTGGAGGCGGATCTTAGCCGAGGTTACTTGTACTAGTTTAGTCGGGGTTGGAGGGGTCACCCCTCAACATTTTGGCGCCGTCTGTGGGAAACGTTACAAACGGGTTCGCTGATCGAAGTGATGGAAAGAACAAGACGACAAGACGGACTAGTCTGTCATGGGCGTTGGGACTCCACACCCACGTCCGCGTGGACGTCCGCCCACCCAGGGACGAAGGGCCACTGTGGCTGAAAGGAACGCTGGAAGGAGATATCCGAGCGACGGTCGCACAGTGAGCCCGTCCTCAGATGAGGGAGGAGACGTTCCACACAGGGGAGTCTGAAGTATTCCTGAGAACGTTGTACCTAAGAACCAGGGAGAGGGGATCGTACGAGTTTCTCAGGCAAAAGCTCAAGGTCCTCCACCTGGCCAACACTTTACCATGCCAGACGATCGTGTAGTCCGCACTAGTGACTTCGGATTGAGTGAGAACCAATTCGGTTGATTGCTCACGATAATCCAGGGTTGTCTGGGGTCTAACAATGTCCAACCCCGACAAGCCACTCCGCCAGTGGCTAATCCAAGGCAAGCAGAGCCCGCTCTATCAAGGAACGAGCATCGTTCGATCCAGCAAAGGTTGGGGAATCAGCTACCACAAGAGGATTTTCGGAACCTCCTAGACAAGAGAACTTCTGCTTCCCAGGCTCGGCAAGAAGGAAACCCCAATGGACAAAGAGCATACCAAGAAGAGGGAAATGGGCAGCTTAGAGTTCCACAGCAGATAGCACCGCGGGCTAGAGACCATGAAGCAGAAACCATTCCAGTAGTCCGCCTAGACGAACTCCCCGCGGATGTAGTAATTCATCCAAGAACGGGAGAGATAATGACTGCGGAAGAAATCTATACTCAACAAAAAGCCTTGGAGGTCCAGATTCTAAATCTCGGACGCCTGGTAAAGGATCATGAGCAGATAGCTACTAGTGCGCCAAATCCTTTGTGCGATGACATTATGAGAGAAAAGGAAAGGAATAGAAACTTGGATCAAGTGATTCCGAACTTGGAATACTATTACGGGGATAACAGTAAGATGGATTCCAAAGGGATGAGTGACAATACGAAAGCTCTCACGTTCTCATCTACTCTCTTCGGAACAGCCATGGATTGGTACACTGCTTTGCCGAACAAGTCGATAAGGTCATATGCGGACCTCTCCTCCAAGTTTCTAGGACGATTTGGAAAATCAAAAAGAAGAAAGCGCACTGTCGAGCATCTGGCAGAACTTATCCAAAGGGAGCAAGAGGATCTAAGGACCTTCCTAGATCGCTTTAACGCGGAAGTTCTTCGAGTTGAGCCACATAGTATTAAGAAACGGGTCCACCACCTGTATGCTAATACATTCAATTCAGAGCTCCGCAAAAAACTTTCTAGTCATGAAGTGAGTGAAAAGCATTTGGATCATATCTGTGAAGAAGTGATGTATGGAGAGGAATACTGAAGGAATGTTCCAGTGAGAGCTGGTTCCAAGAAAGGAAAGGAGTAGATAAAGCAAGAGCAACGCCAGGGGAAGTTTGACCCAAAGAAAGATTATAGGGATAAAGGTTTCAACAGATAAAGGAGTCCGCCAAGACGGTTCGCGGACTACACTCGTCTCAACAAACCAAGATCCGACATCTTGGCGACCATTGTTGAGAGAAAGTTGGATATCCAATGGCCAAAACCATCTCATAATAATTGGAAAAACAAGAATGCAAAGGGGTACTGCAAGTTCCACAAGAGCCGTGATCATGAGATGGACGATTGCATTCAACTAAAAATGGAGGTTGAATATTTGATAAGAGAGGGAAAGTTGGAAGAGCATGTCTATACGGATGAGCCTTCCAGACATGATAAGACGGAACGAAAAAGGCGTGACAGAGCTACAGAGCCACCACCCCACCCTCTATCTTGCCACCTCCGCCAGCCCACCGTCCACCTCACGTGGACCGACGCCCATACAGGTACGATGATAACGTTGAAATGGAGAACCCTCCATACAGCGGAGTGACCAACACCATAGCAGGCGGACCAACTGGGGGCGATAGCAGGAACGCGAGAGAACGGACAGCTCAGAATCTCCGGAACAATGACAGATCGTATGTTGCTCCAGCAATTCGAGGGACAAATGCTATATACTTTGATTTTAGTGAAATCCCTCCTCCTACGGCAGGAGGCAAAGATATAGATGATCCGGATGTTCCGCTGGTGGTTTCTTTAACCATCGCAACTTATCGGGTAAACAAGATCCTAGTAGACACGGGGAGTTCCTCGAACATCATCTCCAAATCGGCAATAGATCAGATGAATCTGGGAGGAATCCGATATGAGAGAGTCAACACCTCCATATTAGGGTTCGGAGGAGGTACTGTCCGTCCTCCAGGAAGTATCATGCTTCATGTTTTACTTGGGACACATCCCGCAAGAGTGACACAGCAAGTCCGTTTTGTAGTGGTGGACCGAGCTTTCGACTACAATGCCGTCTTTGGTCGTCTGGGACTTAATCAATTCCGAGCTATACCTTCCACCCTCCATAACAGGATGAAATTCCCGACCCCGTGCAGAGTTGGAGAGGAAGTAGGGAACATCCGAGAAGCTTGGGAGTGCTATATTATGTCCACAAGGAGAGCATCTGCGCCTATATTGGCAGTCACTGTGACCCCTGATCCGCCAGTTGTTCTTCCATCAAAGAAAGAGAATCCACACATTGGAGTAGGGAGCCAGAAGGACAAGTTTCCTAAAACTACACGGATCGAGCCTCATGAAACCCTCAGGGAAGTTGAGCTTGTTGTTGGAAGCCCGGATAAGAAGACTAGAATCGGAACAGAGATGAATGCGGAAGTAGAAATGAAGCTTATTGCTTGTCTCCGAGATAACATTGATGTATTTGCTTGGAGTACTGAAGACCTAAAGGGGATACATCCGAGGATTGCTGTTCACCGTCTGAACATGGATCCCTCGATCAAGTATATCCGTCAAAAGAGAAAAGATTTTGGTCCGATCAAGGATGCCATCATATCCGCCGAAGTTGATCGACTCCTGAAGGCAGGGCACATCGAGGAGGTCCGTTATTCTGATTGGGTTTGCAATGTGGTTCTGGTAGAAAAATCGCCAGGTAAATGGCGGATGTGCAATGATTTCACCAGGCTAAACAAGTTCTGCCCGAAGGATCCGTACCCTTTACCACGGATAGATCAATTGGTTGACTCAACGTCCGGATGTGCATTACTGAGTTTCATGGACGCATATCAAGGATTTTACCAAATTCGGATGGCCAAGGAGGACATCAGGAAAACAGCTTTCTTCACTGCAGGGGGAGTGTATTACTTTAAAGTGATGCCATTCGAATTGAAAAATGCGGGAGCAACTTACCAACGACTGGTAAATCAGATGTTCAAGGAAGAAATTGGCAAAACCATGGAAGTGTATGTGGATGACATGCTCGTTAAGAGCAAAACTGAAGAACGACATGTGGATCACTTGAACAAGTGCTTTGCTATCCTTAGGAAGTATGGTATGAAACTAAATCCAGAATAGTGCACCTTCGGAGTGAAAGGAGGAAAATTCCTAGGATACATAGTCACAGAGAGAGGGATAAGCACAAACCCTGAGAAGATCAAGGCAATCCTAGATCTGCCTCATCCGAAGAACCTCAATGTGGTACAACAGCTTATTGGACGTCTTATGTCCTTAAGTCGCATTATCTCGCGATCCGCAGAGAAGAACCTTCCGTTCTTCAAAATCCTCCGGAAAGGAGAGAGCTTTCAGTGGACCGCGGAATGTTCTGAGGCTTTTGAAAATTTGAAAAAGTACCTCCATTCCCCTCCACTGCTCTCCAAACCCGTGGAAGGAGAACCACTCTATCTCTACCTAGCAATAACGGAAGAGGCAATGAGTTCCATATTAGTACGGATTCGAGCTAATGATCACTTGCCAATCTACTATCTTAGTAAAGACCTTGTTGGGGCCGAGACAAGATATGTGAAGATTGAGAAATTTGCATATGCTTTGGTTTACACCGCAAGGCGGTTAAAGCCATATTTCAAGTCTCATAAAGTAGTAGTACTAACTACGGAACCTTTGAAACAGCTCCTGGGAAAGCCCGACCAATCCGGATGACTCTCTGAATGGGCAATTGAGCTGAGCGAATATGACATTAGCTACCAGGCTCCGACAGCCAAGAAAGCTCAAGTTGTTGCTGACTTCCTGACGGAGTACCCTAAAGCAGACTCAGAGAAAGTCCTGGACAAACAGGCATTTGAATGCGTAATCACCAAGCAGGTCGCACGAAAACCAGTTCCGCCAACGATCAACCCGGAAAACCTTGAGGATGCTCAGTTCATTAATCAGTCTCTGACTGCATCATGGGAAGAAACTTGGGTCAACCAAATGTTCCTTCTTGATGATATCACAAGGGAATCTAGTACCAACAACCCTGGTCTGGATATTAAAGAGAGGGAGGAACACAGGTTAGAATCTCAGGAGCTTACAGAAAACCTCCAAACCAAGGAACATCCCTCTGATGTTTGGACATTGGAAGTGGATGGTTCCTCCACTGGAAGAGTAGGAGGAATTGGAATCTATCTTAAAAGCCCTGATGGCGCGGAACTCGACTATGCGATATCGGCAAAAAGGCATAAATGGTCCTAAAGTTTGGGGGGTATCGCGTACGCAGTACAACGTTTTCCTGCTCCGGCAACTTCAGTCCTACTATTTTAATTTTCCGACTTGAAAGATCCTTTCGGCGAAAATTCGACACTTGACCCCGTTGACTGCTGAGTTGGCTGCATTGTCATCAGGTCAAACACGAGTTTGACTAACACACAAGCAGCTGACTCATTTCCAGAATAAAGAAAACTCAAAAATAAAATGCAAAACCCAAAAAAAAAAAAAGAAGGAAAAATAAAATAAAACTCGTGTTTCTGACCACAGCGCCTTCTTACTTCCCTACACCATTTCACCTCCAGCAATCGGTCGATGTGCCTCACATCACCGCCGTCTGTTCCGGTGCCTCCGGTACCCGTATATCCAGCTCCCGCGCCTCTCTATTCCTTGCCTCAATTTCAACAGGTGAGTACATTTATGCTATCTCTTTCTCCTTTACGATAATTTTTCTTATTGATTAGTCCATTTGATTTTGATCTTGCTTGATTAATTAATTTGGGATTTTTGTGGTATTGATTAGTACATTTGATTCTGATCTTGCTTGATTAAATTAAAGGAATTGATTATGTGATTAGTTAGTGTTACTTAGCTAATTTGATTCGCTAATGTAGGATCAAATCTACCATTTAATCCCTATTAATTTCATATTAGCACGAAACTGGAAACAATCCAGGATTGATGCGATGATCTGTGGTTGGATTTTCAGGCACAACAGCTGTTTGAGAGGGATGCTCAAAAGTTAACACCTGAAGCACTTGAAAGTGTTAAAGTCGCTCTTGCAAGCAAGTGAGGTCGACCACAAAGCGGAGATTAAGAAGAAGGCGATTCCACGGTGCGCAGCCGACATGGGAGGATCCTACTCTTGCAGAATGGCCGGAAAGTATGGATCTTTGCATTTTCTGGTTACATTCTGTTCTGAATTTTGTTTGTTTTTTTTTTTTGTTTTTTTTTTTTTTTGGGGTTTTGCATTTTATTTTTGAATTTTCTTTATTCTGAAAATGAGTCAGTTGCTTATGTGATAGTCAAACTTGTGTTTGACCTGATGACAATGCAGCCAACTCAGCAGTCAACGGGTCAAATGTCGAATTTTCGCCGAAAGGATCGTTCAAGCCGGAAAATTGAAATAGTAGGACTGAAGTTGCCGGAGCAGGGAAACATTGTACTGCGTACGCCATACCCCCCAAACTTTAGGACCATTTATGCCTTTTTGCCATGCGATATCCCTGGAATTCAAAGTCACCAATAATGAGGCTGAGTATGAAGCACTGTTAGTCGGACTACGTCTAGCCAAGTCCCTGCAGATCTGGAAACTCAAAGCATACACGGACTCACAATTAGTTGAAGCCCAATTTTCTGGTGCTTTCGCCACAAAAGGCCCTTCAATGATCAAGTACCTTGAGCTACTTAAGTAGGAAGTCAGTCTCTTTGATGAGTTCACCCTGGAGAAGTTTAATAGGGCATGGAACGAAAGAGAAGACGCTTTGGCAAAGTATGCGTCCGCAACAGCCACTCTAGACACGAGGAGGGTTATCCTACTCACTATTACGGACTCATCTGTCATGGGTCCTACTCCAAGTGTTATGATGACTGAAACAGGAAGAAACTAGATGACTGATATCTTTAGTTATGTCAAGGATGGGTCATTACCAACTGACCCGAAGGAGTCAAGGAGTGTGCAGTGCCGAGCAAGTAGATATTTTATACTTGGAGAAGATTTGTACAAGAGATCTTTTGCTGGGACTCATTTGAGATGTTTAGGCCCGTAAGAGGCGAAGACTGTGCTGGAAGAAATCCACAGCGGAAGCTACGGAAGCCATTCCGGAGGATGAACTCTAGCTCAGAAGATCATCCGACAGGGCTACTACTGGCCTACCATTGATAAGGATTCCGCTAGCTTCGCCCGGAAATGTCCTAATTGTCAATATTATGCGAATATTCCCCATCGTCCGACACACCCTATGATTCCGTCAGTCATAGCGTGTCCGTTTGATCAATGGGGCATCGATATTGTCGGACTATTCCCAAAGGGCACTCAACAGAAGAAGTTCTTAATTGTGGCCGTGGAGTATTTCACCAAATGGGTAGAAGCTGAAGCTGTGGCAACCATCACAGAAAGCCGAGTGCGGACCTTCATTTGGAAAAACATCATTTGTCGCTTTGGCCTACCCAGAGTTCTTATCTCGGACAATGGTGCTCAATTTTCGGGCAACAGACTCAAGGAATGGTTGGCATCTTTCAAGATTGAACAACGCTTCACATCTGTCGGATACCCACAAGCCAATGGACAAGCTGAGTACACAAATAAGACAATTGTTAAGATCCTGGAGAAGTGGCTGAGAACTTCTCAAGAAAGTTGGGCGGATGATCTAGATGGCGTACTGTGGGCTCGTCGCACCACTGTGCGGACCGCAACTAGAGAGACTCCATTTTCCCTGGTTTATGGCTCAGAGGCAGTCATACCAGCGGAAATTTCCGTCGAGACTATGAGGGTCCAAGAGTTCAATGATTCCGTCAATCATGAAGCTCGGATATTCGATCTAGACATGCTGGAACAGAAAAGAACTGAAGCATTGGCTAATATCCACAGGTACCAAGCAACTGCAGCCCGGGCCTACAACAGGCATGTTCAAGCGAAGGACTTACAGGTCGGAGACCTAGTGCTCCGCCGAGCTAATATCTTGAGAAATGTTGGGAAGCTTAAGCCTAAATGGGAAGGACCTTACAAGATTGTCGGTGCGAGAGTGAACGGAAGCTACGAATTGGAGGACGAGTACGGACACCCACTCAAGCGTACTTGGAATGCCAGGAACCTTCAAAAGTTTTACGCATAGGGATGGTTAAGCGGACCCCTGCCGATCATTTGGATATTTTAGGCTTAAACTGTTTATTACGCGGAACTCCGTCAGTTCTGTTTTTGTCAACCCTTTTGTCATTGGCCATGCAGCCCACAAGTTGAATTGAATTTCCGTCAAATCAATACAACTTCTATCTTTCGATTCTTAAATCTGAAATTTAGCGTTCAAAGTGACAAAAAAGCAAGCGATGAATTCTACTCATATGCGAAATAGAGTACATGTTGGCTCTCCGAACCAAGCTTACGGTGGTAACTAAGATCCCACTTCTTCCCAAAGAGTTTCATGGAAACCCTCACGGAACCCCGCATCGGAAACAAGGGCACATTGACAGTAGGATTCGGGCGAGGCGCCTGACTAGTAGACCTCAGACCTTCCACCTCTTCCGATGTAGGCGAATCCCTACATCGGACCATTGGGTCCGACTCAGCGTCTCTATGATGAAGGCAAGGGAAGACCAACTCAAGGATCGACCTCGGACCTTCCACTTCTTCAACCACAACCATTTTCGAGTACGATACAGAACACTCACATAAAATGGTAAATGGTGGAAGAAGTAGGTGGAACGAAGCGTTCACTCTGCGGGATCGACCGAGCTACGGAAGACCATCTCTATTGGATCGAACCCATCGATCCGGATAAAGATCCGCCAATCTACAGCTCTTCGAGCGAAGAAAAGCTCCGAATGGGCGAATCCCTACACAGGACCATTGAGTCTGACCCAGTGATCTTTATGCTATTTACTAAGGCAAGATGGTTCGGTCTCATTGATCCTCGTGGAGACCCGCCCAGCGACAGCCCTTCGGATAGAGAAAAGCTCCCAATAGGACCGTTGGATCCGAACCAACGATGATTATGGGCAGGTCCGATCCCAGTAATCCCATGGGAGATCTGCCCCGAAACAGCCCATCGAACAACGAAAGGCTCCCACCGGGTGGATCACTCGGGACCACCAAAACCGAACCAAGGAAGTAAGATGTCCGGACCCAAGGATCCGAACCACCTACCATGAAAAGGTTGGAATGATTTGAAAAAAGCCGTACAATTCTGGAGTATATATAGAAGCTACCCACCAATCATGTCAGACCACGTGGCCCGTAACCGCCGGCCATGGGCTTGGGCCTGGCCCAAAATTTTGGGCCCCCAATGGACTTCTAATTAGGCTTTTGCAATTTTGAGACATTACTATTTACAATCGCAATCCACTCGGATCCGTCAGTCCGAAGCAGCCACTACACCCCCACAACTTCTCAGATCCGGACCACTTGTAGTTGGTCTTCTGATAATAATTGTTTCCTCTCTTTATGATTTTATTACAAGTCAAGGAGACTCGGACGACTCGTGTTAATCCCTACGGATGACACTAGTTATTCATGTCCGAACTAGTCTTACTAATCAGAGGTTTTCATACTCCAACACCATCTTTAAACGTCCGAGGTTTAAGATTGGATGGGCACCTTGTGTATCCGAGCCAAGTTCGCAGATTGTTTGATAAAGTCATTTGATTATGCACAAAATATGTTATTTCGTCGACTCGGATTAATCTTCTGACGTCCGAAGCAACATTACTTCTGGTTAAGCATACGAATTATGCACGCAACGACATCCGACTGAGAAATCAACAATACGCCAAAGCGAGACAGCAAAAAAGCGAGCAAATAGATACAATAATGCGTGATCCGAGGCACTTGCGCACCCGGACCAATATGTGGTATTGCCAGCAGTGATTATCCACAACAAAACAAATTATCCGAATGATAAAAGCATTTGCCAAAATCAAATTGTTTGACGGTCCGAAGACCGGTTTTACATGATTTTCGCCCCGTCTTCATTCTCCCTATTGTCCGGGCGTACAAGCCTGTGCTCCGGACGGACCTCCGATCTCTTCCTCCAGTGGTGCTTGTAGGTCAGCTAGCCTCTTATCTTTTGCTTCCTAGGCCAGCTTTTTCTCTCTTCGGATCCTAAATTCCTCAAGGAAGGCAGGGCATTCTTTCATCAGATTCAGTTCATGTGAGAAGCCACGGACGGGCCCGGGCAGAGTAAGCCAGTCCCGATTATGTTCCACATGTTCGTCCAAGGGGACGAAGACATTAGACATCAATACTCGGGGCACAAAGTACGGAAGGTACGGACCACCATGATTATACTTCTTATCCTCGGTCTCATCACAGACCAGCTCCACAAACTCGCACTTGAGAAATTCATCAGCCGAGACACCCTCCGGAGCAAAGTCCGAGCCATCCACCTCTTTGAATGCAGAATACCTTCAGCATCCAAGTCATAGCCACTCGGGATCAATCCCTTACGCCGGAGCTGCCCTATGGCCGCATCGAAGCCATCCTGTCGAGCTTCGTCATACTTGGACTCGAGCATGAACTTCCAAGCATCCGACCCCAAGAAGTCTTGGACAGCACCTGTCCGGACCTGCAGCAACTCATCGAGCATCATCTCTTTGAAAGTCCGAGAGATACTGTTAGAATATCTGTTTAGATTTTGATCAGCAACCTAATGACTTATCTTAGCTCAGAAAGGTGGTTAGTACTCTTAGTTCACTTGAACACTGTAAAAGAGGAAACTCACTAAGTATGATAGTCTAGCAAATCTTGTATAGGATGTTAGGTCTCTGAATGTAATTTTTATATCTTTGAAGAAGACCAAGAAGAAAGCATCTAGCAGGAGAAGTTCAACGAATTTGAAGATTTGAAGACTGCTCAAATTTGCTGAAGACAAAGGTTATCAGACACCTATGTCCAGATATCTCGAAGAAACAAGTGTTTTTCAATAAACAGTGTTGCAAAAGATATCTGAAAATTCAAGGTTTCTGAAAACGAGGAAAAGCGCCCACATATATCTACACTCAGATACCTTGGATAAAGATATTGTTTCCAGGAAACAATATATTTTTAACAAGCAGTATCTGGAGTTATGATAGTCTCTGGAAAGGGACATGCAATGCTTCAGAAAGCGTGCATAGTTTCGTTGACACTACAGGACAAAGTATAGTACAGTGCATTAAATGTGTGGACAGAAATGTCTGAACAAAAACGTTAGTCTCTGAAGAAGAAGACAAACATGCAATAGTACTATACTCAGATATCAATTGTTTGAATTTGATTTAAGCCTAACGGATACTATTCAAACGGCACTCAAATTCATCTATAAATGTCAACATTTAGAATGCTTGAGAACACACACAGAACTCACAACAAGAACACTGAACACTATCTTTCAAGCATACTACTTATCTTCAAGCTTTCTGTTGCGACCAAAGCTCTTGATTCTAAGTAGCACAAAAGTTCTAAGTGTCCTAATCCTTAACAAGCATTGTTATTTGTGAAGGAGTTGAATTAAGATTTCATATCTAAGATTCATTCTCTTGAACACTTATCATAGACTTGGGTCAGTAAAGAACAAGATACCATACATTGTAAAGTGTATTAAGTATACTTGATTCTCAGAGCTATCTGCATAACTGAATAAGTTATTAAAGAAGCTCACCTGACAAACAAACCTAAACTATACACCAAAAGGCGTGGAGTATAGGAAGTACTTAGTTTGGGAAACTAAGGAATAACTCCAGGAAAAAGGTTTCTGAGTACAGGAAGTACTTGGCTGAGAAAGCCGGGGAATAACTCAGGGGGAAGACTTGGTTGGGAACCTAGTGTATTTAGGAATCGAGAGAAGATACTTGTAAGGTTACCTCAATTATCTGTCTTAATTAGTGGATTCTAGGTCTGAGAAAGGCCGAAGTGGATTAGTTGAAGGATTACGCCACCTTCAGATACCACTATAAAGACTTGTGTTATTTACTCTCTGCAACTTAATACTTGCTTTATTTACCTTGCTAAGTATTTACACATATCTTGTTGAGCACGTGCACCTATCACAAAAAGTCTTCCGCTCTCTGAAAATAAGTATCAGATATCTTCACAGAAATCTGAGAAATTGTGTTTATCGACAAAAGTTTGAAAAAGACTATTCACCCCCCCCCCCCTCTAGTCTTTTACTTTGCCGTTATCTGGACCAACAAGTGGTATTAGAGCAGGAGGTTCCCAAGCCTTCTGCACTGAACCTAGATCCCAGATAAGTGCCCACTAACTGCTTTTCACCTACACTTGATTTGTTTGTTTAGTGTGTTTGCTGCAGGATATCTTTAAGTGACGCCCCAATTCTCAAGCCAGAGAATTTTGAGAAATGGAAGAACATGATGCTCCACCTAGAAGCCATCAGTGACGAAATGATCGACGTGATAAAGAATGGCCCCATAGTCATTCAACAACTCAAGCAGGTCATGGAGGTTTCTAATGGTAGAGATAGAGAACAAAGTGATGGGTCTTCACTGACAGATGCGTCAACCAGTGGGAGACCTATCAGTCAAGTTATTTACGAGCTAAAGCCCAGAGAGCTCTGGACATCGGAAGATGCCAAGAGAAATCGACTGGATGGTCAGGCTCGCAATATCATCATACGTTCTACTCCAGAGCACATACAGTGTAAACTGTGGGGTGCGAAAACGGCAAAAGTGGCCTGGGAACTGATTGAAGAAATCTGTGCCGACACTGAGAAAATGAAGGAAAATAAGTTCGAAGTTTTGAAGCTCAAATTCCAAAACTTTAAACAAGGTCCCACAGAGACTTTTGAAGAACTAGATTTCCGGTTTACAACACTCATGAGTGACATGGCTGTACTTGGTAAAGTAATACATATACCCAAGTAGAAAAGATTAAGACTATTGTGAGAAGTCTAAATCATAACTGGGAGCATACAAAGTTTTTCTACTTTAACCAAGAAATGCCAGATATCACTCCAGTGGAACTTTTATCTCACCTTGTCACTGTTGACTATGAGACAACTCAAAAAGAACAAACAACTGAAAAGTTGCAGAATGTTGCTCTAGTTGTCCAAGGAACTTCTAAAAAGAAGGAAGACAAGGAGGTGACTGAGGATGCTCTTGCTGTAAAGCAAATGAGAAAATATGTCAGTCGAGAGATTGAGAGAAGAAAAGCCAAAGAGAAGCTGAAAAAGCATCTAGGCTCAAACTATCACCAGTACAAAAATATGCAACTATCAAGCTCGCTGAACAAGCCGGATCAGAAAGCATCTAGTACTGAGGAAGCAGAAATCGAAAACGATATATGTTTCTATTGTCAGAAACCTGGTCATTTCAAGAAGGATTGCCCTTCCTTCAACAAACTAAAGACAGGTGACAAGAAAGATAGAAGAATCTTCACGAGAAGTCATAGAGCTATGCTCACTGAAGAAAGGAAAAAGATTCAACTCCAACTGGATGCTCTAGACATTGAGTCTGATTCTGAGGATGAAGACTCAGATGATTCCACACTGCCTTCTCCAGAAATGTATGGTGTATCTCATGAAGTGGTTGACTTTGGTCAAAAGAAGAAAGAAGTGTGTGGAGTGGCTTAAGAAATCTTTCCAGATATCTCCAACATTGAACCT
This sequence comes from Plantago major, assembly GCA_026545765.1. Taxonomy (NCBI): domain Eukaryota; kingdom Viridiplantae; phylum Streptophyta; class Magnoliopsida; order Lamiales; family Plantaginaceae; genus Plantago; species Plantago major. Next base: position 27,571,229 of record CM048841.1, on the reverse strand, counting down.
TGTCTAATGGCTGATGAGGTAACACATACTTCTTGGTATACTTATGAAAGTGATGCGGAAGGAATCAAAGATCTGGAACTTCTCAGAAGAGAACTTGATCTCTACGAAAGAGAATTTCTAATGGTCCGAGCTAGAGCCGAAATCCTTGAAGAAGAAAAGAATTCTCTTGTAAAGGAAAATTCACAATTACTCAAGATATCTGAGAAAAAGGATGCTGAAAATGCATTTCTGAAAGCTCAGATATCTGAGACAGAAAAGTCACATAAAGAAGCATTGGCCAAACTTCAAAATAAATGTGAAGGTCTTCTTTCTGAAAATGAGGAACTCCAAAAGAAGGAAGTATCTTTCCAGTCTTATGTTAAAGCTAGTGACACTCTTACTGAAGTACAATCTTATTTAAGAGATCCTTCAGAAAAGGGAGGACTTGGACTGGACGCACAAACAAATAGATCTACCACTCTGAATAAGAGTGATGAAAGAATAACATTTGTCAGTGCTCAGCAAGATGATTCCAAAACAACCTATAGCATTGGTCAGAAATCTAAGGCTGTTGACAAAGGAAAGGCAGTTGCGACCAAACCTTTGTGGGAAAAACAAGTCCCAAGGAAAACTGTTGGGAATGTTTCTGAAAAGAAACATAACACTGAAAAGTGTAATCACCCACAGTGCTATGTCTCTCAGAAAGGAAGAATTGCAGGAGCTGGCGAATTCTCCTATGTCACGTTTTCTGGAAAGAAAATAGACTACCCAGATACTAGCAAAGCTGCTGAGATGAGAACTCATATAGCACCAGGTGCTCGGAATGGTATTGGCTATAAAGCCATCGGGAAACAACTTGCTCGTGAGTATAAACAAGAGAAAGAACGATGGTTAAAGGCTAGAATTGCTCACGGCAATTATCAGAAGTGGAAGATGAGTCAAGCCACTGAAAATCTGAATGCCAGGGCTAGAAGAAATCTGGCTAGGAAAGCTAAGTTTGCTGAGAAGCAGACTCAGAAACCTGACAGGTATCTGAAAGCACCAAATGGAGCACCAAGGAACACACCAAGGAAGAAAATAGTTCTTAATAACAATGATACTAATCATTTAACTAGAATTCCTCCTTATGTTCCTGCTAGACAAAAGAATGTTCCTAAGAAATTCATTCAAAAATGGATTCCTACTGTAAGATTCTTTAGTCAAGCTGGTTCCATTGTTGGTATGAGAACCTAATCTCCTGTTTCCTGTTTTGTGCAGAACACTCTAAAGACTAATCCAAAGTGCATTTTGATGATGGATGTGGGAAGCACATGACAGAAGACAAAGCAAATCTGATTAACTACAAAAAATACATGATGGACCAATTATCAGGTTTGCTGGAGGAGATGAAAATCCAACCATAGGATTTTGCAATCTGAAGTTTGGAGCCCTTACTATCTCTGAAGTACTACATGTAAAGGGATTGAAATATAATCTCCTAAGCATGAGTCAATTAGTAGACAAATGGTACACTGTCAAAATCAAGTCAAAACTATGCAAAGTGATTGACAATGAGTCAAAGCAGACAGTATTGGTTGCTAGGCGAAAAGGAAATCTTTATGTTGCTGACTGGGCATCTGCTACAACTGAAGAATGTCTCATGGTGAGTCAATCTGGCCACACTGAAGAAAATTGTCTATGGCATAAAAGAATGAGTCACTTGAATTTCAAAACTCTAAACAAGTTAGCCAAGAAAGAATTGGTGGTTGGTTTACCCAAAATGGCATATAGAAAAGATGGTATAAGATCAGCTTGCCAAATGGGAAAACAATCTAAAACATCTTTCAAGTCTAAAACTAGACATTCCAAAGGAAAGGCATCGCAAATGTTACATATGGATCTTTTGAATCCTCAGAACTAGTTATGCAGAAAGAAGTATGGTCCGTTGTTGTTGATGATTACTCAAGATTCACTTGGGTTATATTTCTCAAACAAAAATCTGATGCAAGGGTTGAAATACCCAACTTGCTGAATAAGCTTGAAGTCATGAAAAATGACAAGGTATCTGTAATCAGAAAAGACCATGGTACTGAGTTTGTGAACCAGTACATAAAAGAGCTTTGTACCTGCAACGGTATACAACATCAACTATCTTCTGTAAGGACACCACAACAAAATGGTGTTGTTGAAAGGAAGAATAGGACCCTAAAAGAAGCAGCAAGAACAATGCTTTCTGACACTGAAATAAGTGAAATCTATTGGGTTGAAGCTGTTAACACAGCCTGCTATACTCAAAATAGATGTTTGATTAACAAACACCATGATAAAACTCCTTATGAGCTTTTGATTGGTAGACCCCCTAGTATCAAACATCTAAGGGTGTTTGGTTGCAGATGTTTTGTTCTTAACAATGGAAAAGAATACTTGAGAACATTTCAACCAAAAGCAGATGAAGAAGTATTTCTTGTTTATTCTCTGAATAGCAAAGCCTATAGAATCTACAAGAAAAGAACGCAAAACATTGAAGAATCTGTTCATGTAGTCTTCTACGAAGGAAACAAGAAAGTACCCTTAAATGATGATCTCTCAGATAGGTTCAAAGAACTGATGATTGAAGATTCTGAAGAAGAATCCTCAAAAGGAAACAATTCTATCATTCACTTAGAGGATGAATCTGACGATGAAAATCAGCCATTGCTTAGTAACAACCAGATGACTCTAAGACATGATGAAGAATTTCCTATAAGAATTCCAGAAATGGAACAAGTTACTGAGAACCTTCATCATGAAGAGGTTTCTGAGAATGAGATTGCTGAAAATCAAATTCCAGATATCTCTAACACTGAAAAAGTGTCAGATATCCATGGCATTTCTCATGTGTCAGATATCTCAGATACTGCACAAGTATCCCATCAAAATCATATTGATTCACATTCAGATCAAAATGATATTGATCTTACTAGTTCAAAACCCATGATGAAATGGATAAGAAATCATCCTGCCAAGGATGTGATCGGTCCTTTAGATCAAGGTGTTAGAACTAGGAGAGCAATTGCTGGAAATGCATTCATCTATGTATGTTTTATCTCAAATATTGAACCTAAAACTATAGAAGAAGCATTGAAGGATCAAGATTGGATCTCGCAATGCAAGAAGAGTGGATCAATTTGAGAGAAACAAAGTTCACAGAAACTGGTTCCATTTGTTGACGGAATATCTGTAATTGGAACCAATTGGGTTTTTAGAAACAAAATGAATGAGTCTGGTGAAATAACCAGAAAGAAAGCTAGGTTGGTTGCCAAGGGATTCACCCAGACTGAAGGACTAGATTTTGATGAGTCATATGCTCCAGTTGCAAGATTAGATGCAATAAGACTCTTTCTAGCCTTTGCAGCTCATAATGACTTTACAGTTTATCAAATGGATGTCAAGAGTGCATTCCTAAACGGTGAACTTGCTGAAGAAGTCTATGTTGAACAACCACCAAGCTTTGACGTTTCCTCAGAAAGTAGGATGGTCTATAAGCTTCAGAAAGCTCTGTATGGGCTGAAACAAGCTCCAAGAGCATGGTATGATATATTGGACAGATACCTACTAGAAAGTGGTTTCAAGAAAGGAGATGTTGATAAAACACTCTTTACATTGAACCATGATGGGAAACTACTTTTAGTTCAAGTATATGTTGATGAAATTATATTTGGATCTAAAAACAAGCAACTTTGTGAAGACTTTGCTGAGCTCATGAAAAGTAAATTTGAGATGAGCATGATGGGAGAATTAAACTACTTCGTAGGACTGCAAGTCAAGCAACTTAATGATGAAATATTCATTAGTCAAACAAAGTATGCAAATGACATGTTCAACAAGTTTAATCTAAAGCCTTCTGAAAAGAATGTTGAGATACCTATGAGCATTGGAACCAAAATGACCTATACTGAATTTGACAAGATTGTTGAAGAACATAAGTATAGGAAATTGATTGGGTCTCTACTGTACCTCACTTCAAGTAGACCTGATATTCAATATGCAGTGGGAGTGTGTGCCAGATTTCAGACAAATCCAATGCAATCACACTACAACATTGCTATGAAAATATTAAGGTATGTAAAGGGTACTGTAGAAGTTGGATTGTGGTATCCACAAGACAGTGGATTGAGTTTAGTCGGCTTTTCAGATGCTGACTATGCTGGATCATTGCTTGATAGAAAAAGCACCTCAGGAACTTGTCAATTTCTTGGTGCCAGATTGATATCATGGTTCAGCAAGAAACAAAACTCAATTGCCACATCTACCACAGAGGCTGAATATATTGCTGTTGGGTGCTGTGCTTCACAAATATTGTCGATACAACAACAACTCAGAGACTATGAGGTCAATGAAGAGAAAACTCCGATTTTCTGTGACAACACAAGTGCTATTGCCATAACTCAGAATCCTAAGTTTCATGCAAGAACAAAGCACATTGATGTTAGACACCACTTCATTAGAGACCATGTTGAAAAAGGCAATATAGAGATACTCAAAATTGGCACTGAAGACCAACTTGCAGATATCTTCACTAAGCCACTACAAGAAAGTAGATTCTTAGCCTTAAGACATAGTCTTGGACTAATGGAGCTACCAAAGAACTGAAAAAGTTCAGATATCTGAAGAAGATATCAAAGGAGGGAAAAGAGTAATCTGGAACGGGTATCCAGAAAACAAGGTATCTGGAACGGGTATCCAGAAAAGAGGAATCTGGAACGGGTATCCAGAAACCAAAGGCTAAAGGGTAAAATGGCTATTTGAAGATTTCTGAGATAGGCACTCAGATATCTAGATCACTCAGTGAGGGGGAACACAAAAGAGAATGGTACAACTGTCTACAATCAACTACTCTCTTGAAATTTGTATTATTTCTATCTATGTGTAAAACTTGGACAAATACTAAGTGTGAGATAGACTCAGATGCAAACAGTGTTCTTAGTCACACAGAAATGTGATTCAGATAGCAAATCGCCAAAATACATTTATTGGGCACAATTACGATTGCTGATTGTGATCATTGCTGAAGAAGCAATATTGACCCTTGATGAAATGGGCGTTTGATCTTAACGGACGAGATCATTTCTCTGTAAAATAGTGGATCAAAAACTCGCACGGCCCACTAAGCATTTAATATCAAACAAACTTTTACCCATGCCTTACTGCAATAACACAGATACGTACATACAAAATAAATTTGTATGTATATGTCTGTTGAGATTACATTGCTATATATATAGGATTTTGGGAAAAGAATTCACTTTCACCTAATCCAACATTCAGACTTGCACAAGAATAGAAAAAACATTTCTTCAATTTCTCTGCAAATCTCTGTTCCTCAATTAGTTTTTCTGCAAACAATCACTAATCTCTCACCCTAATCTCTTTCAGACTTTCGAAAACTTACACTGTATAAAGAGATGGCTCCAAAACGTGCTTCTACCCAGAAATTCCAATCTACTACCACTGGTACTGTTGAAAAGCAAGCACCAGAGTTGGTAGTTGTAAACAATCGGTTGGTAGGAGACTTTAATCCTGATCATTGTACTTCAAATCATAGGATGATTTGGGGTGGCGCCATGATTGAGGAATACCTCACGGCTTCAATTGAAAACCAAGCCGATAGGAAGCTAATTCTTGACATGCTTGAAAAGGCACAAATCAAGGGTTTTCTGTCTGCTACTCCCAGTAGAGTTTCTTCACTAGATGTGTTAGAATTCTACAACAACTCCAGGATTATTTCCTGTGTTTCTGAAGGCATTGAAACAGTGTCTATCAAATCAAAGGTCCAAGGAAAAGAAATTCTTTTGGACTTAACAACTTTCAGTAAGTTGTTTGAACTTCAAAATCTTGGAAAGGATTTTGAAATAAACACCAAGGATGATGATCTCCTTGAAGGTGTGAAGCAATTGTACAGTGGTGTGTGTGACCTTTACAAACCATACACACCCACTGATTTCAAACTTGCTGACATCAGAACCAGACATTTGTTGGTTCACTGGGATGTGTTGGCATGTATCCTTCACGGATGCTTTGATGGTCTATAAGGAGGTGCTGACCAGATAAGCCAAGAACGTTGGATGATGATGTTCTTGTTGCAACAACAAGACAAAAGGCTGGAAAACCCTTTCAACTGGGGAAAGTACGCCTTTATGAAGTTTGTGAAAAGGATTCAAGGCTTTGAGCCTAAAATCGTTAAGGGCCTTGCTGAGCCAAAAGCCACAGTGAGCTATGGACTAAATATATTCTACTTGATGGAGAAGCTTGGCAATGAGCTCAGAGAGAAGGCTGACATAGCCAACAGTAACCTACTCTACAAATATGAGTATACGAACATGATGAAAAAGGTTACTGGATCTCAGAAAGGTTCCAAGAAGCGAAAAACTGAAGAGATATCTGAGGGAAAAGTTGCGACCAAAAAGCCCAGAACTTCACGAAAGAAGACTGCTGGCAAATCAGAAGACACGCCCATTGTGGTTGTCGACTCTCAGATATCTACCGCCACTGCAGATGAACTCATCAATGCTGCAAAAGATACTGCTGATGAACTCATCAATGCTGATAAGAGAGCCTTGCTGATGAACTCATCAATGCTGCTAATGAGAGTAGTGGTAGGTACCAAGCCCTATCTGCAGAAATCGCAGGAATTATGGACCAATCAGTTCCTAATGCTAATGAGAGCTCTGACGATGAAGATGATGAATTAGTCATCTCTCAAGTCTTAGAGAAATCAAAAAGGGCTAAGGTTACTGAAAAAGTAACTAGTGTAGAGGTATCTGAAGAAGAACCTACACCACAGGTTGCTGAACAAGCACCTGTTTCAAAGGTTGCTGAAGAAGCAACTGTGTCCAAGGTTACTGGATAAATTACACCACCAGAGCAAGAAAGACTGAAGCATATTGAAGATGCTCTGATGAGTGATAGCTTAGTGTTGGAGGATACTGCCATTGCCTCAACACTTAAAAGTCTGTCTCAAGCAGATCTGGATAGGCCCCAAATAGCGTCACCTTCTTCATCCAGATCTGAACCAGTATGTGGATACTGCTGAAATGGTACTTGAGTTACAGATACCAGCATCTTTCCTTGCTGAAGAAAATCCTGCAAAAGAGCAGGTTCCCCAACTCAATGAGAGGGATCAAACTGAGGCCTCTACTCAGAATGATCAACCAGGGGAGGCAACTGAGTTGCATACTCAGGAAAGGTCTGAAGTACCTGAAACTTCAAACAAAGAAGCTGAAATGGAACAATAAGACCAACGCATGGAAAAGTCACAAGTTCCAGAGACCAATCAGCCTGACATTGCTCAGGTAGCTGAATGGTTTAACTCTCTACTTGTGATATTTTTGTGTTTGTTAAATCTTGTTATTTAATGAAATTTCTTTGTTACAGGCTGAATTAGAAACACAACAACAAGAGGAAGCTGCAAAGCTTACCTCAGAATCTGAGAAGGAGGCTTCCATAGCCTCACCACTTAAGGAACAGGAGCCTGTCTCACAGGTAGAAGATAGTTCCTTAAGATATAACATCTCAGATATGTGCTTTACTAATACTATGAAGTGTTTGTTTCTAATAGGCTCCAACTGAGAAGAAAAATGAAGAGACTGAAAAGTCTATCTCTTCAGAGAAGAATCCAGAGACTTCCAAGGTCTCTGAGGAACAAGTATCTGAACCTTCTGCAGAGAAGGTATTTCATTCAGATACCTATATTCTTCAAAGAGCAAATCTCTGATCATTTTTCTCAAACTAACACGTTCTTCTTAACAGGTTCAAAAAGAAGTAGAAGTTGCTAGGTAATTGCCGGGTCAATCCCCACAACAAATGGAAATTGATGAGGCATCAAAGCCTTCATCACAAGAAAAACTTCCAGAGACTGCACAAGTCTCTGAGAGACAAGTATCTGAGCCTCCAGCTGTGGAGGTAATTGACCTCTCAGATATCTGATTTGTCAATAAAATTTTTCTTGATAAAATTTCCTAAGTGTTATGTTTCTAATCTCAGGTTTAAGCAGAAAGAAAGATAACCGAGGATCAGACTTCCCAGTCTCCTCCTCATATCCAGATATCTGAGGCACCTGGAACCTTAGTAGTCAAGTCATCTGAGCCTGTCACACAGTTAACTCAGATACCTTTCTATTCTAAAGCCCATATATCTACTATAGTTTTGAAATTAATTCAGAACACTTTCTTTCAGGCTCAAACAAGTGCCACTAAGGTCCCTGTTGATGAGAAAGAGGACCTGCTTCCTTTCTTCAAGGAACACACTTTGCCAAAGCATCTGAAATGCTTCAAGAAATGGCAAAAGCTTTGATGCTCCGATCTATCTGAGATCTTAAAGGTGACTGATCACCACACCAGGAGAGCACGAGCCCTTGACTTGGAAAACTACGTCCATGCAATGTTCCCCACTGAACAATATTCTTTCGGAACATTGATGGATAAGGATTTTGTCAAGGAAGTGGCCAGAAAGCTGATCCAAGCTTTCACCCAAGAAGATGATCAGATCAGATTGCAGATGGCATTCAAGCCTACTTTGCCCCAGACTCTACAGTACATACCCTCTGAACAAGAGGAAGTTAATGGGCAAACGGTCACTATTCCAGAAGTGATCAACCTGGTCTCTGAAGATGAAGAAGAGAAGGAGACTGATGAGAATAATTATGAAGATCCTCCTTCTGACCATCACAAGGATGAGGATAAGAAAGATGATGATGATGCCCCTGCACCAGGGACATGAGGGATTCCACAAGGAAACAATGCCTCAGCTGCTGAAAAGCACACTGAGAGGACATCACAACAATCCCCTCCTCCATCTCCTTAGAAATCTACCCATCCATCTCCTCAACAAAAAGACACTACTGAAAAAGCAGTTGAGCACTCTGAGGAAAACACTCAGAAAATAGTGGATGCACAAGCCAGAGTTGCTCAACTCAAACAACTGTTGGAGGAAGAACAACAGCTACATCTTCAACTGGAAGAAAAGATAGATGAATCCAGAGTCGAGCTAGATAAACTTGAAGAACAAACACGCAAAGAAATGCAAGATTACTCTGAGATTAAAGAGCTCCGGGACGCTGTTGATTATATTGCTAAGGAGCTAGATGCTGAACAAGTATCTGGGGAAAAGCATGATGCTAAGGCTGCATCTTCACCAAAGAAACGATCCTCCAAAGGCAAGAAACCCATATCTGAGATGGTTGCCACCTTCAGAAACCTTGATGAAGAAGTGCTAGAGGATGCAGATCACTAGGTTGATGACTCAGATGATGAAGAAGACAAGACATTGGCAGAACATCGCAATGAACACTTAGCAGTTTCTCATCTGAAAAGGAAGCTAATTGCTCCTGAAGTATTCAACAAACTGCCAAATGTCCACTCCCAAGAATACATGAATAGATACCAAGTCTTGGCACATCTTAAAAAGGAGTTGTCTTCACAGAATAAAGATGTAATTGCCTCCGTCCCCTCAGATATGAAGAAATTCACTGAGCTCATCACTCAGAGAACAACCAGTATGGTTCTTCCTCAGAAGGATCTGGGAATGGTAAGGGACGATGATGAATCATTAGCTGAAAAAGCTTTTCATGAGGCAAGTTACACTGCTGGAAAAGCAGATGCCATACTAGGCCCATTGGCAGAGCTCACTGATAAGGAAAATGGACTTATCAAACAAAATCAGGAGCTCAAGGCTCAACTTCAGAAGTTGGTTACTGCCTACAATTACTTGCAAGGGAATTTTGAGTCTCTCTCAGAATCCTTTATGGTACTTAGTCAGTCAACAATGACTAAGGGGGAAGGATTTGGACCTCAACGTCAGGGGGAAGGAAAGAAGAAATCTAGAGTTTGTGCTGCTCAGAAAGGAAGAGGAAACAAGAGAACTTCCCAGCCACCACTCAGAATAAATGAGCCCTCATCAAGTCAAGCTACTTCGCAAATAGTAGCTACTTCCCAGCAATCAACTGAAGAAACAACAATGGTAACAAGAGCCATGGCACAAAGACCTCCAAGGAGTACCAAGGCTCCAAGGAGAAGACAAGTAAGAGGGATTGATGAGTCAATAGAAGAAGAAGAAGAAGAAGAAGAAGAAGAAGAAGAAGAAGAAGAAGAAGAAGAAGAAGAAGAAGAAGAAGAAGAAGAAGAAGAAGGCCAAATCAAATCCCAGGGCAATGAAGAAGGCTGCAAAATTTTCACAAGAATTGATCTTGATGATGATGATGATGAGGATGAAGATGAAGCTCCTCTTCACAAAAAAAGAAGAAAGGTTGATAGCCTATCTGTGCCCTTAGCTGCAAAGCCTTTGGCAGCTATAACACCCTCTGGAAATACCAAGTCAATCCAGAGTGGTTCTTCAAGCAATCCCCCAAGGGAGAATTCAAGGCAAAGGAGGAATAGACTAAGAGCTAAAAGAAGAAAAAGTAAACTTCCACTCAGGACAGAAGAAGCCAGAATTGAGTATGTGAAGACTGACAACAACTCATCTGTCTACAGGTGCATTAATCAGAAGAATGGCTACTGGATTCTGGAACTTAAGCATCTACTGGTAAATTCAAAATTTCCAGATGCAATCCATAAACAACTCATGGCATGGAGAAAAGACAAGCCAATCTTTATTAACACCAACCACATCAAAGCATGGTTGGATTTTGAAGTTAAAAGAGAATAGAAGCCATGAAGAAGGACCTATCTGATGAATGTCCTTATGGAAAGCCAGATGATGTACACAGAATTCCCAACATAACTGGAACTGGCACAAGGCCAAGACTTGCCGTGGAACCCTTTGAGTCATTCTACATGACTGAAGAACAATACAAGGGTGACATCAAATATCTGAGGATTATCTATGATTATTTCAAGCTATCAGATTTCAGAATTGTGCATGCCTAGAAGTGGGGAAAGTATATGTGGGTCAAACACTTTGCCAAGAAGAATCATACCAAAACCTACAAGGAAGTCTGTGAATTTGCCAGAGACACAGTGATGATTGTCAGAACTCTTCTCTATGACTACTCTGATGATATCAAAAGGTTTGGTGATAGGAAATTTGCAGATTGATCCATGGAACTGCTTTGAAGACTTGAAGACCAGTTTATTAGGATGTTCACTTGGAGCTTGGTTACTCCTGTTGTCCTAATTTACTATGTACTTTTGTATCTTGCTGACTGCTCTAAATGTTGTTTTATCTTGTAAAAGTTATCTGTGAACTCTCTTGTAAAAGATATCAATGTATAAAAGATAACTTGTCAGCAAAGATCACACCTTGTGATTTGGTTGATGTTTACTTTCTGCACTTAATTATATGAATTGAAAGATCATAAGAAATGATTAAGTGGTGGATTGTTTCCTCATCCAGATTTGTAATAGGTCAGATAGTCATCGTTGACTGATCAAAATGGGGGAAATTTTTTAGGAATATCTGTTTAGATTTTGATCAGCAACCTAATGACTTATCTTAGCTCAGAAAGGTGGTTAGTACTCTTGGCTCACTTGAACACTGTAAAAGAGGAAACTCACTAAGTATGATAGTCTAGCAAATCTTGTATAGGATCTTAGGTCTCTGAATGTAATTTTTATATCTTTGAAGAAGACCAAGAAGAAGGCATCCAGCAGGAGAAGTTCAACGGATTTGAAGATTTGAATACTGCTCAAATTTGCTGAAGACAAAGGTTATCAGACACCTATGTCCAGATATCTCGAAGAAACAAGTGTTTTTCAATAAACAGTGTTGCAAAAGATATCTGAGAATGCAAGGTTTCTGAAAACGAGGAAAAGTGCCCTCATATATCTACACTCAGATACCTTGGATAAAGATTATGTTTCCAGGAAACAATATATTTTTAACAAGCGGTATCTGGATTTATGATAGTCTCTGGAAGGGACATGCAATGCTTCAAAAAGCGTGTATAGTTCCGTTGGCACTACAGGACAAAGTATAGTACAGTGCATTAAATGCGCGGACAGAAATATCTGAACAAAAACGTTAGTCTCTGAAGAAGAAGAAAAACGTGCAATAGTACTATACTCAGATATCAATAGTTTGAATTTGATTTAAGCCTAACGGATACTATTCAAACGGCACTCAAATTCATCTATAAATGTCAACAGTTAGAATGCTTGAGAACACACACAGAACTCACAACAAGAACACTGAACACTATCTTTCAAGCATACTACTTACCTTCAAGCTTTCTGTTGCGACCAAAGCTCTTAATTCTAAGTAGCATAAAAGTTCTAAGTGTCCTGATCCTTAACAAGCATTGTTATTTGTGAAGGAGTTGAATTAAGATTTCATATCTGAGATTCATTCTCTTGAACACTTATCATAGACTTGGGTCAGTAAAAAACAAGATACCATACATTGTAAAGTGTATTAAGCATACTTGATTCTCAGAGCTATCTACAAACAAACCTAAACTATACACCAAAAGGCGTGGAGTATAGGAAGTACTTAGTTTGGGAAACTAAGGAACAACTCCAGGAAAAAGGTTTCTGAGTACAGGAAGTACTTGGCTGAGAAAGCCGGGTAATAACTCAGGGGAACACTTGGTTGGGAACCTAGTGTATTTAGGAATCGAGAGAAGATACTTGTAAGGTTACCTCAATTATCTGTCTTAGTGGATTGTAGGTCTGAGAAAGGCCGAAGTGGATTAGTTGAAGGATTACGCCACCTTCAGATACCACTATAAATACTTGTGTTATTTACTTTCTGCAACTTATTACTTGCTTTATTTACCTTGCTAAGTATTTACACATATCTTGCTGAGCACGTACACTTATCACAAAAAGTCTTCTGCTCTCTGAAAATAAGTATCAGATATCTTCACAGAAATCTGAGAAATTGTGTTTATCGACAAAAGTTTGAAAAAGACTATTCACCCCCCCCCCCTCTAGTCTTTTACTTTGCCGTTATCTGGACCAACAAATCCCAACGTACTCGTCCACATTCTCCCGATGCACCCTGAGATCCTTCTCCAGAGACAAGATAGCACTCTTCAGCTTCACCACCTCCACCTCGGACTCCTTCTTCGCGGCAATGACCTTCTTCAACCTTTCGGACAAGGAGAGCACCTTGGACACCTCTATCTCTCGAGCAGCCTTAGCCTTGGTCAGGTCCTCCTCCATCGTGGCCCTCCGACCCGCCACCACGGAGCACGCTCGAATAGCGGGAGTGAGCTACGATATCAAATATTATACAAGACCATGAGGATTCCGAATCAAAGAAAGATACAACATTCTATGGTAACCAACAAGCAAGCCTATGGTTCGGATCAGTGCGAACCTTCAGGTGAATTGCGGATAGCTTCGTAATACGGTCCAGCTCCGGAGCAGCAGCCATCCGGGCCACCTCCGCATCTATGTCCGACTCACTACTCATTTTCCCATTGCCTTTCTTGGAATGAGGAATCGGACCTACGGAGGGGTGCTTCTGCCCGACTTGAGCACTCAAACCGCTGGCAGGAGGGTCCCGGGACACAGCCTTCGGAGGTTTCTTTGTCCCCTTCGAGCCCGCCACCTTGCCCTTATCCGGAGTGGGCATCACCTGGGCCTCTTCGCCCACCTTAGCCCTCCGAGTCTCCTCCACTCGGAAAGTGGCTACGTTCCGGGGCTCGTCCATAGGAATCACGGTGGACGTCTTGATTATCTGCGTCCGAGTGCCCTCCGCCATCTCCTTCCTTTGTGCGGCGTTCTGCTTCCGCTTCAGCTCACGCATGGTCGACATGATATACTCAAACCAAAAATCTGTGCATCCGAAGAACAAAAAGTTATATGCAAGACAAAACTTTTGCAAAAAAAAAAAACCGACTCGGATAAGGCAAATACATGACCGAACGAGGAGAACTTACTCAAATCCTTCTTCCCATCACAAAAGCTTGGCTCCGAAAATCCATCTAGGTAGGGAAGAGGCTGGCAGATTAAACCCCGGAAAAAATACTTCTCCGGATCTTGATTCTTGTGGAGAGCTTGCATCCACATTGGAATGTTCCGAGCCGGAGGCTTCCAGTCTGGCAATCTCCCTCGAAAGAACTTCCTCTCGAAGCACCACTGAACCCGCTCCGCCCCGGACTGAACATGCTTTAAAGTGGCCCGGACGAAGATGTATCTCTTCCACCAGTTTATCCCCAAAGAAGAGAGAGGATCCACAAAAAAAGTGTACGCTTGGCGACATACCAACGTATAGAAGAATACGTTCCTATTGCACAAATTTAAACAAAACAATTTACGAAAATTATCGAAAGTAACCGGGATGCCCTTGTATTTACACATCACCCCGGAGCACATCAGGTTTCCGAGAGAATTGTGGATGATCTGGTTCGGACTCAACTCCATTTCATTCAAAATGTCCATCAATTCGGACGACACAGGCAAACGCCATCCATAGTGCAGACTTATCTTATGCACGCACATGTATCCGGGAGGGGGATTGTAGAAGGCATGTGACTCATCTGGAATAAGAATTTCCATGGATTCTGGAATCTCATACTTCCTCCGAAGCTCCTCCACCTCTTCGGACGTCACAATAGATGGGCACGTTGGCAATGCACAATCCTTGTTAAGCTCGCCCTCCAGATCAGGATGAGTTACATCGTCCCTTAACCGAGGAAACTTCACCCGGAATACGTCTTCACCCTTCTTATTGCCCTCAGGCAGCTCCTCCACAACCTCATCCTCAGTCTTGTGATGACTCGGTCCCGCTTGCCCGACGACTCCCTCCGGAATACATGAGGAGAAATGATTTCCTCCTCCTCGTCTTCTTCCGAACTAACACCATCATGCCGACCCTCCTCCTCTTCAACATCCTTATCCTCGTCTTTTTCCTCCCCGGACGACGAGCTCAACTCCACTACCATCCGAAGAGGGACCGCAGTGCGAACTCGATCTTCAACACCTTCTTCGAACATGGCCAGTTCAGGCGGTGCGTCGGAGGTATCATGCACTTCCTCGATATTCGGCACCTGTGGATCCGGAACGAACGGCATTCAGTTAGGGTTAATCCAAAAATTATAACCTTAGTTGCGAATGAGGGATTGAATCTCTACCGGAAGTTCGGACTCCTTCCCAGCACGGCGCGGACGAAGATTCCCTATGGTCCGAGAGGTCGTCTCATGAACATCGACGACACCCTGTACATTAGAGACTTCCGGGTAATCTTGACGATCCGGATACCTTGAACCCGAAACAACTAACCGGAATAAAGTGCTTACCTCGGGCTCTTCCCGGCTCGGATGAGGAGAACGATCCAGCTCTTGCAAATCCTCAATACCGCCAACATCAAACTCCTCGGAGCTCTCTATAAAGGACGACGCTTCGGAAGCATACCCTTCAGCTTCGGATCGGTTTTGACTATCACACTTTGACATGCTAGGGAAAGAAAATGCAGTTCTATGAGTTTTAAGATTGTAGTCCGAGAGGCCATTTACGTAGATTAAAGTTAAAAAATCTACAACTAGGATCGGAGGAGCAGGAACAACTACGTCGGACGCAGTTAGTTCAGAGTTAGTATGGAGTCAGTTCGGTGTTAAATCTAACTACTCAGTATCTCCGAAGCAAACTACGTTAAACTACTTGTAGACAACTACGGAGTACAGAAAACGTACATACATCCGAACATGCAACATTTTGAAAATGGACAAATAGAAAGCACAGAAATCTTGGAATAAAAGGAGGAGAACAAGAAACTTACTCGCACTCGAATGATTGGATCGAAAGCAGCTAACTTTACTCGGATAACTTGCTACGAACTTCTTCTTACTCGCTTCGGATTGCTCGAATATGCTTCGGATGCACTAAAACTCGAAAATCTTCTCTCTAGAAATGTGAAAGTGACAGCGGTGAAACCGCTATTTATAAAAGGTTAAATCTGGAAGCCCAACCGTCGCCATTTTTCGGGATTAAATCTCAACCGTAGATCAAAATTCATCCAATGGCATAGTACAACAATACCAAGTGAAATGACGAATTGGTACAAAAAATTTACCTCACGATGACAAAAAAATACAACTTCACCATTCTCGGAAGAAGGACACCACTCAACCTTCGGATGGCCGGTCCATCCTCTACCTCGGATCCCTATCCTTTTTTACAAGGAAGGACGATTTACCTCACAATCACACGGACCCTCATCCGTTCGGATGTCCCTCTTCGGACCATCCCAACCAGGTTGATAAAAACCCTATCCTTTTTTTACAAGGAAGGACGATTTACCTCACAATCACACAGACACTCGTCCGTTCGGATGTCCCTCTTCGGACCATTCCAACCAGGTTGATAAAAAACCCTATCCTTTTTTACAAGGAAGGACGATTTACCTCACAATCACACGGACCCTCGTCCGTTCGGATGTCCCTCTTCGGACCATCCCAACCAGGTTGATAAAAATCCTATCCTTTTTTACAAGGAAGGACGATTTACCTCACAAGCACACGGACCCTCGTCCGTTCGGATATCCTTCTTCGGATCATCCCCTAACCCACCAAAGGTACGCATCCGACGTTCGCTCTTCCTACACTTGATCTCGCTTACAAATACCCCTTTTCTTTATTTTTGTTGTAGTCCGAGCCTCCATCTTCGGAATGCAACAAGAAGAAAAGGGGGGGGGGGGAAGAGATTAGGTTAAGGACTACAAGAAGCACGGATTACACCTTTTTTCTGCTTACGAGGGACGGATTGAACCAAGAAACAAACTGTGTTCTCCACTTTTAACCATAGTTCCACAACTATCTTCTACTAAGATACTTGGAAACTAGGGGTACATATGTTGATACAGAAATATGTCAAATCCGTCATAGACGCCTTTGGAATGAATCCTAAGGCATCCCAAGTTGTCTACGAGTCTGGCACCTTACAGTCCGACCCCAAGCCCCCGCAGGTCCGACTCACCCAGGTGGAAAGGAACGGGAGGGCCCAAAGGGTAGTAGGTCCGACCCTGCCAATGGTCAGTAACCATGGGGTCCGACCCGGACACCCATCCGAACTAAACACAACAACCTCATAAGCAACCAAGTGAACTGGCACTGGAGAGTATTGAGATCCGAGTCACATGTCCTGGACCGCCTCCTTCGGACAGTGCATGCATAGTGGAAATCCCCAGACCAACCTAGTACGGTCCGGACCTCTGGTCTGGACCTACCTCCTCGGATCTCATAGACGACAGACTGCAACAAGGTCTCCAATTCTCACATTAATGACTAATCAACCCCCAAAAGCCCAAAAGGGAATGGGTTAAGGAGTCATTAATGGGCCATGGCCTATTGAGGCATTGTTAGCTCAATCTGAGCAAGACACTTGGCGCAATCCGGGGGTTCCCTCCCATTTTGGGAGAAATCTATTTATATGGCACACATTCCCATAATAAAGGTAAGGAATAATCACTTCTCATTCCCGATAATTATACCGAGCTGATCCTCACTCTCTCGCAAGTAAAGTCCTCTCCCGATTTGACACTACGCAAACCGGGTATAAGGTTATAACCCCCCTCTCCAAGCTACTTGTGCAGGTCCTTATGCATCGCCTCTTATCAGTACGACGGTTCTTACGGGCTCTTACTCTTTGGTTCTTACTCCAAGGTGGTCTAGGTAGTGTCACGCCCCAAAACCAAAATACTTTGGCGCGACCGGCCGTCTATCGTGAGATGGGCTCACGCTAAGACGAAGCCTCAATTTTAGTTACAAAACAATTTTAAAGGTAATTCAGAGCGTCTAAAACACAAATACAATTCTAGAAATTACAGCTTAGGCTACAAAACCTTCACTTGACACCACTAGCTGCTTTAACCCGACTCGCCTCTACTAGCAACCTCCATGAGACCAGAACCACTCACACCACTGGAAAAAAAAAGTGTAAGGGTGAATCTCCTGACACTTTTACTGGATCAAGCAGAGTAGTAAATATACATATATATACATGCAATATCAGAACACATAAGCAGAAAACAGTTCATGGAGTACTTGTAACAGGACAGTAGTATCATAACATTTAGCTCAACAAAAATCACACTATGGCCACTAGTATAAGTCCGGTGTACGAGGTTCGCACGAGAATATGTAGCGAAAGTTCCCGCTAAAGGAACACGCATGTAAAGCGGACGTAATCACCGTCAAAGACGGTCTCGATTCATAGGTAAAGCTGAGCTCAAAACATATTTTATCTCCTTGTATCGTAAATATAATTTCTGAGACATCACATGCATCACAAAACATATTTTTGGGAATTCACATACTTGATCCTTTTCGAATAGAATATTATATGAAGTCCCATAACATGATATAATAATCATAAGTTATTTGTCAAACATTAAAACTATAAATATACAATAATACAAAAATATAAGCAAAAGTGTCAAGAAATCCCCCTTACACAGGGTCGACTCGAAACAAGCTTAACCTAGCTAAACTATCAAAGCTCTACTAACTTGCACCTCTAATCTCCCAAAAATCACAACTATAATGTAAGAACCCAAATCAAAAATCAAAAAGTAAATAAATCAAATTTGGTAGACAAAATATGGTGGGTGCTTAAGTCATCATTAGTAATGTTTTCTCAAAATGATATGGAATGAACAGAATAGTCTCGGATGATATGGGATGAGGAGATATTTTTATGCATGAAAACATGCGACATAAGATGATAACGTGCAAAACAATTTCGGCGTACTAATTAAGAGAAATTCGAAGCTCACCAACAAAACCAGCGGCAGGGGAAGAAGAGAAAATTTCAGCTACCCCGGCTATCTATTTTAAGCTCAGTAGGGTTTTTGAATTTATGACGTAAAAAATATGAGCTCGGGCCTAGAAATCTGAAAATTGGTTTTAAAATATTACTAGGCCCAATCCACTATAAAAATAAAACCAAACTATAAAATCGAATTAAAATAAAAGATACGGGTTCTTACAGGTACTTAGCGTGAAGGAAAGCAAGGGAAATTCATTAAGCGTTCGGGGGACTTTGCCCTCGACAATCATGATCTACAAAATATGCAAGAAGTTGGTAATTGGCCATAATATGATGCAAATATTGAATCTTGGCTTAAAAACGAGGGTCTAAAAGCATGAAAAATCGCACATTTCATTTTCACATCAATTGCACATATCCCCCTCAATTATCATTAAGTTGTACGAAATCCCCTAGAATTGACTTTCCAGGTGTGTGTAATGCACTTGCCGTACCATGGGGTTTCGTGCTAACTTTTCAATAATTCAGGAGGTTTGGAATAACTCGAGGGAATTTTATGCAGTTTACCCGTCGAACGCCTGTGGGAGCCATGGTAAGTAGGCAGTACCTATGATACCATGTAAACAAGTTGACATTTCACACACACACACAGAGATATATATATATATATATATATATATATATATATATATATATATATATATATATATATATATATATATATGTATATATATATATATATATATATATGTATATGTATATATATATATATGTATATGTATATATATATATATATATATATATATATATGTATATGTATATATATATATATAAAAGTGGACAACTATTGTAGTTCTGCAGTTGAGTACTTAATTTAATTAAGTTAAATTTAATTCATTTGTAATATACATATAAATTAGATTTTAGTTACAAAAAAAAGTTTGTTTAATTCAATTAAATTACAAGTCCTAATGCAACCCTAACAAAATCAAACCATCATTCAAAAACATTCAATATGCATTTTCCAATTAAATTTCAAGCCCTAATTCAACCCTAACTAAATCAATTCATCGTAAAGAAAAGGATAACCAATCTTTCTTCTCCATCTTCTCCAATTAAATTAAAACATATCAATTCGCAATAACCTAAACCCTAATTCAACTCTAAAAAAAAGGCAATCCATTATCAGAAACAACGATATTACTTATATTTATATATTTCATCTATTATTTGTAAGTAGATACCATAATAATACGTGTAGTGTGTTCTCACGTTCTAGTATTCAGAATTATTGAGTATGCAAAAGATAAGGTTTGGACATGTTGGAATTTTACCTACAATATTGTCATTTACACTATATCATCGCCATCTAACGCCTTGAAAGGGAACCATGTTAAGTAGGTGGATCGAAACTTATAAAAACAATGAGAACAAGTGGCCATCAATATGAACACAATAAATCTAGATAGGTTTGAATTTTAAATAAAACATTGTTGTTTACACTACCTCGTCGCCATCGAGAAGGGAGTTATGTTTGGTAGGTACGTGGAAACTGATCAAAACAATTAAAACAAAGTGCCCTTTACTAATGATACTGCATAAATATTAAGTTGACATTTTTTTTTTCTTTTGAAGTGTAAAATTAATAAACTATTCCCATTTATACTAGGTTATGTAGGTAGGTGGAAACTCATAGAAACAATACAAATTGCCCTATGAAAATGATACCGCATAAACAGTTGTTTAAATTGTAAATAAAATGTTACATTCCCATTAGCTTATGTTGTCTTCGTTTGAACAGAACTGAACTGAATTAAACTGAACTATAGTATAAAAAGCAACTAAGCCTCTGTTCACTTTGTCTAAACAGAACAGAACTGAATTGAACTGTAGTATAAAAAATAACTAAGCAGAATTGAACAAAACAGAACTGAATGAATGAATCTGAATTGGACTGAACTGAACTGAAATTAATGAGTTTTTAGATGAAAAAAATAAAGCCTTACACTATACTTATTATCGCCGTTGGAGTAAGTCTCCTAAGATACGGTCCTTAATTAATTTACTTAGAAACGAACCTATCTTAACAATAACATCTTCGATGTTATTAATTAAAACGTATATATTCATAACATTGGTGTTTTTTTTATATTACAAAAGAGTCAATTTCATTAAAAACATAAACGTTTCAATTAATAATATGGAGGATTTTATTTAATAGCCTAAATCGGTTTATAGTCTAGAAACCGTCTTTCAAAAAGGTATTAATTTGTGTATTTTATATGAAAATAATAAGTACCGGGCAGGTTGGAATTTAAATTTGCAGAATTGTCAACTACAATTGTCACGCCCCAAAAACAAAATGCTTTGACGCGACCGGCCGTCTATTGTGAGATGGGCTCACGCCAAGACGAAGCCTAACTTTAATCCTCAAAATACATAAATATCTCAGAGTGGTACAACAGAGCATCTAAAATCCCAAATACAATAATATTACATGTCCTCAATACAAAACGACAATCTCAACAGTACTAATAATCATATTCAATACAAACTCAGAGTACGCTACAACTACTGAAAGTCTCCATAAGATCCACCATCCGTCTACCGGGTTCGACTCTACTGTACCATCCAGTGTCACTTCACTTACTAAATATCTGAAAGGGGGTGTAAGGGTGAGCCTCAATGACACTTTTACCGGATCAAGCAGCGTAGTAAAACATACATATTTATATACACACTAAAACAATTCACATATCCAAAATCAGAACATGGAGTACTTTCACAAAACAGTAGTTCAGCTCAATCAGATTTTACACTAGGCCACTATTAGATCCCGTGGCAGGGAAGATGGCATACATAACGATAGATGGGTTTCACCGACAGGAAACATAAACAGTAGGTTTCCTAAACAGGAAACAATAACAGTAGGTTCCCCCGCGGAAAGGAACAGTAAACGGTAGGAAGTATACTTCTATGCCAATAAACCCTCATAAGAGGTCAGTACAGAGCGTAGGCAAAACTGAGAGCCAAAACATATTTTATCTCCATGTACAGAAACATAATTTTCACACATCACATGCATCATAAAACATACTTTTGGGAATTCACATACTTGATCCTTTTTCGAAAAGACTATTATATCAAGTCCCATAACATGATATAATAACCATAAGTTATTTGTCAATTGAAAACTATACATATATACATTTTATATCGGAAAATAAAAGCAAAAGTGTCAAAGAAACCCCCTTACCTCAAGGTCGATACGAATCCAAGTCAAGCCTAAATAATCCGCAAAACCATCCATTAGCTTGCACATCGAATCTCCAATAGTCACCATAAACCACAAATCCTCCAACGAACCAATCACAAACTCCGTCTAGTCTTTACTACGGTTTTAAAGGTCGAAATTAAGGAATTATGGTAACAAGGGCAAAACGGTAATTTTCTGGAGCTAGGAAAAATAGGAATAAATGGTGGGAGGGCATATTTGTGATTCTGCAACATTCAGGGGTGATACGGTAATTTTCTGGGTACAAACGAGGCTTAAAAATAATATTGGGCACAACAGGAATCGAACTATAAACCACAAATCCTCCAACGAACCAATCACAAACTCCGTCTAGTCATTACTGCGGTTTTAAAGGTCGAAATTAAGGAATTATGGTAACAAGGGCAAAACGGTAATTTTCTGGAGATAGGAAAAATAGGAATAAATGGTGGGAGGGCATATTTGTGATTCTGCAACATTCAGGGGTGATACGGTAATTTTCTGGGTACAAACGAGGCTTAAAAATAATATTGGGCACAACAGGAATCGAACTATAAACCACAAATCCTCCAACGAACCAATCACAAACTCCGTCTAGTCATTACTGCGGTTTTAAAGGTCGAAATTAAGGAATTATGGTAACAAGGGCAAAACGGTAATTTTCTGGAGATAGGAAAAATAGGAATAAATGGTGGGAGGGCATATTTGTGATTCTGCAACATTCAGGGTTGATACGGTAATTTTCTGGGTACAAACGAGGCTTAAAAATAATATTGGGCACAACAGGAATCGAACTTAAGACCTACAGGTTCGCAGACTGTAGTCAGACCAACTGGGCTAGCAACGAATTTCTTAAGAACTTGCAGACAATAGATTATAACTCTGTGATGGTGGTTTGGGTAAATTAGGTGTGAGCTTAGGGGCAAGATAGGCATTTACGGTTTATGGGCCAAAACTGAAATTACAGAAACTTGTCAAATTGTGGAGGAGGTCCTTAGCCACATCAAATTCTCAGATGCAAGGGTTTATACTTTTCAAAACGTTCAAATCGGTCCCTGCAACAACCAAACTTCCTAATCTCGATTCAAAGGCATCCCAATCCAAGCAAAAGCTTCAACAATCGATTACCCATATGTCACTCCATTCAAATCGACAACGGACAGTCAATAAGCATCAACCAAATCAGTCGAATCAAATTGCGAATTCAACCCCCATGGTCCCGATTCAGTTTTGCGGATTCGACCTTCATATTCCTGTTTCTTATCGCGATCCATAACCCCCAAAACTCCATTCGATCTTCACAATCCAGTAAGATTAGTAGTGACCCGTTTCTGGGGAAGGTCAAAATTGAAAACCGATGAATCCATTAGCATAGGTGAAGAGCGAATCAGGGGAAAGAAGAGGAAGACGAACGGTAGGTGAGGCGGCTCGATATGGGTGGTGAACGAGCAGATAGTGGTGACAGTGGGGGCGGTGAGAGGAGAAAAAGGGCGGAGCTTGGTGGTGTTGGGCGGCTACAGTGTGATTTGGGGGCTGGAGGAATGAAGAAGATGATGACTAGGGTTAGGGATTAAGCAATAGTACAGCTTTACACAATTGGACCTTTACTCCCAATCCAATACAATTAAATTAACATGGTCCATCTCGATTTATGGATCCATAAAGCGACTAATAAAATCACGAACAACACACGTCTCTATAATTAATTCAACTCTGTAAAATTAATAGGCAATCGAAAAATAAATTTTCGGGATTTTACAACAATTAACAGCAAGTCATGTGATCAAGAACTATAAACATAATGCCTATATGCTTATACACTCAATTATATATGCATATAAACAATTATACATAATTAAGTGTAACTTGTAGTGCTTAGAAAACCAGAAATCCAGAATGGTACAGTAGCATAATGAGTTGTGGGACGCGGAACCATTATTGTTTTTAGAATTTAAAAATTAAGTTAAAGTAAAAAATTAGGTGTTTTAAACCAGCTTTTCATGCTTTTAATCGTTAGCAAAACAGGCTGGAGTTGTTCATTTTAATAAGAAGGGGTAGGGTCGTATGGTTTGTGTTTTTTGTGTTTGTGTATAGTTACAGGCCGCCAGGAGTGGTGTGTGAAAGATCGTTTTTACTGTTCGAGGGAGTGAATTACTTAATGAAGGGAGTTTTGACTTAATAATTTTGGATTTTAGAAGGGTAATTTCATGATACACACTTGTTGACATACTTTGAGAAGGTCGGGCTAAGTGTTGTTGAAGTGAGATTTCTTGTTAGTTAGTTGAGTGTGTACAGGTGTGCTGGTGGTTTGTATATATCTCCTATAAAACTATAACTTGAAGAAGAATTTATCTCCTAATTGTTACAAACTGAGTTAGCAAGCATGAATCCAGAAAACTTGTGTTGTATTGATTTTCACTAAAAAAACTGGATACAAATATGTTATATATAGGAGGAAAATTACTATGTTCTACCTATTGTAAAATTCAATTGATTACTCTACTGGGAGCGTAATAGTACTACGGTGAAAAGCTCTCATCCAATCCCCATCAATAAGCCAAGAATCACGCGGATCGCCCTTCTGCATATTTCCGCCATGTTTGTACGAAGCTGGTACTTATGCGTTGAACCTCGCTGTCGCTAGAGGCATATGCGTTGTCTTTTATTCAAGTAGTTGAGAGTAGCCCAATAAGAGCTAGGTTGGGGATCCTTTATGATGAGTCTGTTTGGATACTAGAAGATATTGAAGAAGGAAAGGAATTAGAATCATAATCGAAGAAGGTTTTCTACTTGTATTCCAAAAAGGATTCTCGATGCATGGAAGACTGAGAAGATTTAGGAGAAGAACTTGGTTGTAAATGTGAGTTTTTCTATAGTGTTAGTCTTTGTGTGCCTGAAACACACAAGATACACATTGGAATATCAAAGCAGTTTTCAGTGTTTTTATCTGGTGTACCGAGAACACCAGATTCGGCAGAATTCTATTTAACAACAGATTTCATATTAGGTTTTGCCTTTATTCACTTACCTAATTGGTTCCACGATTTTAGTTGTGTATTTGTGCAGATATAACAAGGTTGGAAAAGCTTGGATATTACAAGGAGATTTTGGAAGATCTTGTATAGATTCAAGAAAGAAGATATCGCTTAGAACTAGGAGAAGAAGTCGATTAGGACTCAAAATGCAAGCTATGAAGATCATAACAAATCAGATGTGCTCTGGACGTTTTTGGATGCTATACATCAAGAGCTCATCAAGATATAGACACGAGAATCAAACAAGAAAAACTGAGAGTTTATATATTCCTAGATTCACAATTTCTGTCATACTTTTCTGAGTTGTTTCTATCTAGAATTCTCTGTTTGTTTTAGAGATTGATAGGTAGATTGGTAGAGGTAGCTCTTTACGATTACTCAGTTATTTTTCATCTAGAGATATTCGTATAGAATAGATCTAGAGTAGTTCTTGTATTCATTAACAACATACGTATAGTGGATTTTTTCGCCATGAGGCTCGGTGGATTATAGGAATATAATCTGCTAGAAACATACAAAAGTTTCATCTAAATTCCGTTGTTGAACTTCTGTTTATAATTTATCTGTTTGTGTTTTTCTGTTGTCAGTAATACAGTGTGTCGAACACACCAGAATACTGCACTGTCAGAGTTCTTTGTTGAGGACACACCAAGTCACAATTTAGGTTAGTTTATACCAAATTCAGGTCCGATTGCATTTACAATTGGTATCAGAGCCAAGCACCTAATTCATTCGTGTTTGGATTTGGTATCTTTATAATGGACCATGCTAATCCTTATTTTAGTAGTTTTTATGTTGTAGAATGTTTTGATTTTTCTTATTGTGACTTTAAGAAAATCATACACTGTGCATATATCAAATCAATTGATATTTGTGCATGTAGATTTATTACATATGAATATTGGTTTGTTCATATTCTTTCTAGTGCCGAATATTTGAATTGGGAAGAATGGAGCAAGGATGAGCTGAGGCTAAAGCAACTTGATGTGCATAACCATTGTATTAATTCAAGAGTTGCAACAACACCGGATGCAATACCACAGCTTCACAGTGAAGAGCAAGAATCTAGTGTTGCGGATACACCACACTCAACACCAAAGCTAGCCACATAATTTGTGATAGATGGACATGATGCTGAAGTATATGATCAAGTAATGCACGATTTCACAACAAAGATAAGGAATAACCTTCCTAGATGTCAATTAACTGGTAAGCCTTTTTCTACTTCATCTTGTCATCTTGATATATCATACGTTATCTGTGTGCAAGTCAAATACCCATCTAGTCCAAACACACTTCAACTCAATTATGTAAAGCAAATTTTGAGATGTATATGTCAATTTATGCGTGTTTGCTTTTGTTTATGTGATTGGGCTGGAGATATAAATATTAGAAATTCCATAAGTTGATGGTCTTTCTCTTTGTGTGATTATAAAGTATCTTGGCTTAAACTGGCTAGTGTTTAAACCTCAAAACCATGATAGATCATAATGTTTAGAGAGGTTTTATAGTCTTTTTTTTATATAAAAACAAATAAAAAAAAACTGGTGTGTCCGTAACACCACCGAATCACACCAGTTTATGTGTGCGGTGTTCTGTGTTATGATCTTAAGCATTGTTCTACTTCCTTACTTTGTTCATCCATCTTTCTTGTCAGTAACGTAATTGTCACTGTTCTGGTTCACTTCTCTTTCTCTCCTTCGTGGTTCATTCATGTTGTATCTTGATGTCTCTCTTATTCTTTTTCAAACAAAATTTCGTGTAGTGTTCAGTACACCAGTTTATTTGTGGGTTCTGCACACTCTTTTCCATTCACTTCGTGGCACTTCCTGAACCAATAATTACGTACTCTCCTAGGTATATTTGTGCTTACTGCTCTGTGATTTGTCAAATGGGATTGCTAGATATAGTTTGTATTGTTACTGGGGTGTATGGAGTTCCGGCTGCCTAGATTCGGTAATGATATCTTACTTGAGGCTTTCTCTATAAAAGTGACAAAGTAAATGTGTACGCATTGGGATATTGGGGTGGCTAGGGTTCCGACTGCTTCCATCCAGTCCTATGTACACACCTGTACTGCCTATGGAAGTGTGATGATGTTGGGGGTGATTGGGGTTTCGGCTGCCTTCAGTCAATAGTTGTCCTCTTCATTCAAAAAAAAAAAAATGAAAAATTTAGCACAAAATTTTATTCTTTTCTGAGGTGGAGTTCAATAACGGGTTTTGGTTTGTATCATGCTGTGCTTGGTTCTAGTGTGCTGATAACACCATATTTGGTTGTTTGTGCATTTTCCTTTCTCTTTTCCCTCTTCCTTTTTCACTGAGAGCCTTCTTTTCTCATGTGTGTTTCCACAGGAGATTACTGAGTGTTACCAGAACACTGTGTTTCAGTTTCATTTACTGACATTTGTTGTTTCTTTCTTTCTCAGTCCTAAGTCTTCCTAAATTGTTTGAAAGAAAGAGTCGTGTTTTGTTGGGAGTGTTTGTGTATTTTGGGTACGTTACATATTTTTCTAACTTATTTTCGAGGCAATTTTGGCTTTTTAAAGCTTGTAGTGTATTATCTCTCAATTAGCTAAGATTTTCCATAAGTGACTTTTTCTAACTGATTATCTCCAGTTTAGTTGTGAAAATCTTTTACCAAAAATCTTTTCTAATGATTGGCATTAGTTTTGGATATGTGTCTCAAGATTTTCTTTTTAGCCATTTGGATTGAAGTGTGTTTTTCCCATCACCTATCCTCCTCACTTCCACTCTTACTTTCTTATTTGTCTCGTATTATCGTGTTTTCTCCTCTACTCACTTGTTTTCTCAAGTTGCAGATTTTTATGTCTCACTCCCGTGACAATTGAAGCTAAGTTTGTGAAGGATCTTTCTTCACAAAAAGGGGGAGATGAGTTGGCATATGAACAACAAATAAAGATCTTAACATGATAGATTGACCCTTTTAGTACTTTGGGTACTTTTATGAACATGTTTCTAAGTACTTAGTTTACTTGCTATTGCTTTTTTACTCCCTACTAAGTTTGAGGGGGGTTTGTTTAGTTCATGCCTGTTCATATGTTGCTAACAAGTTGTTTAGGTATGTTTTGTGAAGAAAGACAAAAAGGGGGAGAATGGAAGTGTTGAGAGACTGGTGTTCTCGAGACACTGGCTAGCTGCGATACTGGTGTTGCCAGAACACCAGCTAGTTGACATTCTGTTTTGTCTTTATCCACAAACTAATGTGTGCATGGATTTTATAGCAAAAGTGAGTATGTATGAAACTTGAATTGTTCGAATATAAGGATGTCTTTTAACATCGAACTTTAAGAGAAAGAAGGATATGATGGTTTTGCCTTCCTCACAAAAAGGGGGAGAGTGATGAGTTGTGCTATCTAACCTTTTTATATCAATGGTGTTTGATTTAAAAAGGTTACATTTTTCTGGGCTTTAGTATGTTAGATTATGTTGGTCTGTAATGTTTGAATTCTATGTGTTTAACTTATGTTTTTATATCTAAGCACATTCTTCGATTAAGGGTGAGAAATCTTTCTAATTTTGAGAGGGAGTTTAGTATATGTATATCTACACTAACTTGAAATGTTTAGGTTTTGTGAAGAAAGGCAAAAGGGGGAGAATGTAAACGTGAGTATTTTCTATAGTGTTAGTCTTGGTGTGCCTGAAACACACAAGATACAGACTGGAATATCAAAGCAGTTTTCAGTGTTTTTATCTGGTGTACCGAGAACACTAGATTCGGTAGAATTCTGTTTCACAACAGATTTCAGATTAGGTTTTGCCTTTATTCACTTACCTAATTGATTCCACGATTTTAGTCGAGTATTTTTGCATATATAACAAGGTTGGAAGAGCTTGGATATTACAAGGAGATATTGGAAGATCTTGGATAGATTCAAGAAAGAAGATATCGCTTAGAACTAGGAGAAGAACTCATTTTGGACTCAAACTGCAAGCTATATATACATCAAGAGCTTATCAAGATAGACACGGGAATCAAGCAAGAAAAACTGAGAGTTTATATATTCCTAGATTCACGATTTCTGTCATACTTTTCTGAGTTGTTTCTATCTAGAATTCTCTGTTTGTTTTAGAGATTGTAAGGTAGATTGGTAGAGGTAACTCTTTACGATTATTCAGTTGTTTTTCATCTAGAGATATTCGTAGAGAATAGATCTAGAGTAGTTCTTGTATTCATTATCAACATACGTATAGTGGATGTTTTTCACCATGAGGCTCGGTGGATTATAGGAATATAATCTGCTAGAAACATACAAAAGTGCATCTAAATTCATTTCTTGAACTTACATTTATAATTTATCATTTGTGTTTTTATGTCATTAACTATACGATGTGTTGAACACCTTGAATCTCTTACTGCTAGAGTTACGTGTTCGGACACATCGCATGATTTAGGTTAGTTTATACCAAATCCCGGTCCGATGATTGCATTTACATTGGTGATTCAACCTGATCAAGACTTTCAATCAAGATAGAACTATTGTACTAGCTGGATTAATATTCGCAACTATAAATACTAGTCGAATAGTTCATAGATTCATAACAAGCTTTTACGTGTAAGATAGTTATTCTCTAGCAGCTTGTTTTGCATCTCTTTTACTAAGCTTTTAGTTAGTCATCTCTCTCTTTGTTTGTGAGAGATCTAGCGTCGAATTGGCGGCCTGATTCAAGTGCTTAGTTGTTTGATATTCTAGACTATAGGAGTATTGTCTAGATATCTTTTTGTAAATCCAGTATATTTTATAGTGGATATTTCGCCTGTGGCTCGGCAAATTATTTATAATCTGCTAGAAATTATTTGTGTCTTGTGTTCTTTACATTCTGCTGTTTAGACTCTAAGATAGTTTTAGATATTGGTTTTGAGTATTGTTACAATACGTGGTTACAATATATGTATTTGGTACTAAGTCCCAATCCATACAATTTCAAAATTCGTTTCTTCCTGTTTTTTCACTATTAGTTTTGAACAAAGACAATTGTATTCATTATCTTCTTTTCAACTTTGCTCTCAACCTAGAACTTTTCCAAGGCAATTATCATCCTATTACTGGAGGTAATTGAACCAATTTTTCTCGTAATTGCCGACTGATTATTGATTGGGAGTACATATTCGTATTTTTCTACCGATTGGATCCAAGTTTCTTCAATCTAACTAGGGTTTGTGACACGATTGGGTAAAAGTGTATCAACTCTTGATTCTTGGTATTTAGTATTCGATTATGTTTATTATGTGTCCGTATATGATATTGATTATGTCTATGCATATCATGAGTAGCTAAAAACCCTATTATGACGTGGTGATGAATTCAATGCATGCTAGTTAGGGTTTATGCAATTCAATAACATTAAGATGGAATTTACTCTGAGCCTTTTTTATTAAATGCGTATGTAGTTATG
This sequence comes from Plantago major, assembly GCA_026545765.1. Lineage (NCBI taxonomy): Eukaryota > Viridiplantae > Streptophyta > Magnoliopsida > Lamiales > Plantaginaceae > Plantago > Plantago major. The sequence goes on along the minus strand of CM048841.1, from coordinate 27,540,859 downwards.
TGTATTGTGTTTTACCCACAAAATCATCAAAGGATTATGCAACTGATTTACCACCAAAACGTCTAGAGATTGCAAATCCATAGGTTCGTAGCAAACACATAACTGCATTAGCTTATTAATTGTAGCTTGGTGAAATTGACGCCTTCACCAATGCTATATGTTTTGTAGTACAAACTCAGTTAGCTCATTGTCATAGTCCTCCGTACCTTATCAGTTATAAGGTGTCTACCTAGAGAGACTAGAGCAGTGTAATAATCGTTCGGACGTGTTCCAGTGATAACTATAGTAAATCGCCATTGTTATTGTTGCATGTATTCCTGCTAGCTAGATTGTTTTCTGTCAGCACACCATAATTTCCTCTCATATATTCATCTTTACAAGTTTATCTGTTTTCTAGTTAGTTTGCATATTAGATAGATTATCATTCTGCTGCCATAGCAAACAAACATTTACCGCTTTCATTACTATTTATTACTATTCAAAAACCATACAGCTTAGTTAAGTCCTTGAGAGACCGACCTCGGGGTTAACTTCACTGCACTATAAGTTATCGTAGTTTTGAGAATTAACTCTTTGCTTAATATAAATTTAAACATTGATTTAAAACATTACTTTACACCTTTTTAACATTGATTACGAAACCGCGTTACTTACGATTTTCTGCATGCTTACGAATTCAATTGCTTTCAAAACTTTTATGTTTACTGTTTGCACACTGAAATACAATCGTTATTTACTTGTTTCTATGCTAAGTGTCCGAGAAGAACGACGTCCCGAGTCAACTTTCTGCTATTCTATGGATTTGTAGGCTTCCGACTTAATATAAATTTAAATCTTTGCGTGTATTTGGGAATTACAGGAATATAATGATTACAAAATTCCTAAGTGCACGGCAGTGTCCGTGGAGAATGGCATCCCAAGTCAATTGTCCACTATATTAATCATACACTCCCTCCCTCCCACTTTCATCTTCCATGAGCAGACCACAAGATTTAAGAGAAAAGTGAATAAAATATGAGAGATGGTGATAAAGTAGGAAAGGGAGTGAATAAAGTATGACAACTAGTTAATAAAGTAGGAGAGATAGTGTATAAAGTAGGGGATATATTTTATATTTAAGGGATGGGAAGATGAAGTTGGGACGGACCAACATGAATTGCGGGAAGATGAAACTGGGACGGATTGAGTATATTTGTGTAGAATAGTAGACTTCAAGCTTAATATAAATTTATTGCGTGTGATTGGAAACAGCTTAGTTCAACGATATTTGATTTTCCAAGCACCCGTCAGACAGTCTCGGCGTTCGTCAACCTCCCGTTTCGACTGCGGGGAGTGTAAGATCATGTAAATATTAGTTAGATCGAATATTTAAGTAATCTGTTGTATTTAGTATAGTTTGATTAGGAGTATAGTTTGATTAGGATTCCTTATTTGTATGGTACACACTTGTATAAATATGAGGTTGATGAATGATAATCATTACGGAAAATAATTCTTTCAGTATATAAGTAGACCATCACTCTCAACTAGTAAGAGGCCTTTTGGGTGATTTCAAAATCAAATTTGTACGGGCTCTGGCCCAAAACTGACAATATTATGCTATCGTGACGTGTATGACCCAAGTCATGCGTAACGGTCGGGTCTCAGTCAATTAGTGGTCGGGTCGTTAGATTAGTAGTACATAGTTCAAGTTCCGAGAGTGTTAATTATGCATACACTATTTTAGCCATTCAACCAAAAGAAAGCATGAGAGAAATAGATGAGAGTAGGGGAGTATATTAATCTGATTTTAACTCAAAATAATGTGGCGAGTCTTTATGCATGCTAAGAATATCTCCAAAACTTATGTATACCAAGAAGATCAGTATGCAGGGTGGATAATATTTCAACTAATGCACAAGTCAAGATAAGCTCTTGTTATTCTATGAATTCAACAGGCTATAGCCAGGCATTTATTGATAAAATGAGTTATGAGGCAAGCAAAGGAGTCTTAAGCTCTGCAACCAAACATGGAACTTTAAGGAATGGAAATAATACATTACATGTGGGTTCAAAACCCTTAATAAACCAAATAAGACAACCCAATAAAACCACATGGTTATACCATGGTACAACATTTATTTTAAATCATACGTACCTAGTAGCCAACGAGGCATGTTGACAATCATTCAACGGGCAACCTTAAACACCGCACGAGCTACAGGGTTATCACCTGTACCAATCTGTGTCTCGGACCAATATCCATACTGTTTGTCTTTGGAGTATCGCTCAGAATTTTCTAACTTTGTGTGGTAGATATATTCCCAGTGAGGAGAAAAGTGGCCGGGCTCACGGATCTCGGTATACACCTACATGTAATACATGTGAAGTTTATACAACTTAAATTTCCTTTACCTAACAAACACTACACAGGTAGGATTGAAATGGTTTCAACTGTAGAATGGAATAATTAATATATTTCTATTATGAAAATAGAGGCTTAATTTTATAAATTAAAAACCATTGTACGTAATCGATTAATAGTGTGTCTCCAGGACCATTTTGCAAGGGATTAAAAATTATCGGAAAACATTAGAGTCAAATACACTAATTGGGGGTATAGAGTATTTGTATTATATACATATAAGATATGACATAAAAATTTGAATCATAAAAAAACTATACTTAAAAATATATATTAATTGGCCTTTTCCTCGAGTTCCTCTGTGGTCCTTAGGTCAACTAAAAACTCAAATCCACATACACATATCTTTAATTTGTTGTATATAGGGTTAAATTCAAGGGGACATGCTCCAACTGTTGCAATTAGTTGGTAGCTATTTGTTCCAAAGAACTTTATATATATTAGAGTTAGACATGTAGATTTAGGCCATAATTTATAATAAATAATGAAATATACAAAGGTGGAAAAAAATGTGTCTCTAGTGATTAAATTGAAACTAGTGTGCAAATGTAATATGTTATTATTATTTATTAAGTGTGGGGTAGCTTTCTTTTTTAGTTTTGTATGAAGTTCGATGAAATAGGTAAAAAATGTTAAATATATATAATTATGTTTGAAGGATGGAGTACACATTATAAAAATGTTAAGTTTATACATACCCGATTGCTACCTCCAACTAAAGGAAGGCTCCAAGAAAAAAGCCAATCACAGGATTGATGGTCTACATTGGCAAGGCAATTGTAGACAACGGCGCCAGCCGCACCCACCAAAAAGCCGTGGACGTGGAGAAATGCACCCCACTGCCCATTCATAATCGTGGAAGGGTACGGAGTGTCGTAGATATTACCATGCCAATCATGTGGACAAACAAAGTTGAGGGTTGTACCGGTCGCATTGTAGATGAGGCATTTTGCAGATTGTCCACCCCCATATTTGGACTCAAGATTGTCGACGTACTTGAGTGCATTCTCATCCCTTCCCCCGGCATTCATCATCTTCTCGGCGTATTCTGCACAATTACTTTGTGTTATTGGTTCGGGATATAATCCGGTAGCTCTAATTGTTTCCACCGTGATGGGGGTTCCAAACACTCCGCTTGCCATTTTCAAATAACTAACACTTTATCTTAGACTCTTTGTTTTTGTATGTAATATAGTATGTGTCTCTCTGTAGCTCTTGTGAGTTTCTCTTGCTAATTGGATCCACTTATATACTACAGAGCAGCAGCATAATGTTAGTATAATAACTTATTATATAGTATTAATAACATGCATGTCATTATCATAATTAATTATATCGTCCAACGAACTGATAGTTGATTGTGCTTGGAAAAACCATTATGCCAGTAGCATATTCCTACAAGTGCATGTAACTAAAAAACATTGTCTATGTTATTATTAGACCACGGTATAATAGAAAAATAAAAGAAGATGGAAAAACATTTGAATTATTGACGACGGTTAGAAGTATAATTTGATTAGGATTACTTATTGTTGTTGATGTGGGTAAAACCGGATAAGTCAATAGTCAGAGTCAAAGTCAAAGGTAGTTACCTGCCCTTATGAGGAGTAAATGCCTCCTATTTATAGTGTTGAGCTCTGGGGACAAGCTATCTGACATCCCGGAGTTTGGTCGGCTTTGGTGATAGGTTGACACGTGGTCCCGGAGATGGCGCGTTGGATTCACGACGATATTCAGGACAAGACCAGAGGTAGTCCGTCCATAGACTCCAGACGGACAAAAGTGAAGGACGGACTTATTTTATATTTGTCTTGATCAGAAGTCTACCCCGGAATCTAGATACGTCCGTGGGGAGGAATGTGGGAGGTCGGACTGGCCCATCATTTCAAACTGGAATCTTGATTATACGAAGTGTTCTAGCGCCGGACCATGAAGCTTGTGGGCGGACTCCAGTACTGCATATGTATAGAACGTATTAAGTCGCATTAGTTCGACAAGAGGCGTGGGCGGACTCATATGTATATATCATAAGTCCCCCCCAGTTTCCAAGTATCTTAGTAGGAGATGGTTGTGAAGCTATAGGTGTTTGTCCGTCTAGAATCTTTGTAAATCCGTCCATATGTATTTTGGGCCTGAAAGTCGATCCATTAAGGGAGTCCAAATTTTGGCCCAAGTCCAGGCCCAATGGCGTCGGCGCCCACATGCATACGAGGCAGATTTTGATTGGACCTGAAAATCTATATATACTCCCTTAGCTCGATGTATCTTTTAGTTCAACTGCATTTTTTTCAAGATGTAGTCGTTGGGCCGATCCTCTTCTCTTGGGAGTGGAACGCCGTTTTTTGATTTTTTTAACCGAGGTCTACTTTGAGGTGTTTGTGTCCTTCCAGGATAGTTAGCTGGCGGGGTAAGCTAAGCTCAAGGCTGACCGTTTCCAGCTTTGTCGTCATGGAAGATACGCAAGCATGCCAAAGGGGAGTGACCTTTCAAACCATCGCTGTTCTTGAGGCCCTGGTGTCCTCAAGATCGCAAGCTGGTGGGGAGAGCTCTATTGAGTGGCTGTCCATCTTCCGGGTTTTGATCTTGCAGAATACCGGGGTTTCAATTAGGTGCTTTGGTTCCCGTCGGATCTGGGTTGACGGCTTCGCTGTGATGAGGATCCGATCCGCTGCCTTTCGTTCTCAAGAAGTTTTTTATTTCGGTCTCTCTTTTGAGACGAAGGGTAGTTGGCCGGATCCCCATTTCGCCTAGCCAATAATCCATCCGGCCAGTCAAGTTGGTCATATTGGTATAAGTCCCCCAAGTTCCGGGCTTGGTTTGTCATGAAATAAAAGCATGGTGGGGACTTTAAAGTTGGTGTCCGGTGGTTACATCGTCCGTCGGTAGAAGCCTTGGGTATTTCTAATTTATGGTTTGAGGCAAGTCCGTTGGTTCGGACGAATTATGATGGTTTAAGACGGCTCAGGCCGGTCTGATTCGTAATGATTACGGCTTGCACGTGAATCGATGCGATGGTTCGGACCCAGGCCCATGGGCCTGGTTGGACCAACCCAATATGCCTATAAATAGGCCTTTACCCTGTCTCTTACATACCTTTACAAAATTCCGAAGTTTTTAGAGAGAGAAAGTTGAGACCGAGTAAAGCTAGAGAGAAGATTTCATCAGGCGGACTCTCCTAATTTCAAGAAGTTTCGAAAAGCCGACTTTCTTTTCCGACAAGTAAGTTTGCTTTCCTCGGACTTTTTTCTTTTCGCAACTTTGAATTTCTTTGCAAGGTTTTTATCGACGGTCTAGTTTGGTAGGTTTTGCCTGTCCGAGCTTGGGGCTTAAGTTTTTCCGTCTTGTGTTTTGTCTTTTTAGATTCCCCAGCTCGGACAGCTAGGCATGTCAGTAGGAGGCGACCATTTAGGAGATTTGTATGAGAGTGAGGGTGAGGAAGTACAACAACCGAACGAGGTTATTAATCTTACTGACTCCGATTAGGGCTCGGATCTTGACAAAGTATTGGTCTCTCCTTCCGACCTTGAGATCGTTGGCGTCCGTCGGAGACACACCCCTCGTTACAACATAGTTAACCTTCCCAATTCCACTATTCAGTCTGTAGGTACTTCTCAACCTTCTGAGGCCGCTCCTTCCAATCCCCTAGTCCAATATAACTTGGTTGATATCGCCTCTCACCCTCGGAACCCCTATCCTCCGAATTCCATTGCTAGTTTAGGTTATAACTGTAGAGTGCCTGTTTTCGAGCCTCCACCACTATCTTCCTTCCCCATGGCCGGTACTAATGAAGCTGGTCCATCCGGAACTCTTCCGTTTACTGGAGTTCCCAAAATTAGAAATGAGGAGACGGATACTTGTAGAGATGGGTATGAGTCATCTCCTCTTTCCTTTGATGACAACCCTCCACCGAGGCGGACCGGGAACAATGATAGCCTCGGGTCTGGTGCTGCTGAGGCGACTACAGAGGTACCTGAGCAATCGGACATGCATGTGGATAGAATCGTCGATGTAGACTCTTCTTCTTTAAGTTCTGGGGAGTCGAACTAGGATAAATCATCGTCAGAAGAGGAGGAGGTTGAGGAGTCTTCTGATGAAGATGTGGACATTGGGTCCGTGAAGGACAACATGGATGTCATGAGGACTCCTGAGGAAGCAGGAACTAGTAATCCGTCTTCTGGTGAGGATAATCCAGAGGGGGCACTCATTCTTGTGTTCGAGGTTGGCCAAAGTTCGGGGGCTCATAAGAAGAAGGCTTCCAAGAAGTCCGACTCCAAGGAGTCCACCAAGACTGCCCAGGAGTATAAAAATGACAGGACCGCCCCTATCGGAGTTCTAAGACCGGATGCCCAGCAAAACGATGACGTGATAATTCTCATTTGTCCGTCTAGTCTGAAGGACACGGATGTTGAGGACTTTCATTATTTGTACGAGATTCCGTGGGAGTACGAGATTATCATCCCTGGACCGTCAGAGACGCTGCATAATCCGCCGGAAGGGTGCCTCACCTTCCATGTACAAGCATTTAAGTGTGGGTGGTGGATACCCATGCTTCCTGAAATAGTGGACTTTTTCCGACATACCATGCTATGTCCGTCGCAAGTTCTCCCCAATGCATTAGGGACGATAATGTGTTTCGTGGTCATCCTCAAACTGAAGGGCGAGGAATTCTCTTATGAGAAATTCCTTTCCGCCTTTACCATCTCCTCAAGTCCAAAATCGACTTCTATTTTTTCACTCATTGTCGGGGCTTGAGATTTCTAGATGGGTTTGAGACGTCCCATTCTTCCCAGTGGTGGCCGAAATATTTTTACATCAAGCATCTGTCTGGGGATTGGAGACTTCCCAATTTTTTTTGGCGTGATAAGTTCCAAAGTGTAAAGGTAAAGGATCCGCCGGAATGGTTGGAATCTTTGAAGCCACTGACGGTCTTGATGCCGAAGTCCGATACTGAAGAGGACGAATCTGAAGAGGAGGTGTTGGTCGATGCCATCGGAACCAGGGCAACTATCACCCTGGATTACGATCCCGATCCGGGGCTAGAGTTGGAAAGAATGGCCGTGCAAGGCGTAGACGGGAGTGATCCGACACTGTTTTATCCCTACGCTCGAGCGGTCCAACCCCAACTTTGGCTAGCCGGTCTCACAAATACTCCTGTGTATTGTAATAATAAAGAAGATTTGAGTGAGTTTTGAATTTTATGTGTGCCGGTCTTTTTAATTATGCCGGTCTAATTTGTCTAAGCCGGTCTTTTATAATTGTGCAGGATATTGGATAATGGAGGCCACCAAGAGCATGTTGGAGCCGAGGGCCGCGAACAAAATCCGTGACATGCAAAAGTTGAAGGAGGGCAAGGGTAAAGCCAAGAAATTTACTCTAGGGGCCGCGAAAATCCACACTGAAGGTCCTGCCAACATGGCCACAACTTTGCAGCCTCCACCGGTCGATAAGTCCGGGGCCTCAAAGAGTAGCTCTGACCGGGAACAAGTAATTGGTCCAAACCTCCCCCCCCTCATATAAAAATTGCAAGGCATGGATACTCGGCCACCATTGATGGTTCGAAGGTTCATGTATCCTCCCCTACTCAACTAACCAGGAGTCAGGAGTGCGAGGGAGTCTTGGTCAATGCCTTAAGGGTTGCGAGGTTGGACGGCAACAAGAGGAAGGACAAGGGTCCAGCAGATAAGCCTCTTGCTAAGAGGAGCCGAGGTGCTGAGGTAAGCAGGGTGGCGGGCTCCTCTACCCTACGGGCCCTTTCTCCGGAGGACCTTGCTGATAGCCTGAGGGCGTTGTTCGACACAATGAGGACTCACCTGGATGCAGTAAGTTTGTGGAATCCTGCCATCTTTGTATCTGTCGGTCTCCCTTTTTATATTTTCTAACTAGTTGTACTTCTTTTGTAGGTGACTGCTCATGCCGAAGCATTTAGTGAGCAATCCGGGGGTGATAGGTCCGTCTGACCAAAGAGCTGGAGTTGGCGGATGCCAAAATTTTCGAGCAACGGGCCGAACTCGACAAGCTCCGGGCCTTCAAGGCAGATATCACCAAGAAGCTGGAGGATAAGGCGACTCATGCCAGTTGGACATGGACTAAAGCTGACGGCCACGGCCCGAGCTTGTCTTGGAAAGGCCGTTATTGATGCGGCCCGGACTAGCCGATTGGACTCCGTCCACGACTTCCTAAAGTCCGACTCCTTCTACTATCTCAACAAGATGGAGGAGGTTGATATTAGGACGGAGGCGTTCTTTGCTTGCATCGGTCAGTTACAGGGACTTGGACTGTTGGACCAATCGTTCATCATATCCGATCCACGGATCAATATTGCATCCAATCATGAGGGCGGGCTACTCGAGGATGAGAAGCTAAAATCCTTTAAAGAGCTGGTCGGAGATGAGTTCTGGCCGTTGGTGGCTCCGCCCGAGAGGAGGCCCCAGGAAGTCCGCCATATCTTTCCTTCCTGGCTTCCCGGTGTCATTAATGTCGGTACCCTGGAGAGCCGGAATTGTGCCCAATCAAATAGTGATTGGATGAATCTTCCGGGGCCTATTCATGGCTATGAGTCGGAACGAGTGGAGGAGGGAAGTGGATAGGAAGAAGATCGTCCGGTTGGTGTGGAAGAGGAAGAAGGAGAAGGAGCCCGCCACCATTGTTCCGCCGGTCTCTTCTCAACCTGAGGGATCAAGCCGTGGTAGGTAAACAAAGGGTGAAGGCGGATTTGGCCCTCAGGCGGCCTAGCTTAGTCCGTGTCCCCGAGAATTCTTTTGTAGAAGAAAGTGCAAGTGTATTTTTGTCGGCACTTCTTTATTTTGTAGGACTAACTGCCCCTTGGCTTTATGAGGGTTGTAACTTTGTCGGTCAGCCTTGGATCATCCTTTTAGCGGACAGTAAAGTATTTTTGTAGATCCTTGGCTGACCATCTTTTTATTAATATATCTGATGGTTCTAATCTTCATTTTGCAATCTTTTCTTTACAGTCTTTTGAATTGATTAATTAGTCGGACTCTTTGGGGCCATAGCACCATTATTAATAACTCATTCCAAATGAATCGGCTAGTCGGACTTTATGGATTCAAGATACGGCCAAGTCACTTTGATCTTTAACTGGTGGGTCGGACTCTGTGGGTCTGAGACACTACTTTATCAACTTCTTCAAAAACACAAGTGACGGAGTGCCAGACTTTGTAAGTCCAAGACACTTGGATATTTAGCTGGTGGGTCGGACTATGTGGGTCTAAGACACTGCTTTATCAGCTTCTTCAAAAACACTTGAAGTGACGGAGTGTCGGGCTTTGTAAGTCCAAGACACTTGAATCTTTAGCTGGTGGGTCGGATTCTGTGGGTCCGAGACACTGCTTTATCAGCTTCTTCAAAAACACTTGAAGTGACGAAGTGCCGGACTTTGTAAGTCCAAGACACTTGGATCTTTAGCTGGTGGGTCGGACTCTGTGGGTCTGAGACACTGCTTTAATAATTTCTTCAATGGAAGTGGACTCAGACACTTTGGGTCCAAGGCACTTTTATTTGACACAATCCGTAATAAACCTGCAACCACAAATTTCATATAATCTGAACATTTTACAAAAGATATTCATATCTTTTGAATTTTTTACAATTCCTTTTCAAGGATAATATTTCTGGAGGTTCCTAGCATTCCAGGTGCGCTTAAGTGGCTTCCCGTTCATGTCTTCCAAGCCGTAACTTCCGTTGATGCTAGAACTCGTGACTTTGTAAGGTCATTCCGAGTTTGGCTCGAGTTTCCCGATAGGTTTTAGGATTTCGTCTTTTGGTAACACGAGGTCTCCTACTTGGATGTCTCTTCCTTTTACATGTTTGTTGTATGGTCTAGCCATTGTAGCTTGATATCCCAAGGTTTTTGCCAATGCCGTGCTTCTCTTGGTCTCTAACATGTTTAAGTCGTAGACCCTTTTGGTGTGATTATCAGAGGGCTTATATCCTTGAATGCGAAAAGTATTAACCCCTATTTATGCTAGAATGACGACTTCAGAACCATAGACCATATAAAAAGGAGTTTCTTGTATGTCATTTGTCTGGTACGTGATGCAGTGCCAGAGCACTCCTTCTAACTGATCTACCCAATCTTCCTTCGCATCTCCGAGTCTTTTCTGGAGGTTATCGACTATGATTCGATTGGTTACTTTAGTTTGACCATTGGCTTGTGGGTATCCGATAGAAGTGAATCGTTGCTCAATCTTCATTTCTTCGTACAAATCTTTGAGTTTGTAGCCCGAAAATTGACGTCCATTGTCGGCTATCAAGATCCTTGGTAATCCGAATCGGCATGATAGTCGCCATAACATGACCTTCTTTTCTGAGATCGAGGCGGTGGCCTCGGCTTCTACCCATTTGGAAAATATTCCACCGCTACAATCAGGAACTTCTTCCCATCTGGTCCCAAAGGAAAGGGTCCTACGATGTCGATGCCCCATTGATCAAACGGGCAAGGAATGGTGGACGGGATCATAGGAATAGTCGGTTTATGCGGGATCCGTGCAAATTTTTGGCAAACCTGACAGGACCTGGAAAATTTGCTGGCTTCCTTCTGCATTTCTGGCCAATAGTAGCCATTTCTCTGGATTTTTTGAGCCAGGGCTCTCCCTCCTGAATGATTCTCACAACTCCCCAAATGGATTTCTTTCATTACCATGCTAGCTTCGGACGGATCCAGGCATCGTAAGTGAGTTCCATCGTAGGATTTTAGATAGAGGTCGGTTCCGGAAAGGAAGTAGCATTGTGCTCTTCGTTATACCCTTCTTGATTCGGTTGGTCCTGGGGGTAGGACCCCATCTTGCAGATATCGTATGATATCGTTCATCCAATTGTTGGACCTGTTTGTGACACCTATGTTAGACATTTCTCTCACGGTGGTGATGGCTGATTCATTGGTTTTCATCAGGACTACTGTTCGGGTATTGATGTGTCAAATCAAAGTTCTGAATTTGTTTTAATCCAAGAGTTAATCCTCAACACTATGAAAACCTGTAGTGTAGTGTAGTGGAGTTAACCCCGAGGTCGGTCTCGAAGGACTTAACTAGGCTGAGTTTTATTTACGAATAAAGGTAACGATTTGAAAAGCAGTAAAAGTTGGTTTGCCTCGGCGGCGAGATAATATACTAAAGTGATTAACTACTTGTAATGCTAGAAACCGATTTGATAGTGACGAGATTGAAATATGAATGGGGAAAATTATGGAGTGGTAACGTCAACAAGCTAGCTAACAGGATATATGTGATTCACGGGATTGATTACACAAGTTGTCACAGACTTGAGTTCAAAAACGAATAGCACTAGCGGAGGCGTCAATTCCACTAGGCTACAATCAATCTAGCTAATCCTACTATTACTGTTTGCAACTAACTGTTAGATTGAAGCAAGACGGAAAACATTTGTATGTGTTGATTAAATGCGTAATCTAACAGTGATATTGATGGATTGCACATCAAACGTAATAGCAAGATGTGCGATTAATCTCAAAAGCGCAAGTAATCGAATCCCGATGCACTTCGAATCACATAAACCCTAGCTAGGATGCATTGAATTAGTCACCACCCCATAATAGGGGTGTTTAGCTACTCATGATAAGCGAAAGCACAATCATGCTAGCAATAAACATAATCTCAAGCACAAAACAATGATTCGAGAGAATTGATACAATTTTACCCTACGTTGTCCCAAACCCTAGGTAGAAATTGAAGAACGAAAATGAATCGATGCAAAAGCTGTGTAGATAATCTCCCAATCAATGTCAATCTTCGAATTACAAGGGAAAACGGTTCAATTACCTCGAAATTGGGTAATTGCCTTAAAAACTAGGTCTATCTCTAGAGCAAGGTATTGTTCTTCCCAAATGAATATGAAAAGTGATTATGTCTTGTTCTAAGTAATAGAAAGGAGAAAAACTAGGTTTTGGCGAATTAGGAAACAAATCGCGCAAAGAACGGCAAAAAGGAAAAAGGCGTCAGATTTTCTAAAAGCGATGTCGCTAGTTTCAAATCTGGCGTTGCGATTCTTCGTAAAATAGAAAGTTCTTGGCGTCATGATTTGATAATCGCCGCCAATTTCTTCTAGATTGATCGCTTTGCCCTTCGATGCCTTTTTGACTCCAATTCTCGATATTTTGGCCTTTCCGCTCCACTTCTAGCATCCGAAAAAAGTACACCATTTTGCCTTCCATTAGCGCGGTTTTGCCAAATATCTACAAAACACACAATGAATAAAACATGTAAAACTATTCATGGAAAACTAAATAAAACCATACTCAAGGATGACAAAAAGACGGTAAAAAAGACCAAATAAGACGGTCTAAAACCGACTCATCAAACTCCCCAAACCGAACCCTTGCTTGTCCTGAAGCAACAGACTCTCTAAAAAAAACTAGAAAAAACAAAAAACACATAGACACAAAATAAAGTCTAGCTCCCAAGCTACCGAGGCTACGATTGCAAGTAACAAGCCCAAGAAATGCAGAAGCTTTGACGTCACACTGACATTCACAGGATAACATGCTTAAGTTCAAAAAGTTTGTTTCCAAAGTAAATAGAACTTAAGTCTAAAACGACAGTCCCTCACAAGTGGATCCTATGTATCTATTCTCTCACACTCATGGAAGTGTCCAGTAGGGGCAATCTCTCAAGAATATAAAGAGGTAAGGAAGGTGACTCACATCACAAAGATGCCTCAAATACCTCATGCAATGTACTCAATCAGTTAAGTCGGAAGGGTTTTTTTTGATAGCTCTATAACAATCAGCAGTAGACTCATAAAAGGCAATCGTTCTCTCTTTTTTCAATATATATTTTTTCATGTTTTTGCATACGCTTTTTTGCAGTCTTATATATGACCCATATGCTTGTATATATTTTTTTTCTGTCTCAATTTTTTGGTAGTGTCTGTTTTACTGAAAGTCCGCGCTTTTGTGCGTGCTCGTTTGGTGTACACGCCATCAACCCTCACGGACATATAGCTTTTAAGGGCCACGCCGGTATATAGGTAGTATCTGAAACGTGCCCAACACGACTAACGGTGGTAACTAGTACCATAGATCCACTCCGAGACTTATTTTTTATATTTTTTTTAATTTTTGAGAGAACGAATAGCCTGAACACTGTCTTTATCAATACAAGTAGGGCACATAAACTTCCTCCCCAAACCTGGACTTGGAACAGGTTAGGCACAAGCAAATAAGAATGTAAAACATGTCGTTCGTCATACTTAACTTACACAAAGTACACATGAGAATGATGAGGCGCAAACAAGGGAGTTTTCACTTCCCGAATTAAATCACACAGGCGCCGGTACAATATTTTTTCATCAGCTAAGGTCTACTCACTGGCTTTTTGGACTACAGAATTAGAACAAACTTTCTATTTACAATAGAAACGTACTTAGCAAACTTAAACATGCAGACTGCTAATAGTCAAGGATCAATCAAAGCAAAAGCATTAAACAGGTTTGGTACATGCAATAGATGCTCAACTTGGGAGACAGACTTAGACTCAACAGACAGAATAAGAAATACATCTGAAAACAAGCAAGCAAGAAGCCTAAACCATATCAAAACTCGAAACACCCCACCCAAACCTGAACTCGTGCTCGCCCTCGAGCAAACAAGGGAAAAGAGAAAAAGTAGAGAGTTGAGAAGACAGAGGCTGCCCTGATTAAAGGTTTCCAAGATGCAGAGAAGTGCTTCCCGAAAAGCTAGTGTGGAGTAGTCGACTGGGCGTCGTCATCCATCTCCATTGCCCAGGCGTTTCTCTTTCGCTTTGCTTCGCGTGATCTGATCGCATCCACAACACGCATTTGGAACAATGACTTCCCAGTTAACAGCGCGTGTGGGTGGTCTGTTGCAAGTACTGCAATTCCAGCTTGTTGGCAGAGGGAGGTGATGAGAAAAGGGTAGACTAGCTGTCCCCAGGGGCGAGCATGCGAGTGCTCGAATTGTGCGACGATTACATTCCCGAGATCGATATGTCGTCCCGCCATGATGGCACTTAGAGTTGGGCCATAGACTGTTCTGAAGAAGGTAACATGTCCCCCCCCCCCGGGCAGAAGGAATGGGAGAGCCAATTATAGAAGATGTGGAGGTGCTTATGCAGTGCAGGTGTGACTCTCTGCTCGTCGGTGTTAGGAATCTGCGAGGAATCTGTTGATAGCGTGGCGAGAACTCGGCGTAGCCCATGAATGGGCACCCAAGTAAGAGACCTTTCCTCGATCTTCCTATCTTCATAGTTAGTGTAGAACTCTAAGACAAGCTCCGATCGAAGAATCCGGGTTGTGCGCTAATTTGAGCCATCCTCTAGTTTTGAGCATGTTCTTGATGGGGATATGTACTCCAGTATTCCTGCGTCATCACCCTCAAACCTCAAATCCACGCCTTTGTCCAGGAGGAAACCCCTATGAGCATTCTTCTGCTTGTATGTCAAGCTTCTCAGAGTAACAAGGTGAGGGCCAAATTCTGCTGGGGTGGGGGGTCCACCCATTCCCGTCTGTTATCCCTTGATGGTTCTCCTGTTGCTTCCTGAGAAGGCATGAGTAACTGAAATAGACAACAACCGAGGAGATGCAATGGGAGTATGAATGTTAGTTGACAATGGTGAAGGTAGCAAGAATCTCAAGGCTTGGTGGAAGAATGAAGGAGAACGGTGGGATTGGGGTGGGGTTACGCAAAAGGAAAAGGGAAGTCGAATGGGAAATGGAGCAGGAGCGGAAGAAACCAATGGCGTCGCCATTTGTGACGCCAATTTACTTAATCGATTTTTTTTTTTTTTTTTTTTTTAATTTTTTAGATAGAAGGAAGTAAACGTGAATGCAACTAGTTTAATGGAAGAAGACGTGAATGAAATGCAAGCTATCTAAAAAAGCAAGTAAAACCCAGGTTGCCTCCCGGGAAGTGCTTATTTTACGTTTCTAGCTTGACTTTCGCACTTCAGTGGGCACAATATTGGGTACTAGACTTCCCCTTGCTCAAATTCCTCTGCCCTTGCACCTGCCAATGGATATAAAGTGGTCCAACATACCCCGCAGAATAATCCTTGCAGATAAAGTCCATATGCAAAGAATCCAATGCCTTCACCATGCCAACCTTACCGTTCACCTCGTATGTCGTTGTGCGTCTAAATACGCTAATATCTATTCTAGCGGCGAATAAAAATGGCCAGCTAAGGAGGATTATATCTGGTCCTGTCTTCTGATCTTCCCGGACATCCTTCAGAACAATAAAATTGGTGATAATAGTTTCACCATTCAGTTTAATTGCGACACCTTTTGCTAATCCAACTGGCCTTCTATGTGACCCATTTGCCATTAAGAGTCGAGCTTTCATTTCTTCCAAGCCTGTAAAGCTGCATATCTTAAACAGACTGTATGGGATTGTATTACATGTACCTCCTGTATCTAAAGTCGCAATGACTTTTGAAATTCCAATCCCAACTACGATGTTAAAGCTCTTCTTACTGAGAGGGTGCTCTTTCACATTTTCTGCTAACTCTTCTTGCTTGGCAGGAATTTCAACTCCTCCAATTTCCGGAATGCTTACTATACTTGCAGAATCTTCCCCTTTTGCAAAACCTAATTCATCAGCGGAAACGGCTGGGTCTTCCTCTTGTTCCGGGATCAACTCCTCAACAGAGTTACCGGGAGTTATCACCTCTTCTACTGTTGCTTCACTAGCAATCGGAATCGACGATGCACACCCGTAAGTTGTGTTGATACGGAAATATGTCCAATCCGTCATAGGAGCCATTGGAATGAATTCTAAGGCGTCCTAAGTCATCTAATGGATCCTAGACACATTGGTCCGAGCCAACGGTCCGATCCGGGCAGACCCACCATGGTCCGAACCCACCCTACAAGAGAGGAACAAAGGATCTGAAGCTTACTAGGTCCGACCCAAGGATCTCAGGTCCGACCCACCTTGGTCCGAGCCTCTCTGGAAAAGGAGACATAGTGCTTGAACAGTACTGTCTCCGACCTAAGGCCACCGATACGGACGATTACTCGGATCCAGCATGACAATCTCAAGTAACCAGCGAGCGAGGCACGGAGAGTAGGGGGTCCGAACCCTGAGTTCCGAGTCGGAAGAGTCGGGCAGGCTTAGATGGGCTTCCTCATCTGACAACCCATTACGGTCCGGACCAAGCGTCCGGACCAACCTTTCTTCCATTTGGGCCACAGGCCTATCAAGACATTGGCCATTGGCCTAGAGCATTGTTGGCACAATCTGGGACGGACACTTGGCGTGATCTTGTGAGCCCTCCCTTTCTCAAGGGAAACCTATAAATATGCACATATCCTCACAATGCAAAGGAAGTGAAGTCTTCTTCCTAGACTCTTACCTTCTCAACTATTATACATAGTAGATCTTCAGTCTCTCTTGAGTAAAGTCTCAGTCCGGTTTGACACTTAGCAAACCGGGTCCTAACCCCCCCCCTCCAAGTCACTTGTGCAGGTCCTTACGCATCGCCTCTTACCAGTACGACGGTCCTTACGGACTCTTACTCTTTGGTTCTTACAAGCAAGGTGGTTCTTACTCAAAGGTGGTCTAGGTACTTAGAGTGGAGGAAAGCAAGGAAAATTCATTAAGTGTTTGGGGGAGTTTTCCCCTCAACATTTTGGCGCCGTCTGTGGGAATCTTTACAAAAAGTTCCGTTCTCTTCAGTGATGGCAAGAACAAGAAGGTCCGTAAGAACCAACACTACTGCGGTTGGGATGCCCTCACCAAGGCAAAGAGGCAGACCTCCCACTCGGAGGGGAAGAGTGGCAAGAGCCACTTCAAGAAACACAGGGGATTATCCAAGTGATGGTCGCACTGCTAGTCTTTCTTCAGAAGAGGAAAGAGCCGTTGATCCTTCAATGAGAACTCTAGCATCCGGAGTTGAAGGACAAGTTCCTCCGTCGAGAACACATGGTCCTCCTCCGAAAGAAACTTCACTCTTCCAAACGGGCATGTCACTCGCCCAAGTGAGTTAGGGATGAGCGAGAACCAGTTTGGTAAAAAATGGTAAAGGCTCATGAGAAATACTACGGTGATACTTGTCCCGAGGCTCATCTGACTAAGTATGAGAGCCGGCTGGAGTCCAATGGTCTGAATTATAACATGAAGGCTCTTACCTTCTCAACCACTCTTACCCGATGACTCCATCAAGTCTTAGATGGACATCATCACGCTCTTCCTAAAAAGGCTTGGGAAGGCAAAAGAAGGTGAGGTCAGTGGAGCACTTAGCAAAAATCATCTAAAGAAGGCAAGATAGGACCACCACAGGGACAATCCTCGGACCACGTCCTAAGCACCATATCCTAGGCTCCCTAAGGCCGGATGAGGTCCTCACCATCTCCTCGGAGCCGGTCCTCTCCGTCGCCTCGGAGTTGGTCCTCACCATCTCCTCGAGGTCGGTCCTCACCGTTGTCTCGGAGTTGGTCCTCACCATCTCCTCAGAGTTGGTCCTCACCGTCGCTTCGGACTTGGTTCTCACCATCTCCTCGAACTCGGTCCTCACCGTCGCCTTGGACTTGGTTCTCACCATCTCCTCGAACCCAGTCCTCACCGTCGCCTCGGACTTGGTTCTCGCCATCTCCTCGGAGTCGGTCCTTATCATCTCCTCGGAGAAGGTCCTCACCAACTCAATGAGCTTAAGAGCTAGGAGATACTTTCAAAGATTGGGATTTGTTTATTTCAAATCCCGATCTCCATTTTCGCTGGCTTCTCTTAAAACGGAGAACCGAAAACAATGCTCTACAGTTTTCGATGAAAAAGTAAGTATTCTGACTTAACTTGAAATCATCATTTGCCATACATTCGCATCCATTGCATCATTCATTCACTCATTCATCCATCCATTCATTCATCATGCACGCACACATCATTTATCAATGCTTCATTTACTACAAGCGTGCATGATTTGTCAAGGACATGTTTCCAATTAATAAGGGGGTCCGACACCCACGAACTTATATAAGCCCGACCGTCTCGGCATAACACGGACTCTCGTCTGTTCGGATGTCCTCCTTAGGACCAACCCGAAAAACCGGTTGTCATAAAAAGATAACACTCCATCCCTCTTACGGATGAATGAGTTATCCACTCACACGTACTCGTGACCATTTGGACAACCTCTCTCGGACCGTCCACAAACACATGATTGTTTTGGAAATCACAAGCCATCGCTCTTACTGATGGATAAGTTGTCCAAAGACATCATATGTGAATGTTGATAATTTTTGCGGACACCAAGTCCAAAGCTTCAAAAGTAAAGTTTATAGGAGCTACAAAGATAGACAAAAAGAAGATATTTTCAAACAAAGCTTCAGACAGCTTCACTCTTTTTGTATGAAGTAAAGACGGAATGCAAGCATCACGTTGAGTTCTACACATATCCAAAGGACAGTACAACAACATCAACAATCTTGAGCATTACAAGTGTTGAACAGAAAGTTATCTTCGGAGCAAAAGGGAGAGTTCCAGAACAGAGAGATAAGACTCGAATCGAACTCCAGACTTCGGATCTGTCACAAAGAAAAAAAAAAAAAAGATCTTTAGTAATCCGAATTTACTAGTTCGGACAAGTTGACACTTGGACAGCTCTGCGATCCGGATCAGTAGCTATGAACGATACATGGGCCTCGAGCAGTAAATCCAAGAATCGGTTTGTACAAGCTCGGACATCGAGATCGAATCAAGCTCAATCGGTTTGTATAAGCTCGATCGCAAACCAATTTCATGGCATGTTGATAAAGTTCAGTAGCTACGGACTTCATGTAGCAATCCAGTGGCAATCCATAGAAGCATATCCGAATCGAAAAGTAGCTTTGACTGTGAGACTCGAACAAGAAGCTGCAAGTGCGGATAGTGTGCTTCGGACAAGAACAACAGCAAGCACAAACTTGAACATCGAACATGAAAACGCTTCAAACAACAACAACAACACACACTTGAGAATTACAAGTGTTGGATAAAAAGCAAACAAGTTAACTCAACTCCGGATCGGCAATAATAAGAGATCCGGACTGAGCTCCGAACTGAGTAGCCAGAACAGATTCAAAATTTAGACAAGACTCGGAATAGTTTACCCGGGACACGGGGGTGGCTTCGGACGCAATAGCACGTAGAAGCTCTGACAAAGACAACCTCCAAACCGGTTGTACGTAAAAGCTCGAATAAAGAAAGCTTGCGCAGAATAGAGAATCCGAAATAATAGAACTTTAGAGCAGTACAGCTTCGGACAAACACTCACAGAGACACACAGAACTCATACCTCACTCCGAAGCAGTATATGGCGAATCAAGCGATCTCGAACAAAACCGACTACTGGTGGTATCGAGATGCCCAAGGCGGATTGAACAAATCCAGATTGGAAGGAGTCTTGACTCGGATCCGACATAGGTGCCTCGAACCAGAAACAAAAGCAGACAAGCTGGCGGAGCAAATATGAACTCGGAGCAGTCACTTCGACGTGCTCCGAACAACGAGCTTTTGATGAAGATGGGGAATGATGCCCTTTCCTTCCCAATCGCTACTCGTTTCTCTCCTTTTCCTTCGCCATTGATTGTTTGTCTTTGAAACTAAAAAGGGTCTGATGGAGAAGAAGAAGCAGAGCAATTTAGCTGGGAAATATTTGACTCATCTCCGATTGATGGATCGATCTATAAATCCCCAAAATTCCCCTAATCATGTCTCCTAACATGAAAAACAATATCACAAAGGCATCTGCAGTATTATTAAAAAACCGTCCAGACTACCGTACAAGAGGTCACTACCTTACCCAAGCCCTTATGTGACTACGAACTTCTCGATCAAATTGAGACAAGAATCAGATTCGGAACTTGATACTTCGGGAATAGCACTTCGGACAACAGATAGCTCCGAATAAACAGCGGAGATCAAAGACGTCAAAGACATCCGAAGCTCCCCGGACACTATAGTTCCTCAACTATCTTCTACAAAGATACTTGGAAATTAGGGGGACATATGTTGATACGGAAATATGTCCAATCCGTCATAAGAGCCATTAGAACGAATTCTAAGGCGTCCTAAGTCATCTAATGGATCCGAGACACATTGGTCCGAACCAACGGTCCGATCCGGGCAGACCCACCATGGTCCAAACCCACCCTAGAAGAGAGGAACAAAGGATCTGAAGCTTACTAGGTCCGACCCAAGGATCTCAGGTCCGACCCACCTGGGTCCGAGCCTCTCTGGAAAAGGAGACATAGTGCTTGAACAGTACTGTCTCCGACCTAAGGCCACCGATACGGACGATCACTCGGATCCAGCATGACAATCTCAAGTAACCAAGCAGACAGGCACCAGAGAGTAGGGGGTCCGAACCCTGAGTTCCGAGTCGGAAGAGTCGGGCAGGCTTAGATGGGCTTCCTCATCTGACAACCCATTACGGTCCGGACCAAGCGTCCGGACCAACCTTTCTTCCATTTGGGCCACAGGCCTATCAAGACATTGGGCCATGGGCCTAGAGCATTGTTGGCACAATCTGGGACGGACACTTGGCGCGATCTTGTGAGCCCTCCCTTTCTCAAGGGAAACCTATAAATATGCACATATCCTCACAATGCAAAGTAAGTGAAGTCTTCTTCCTAGACTCTTACCTTCTCAACTATTATACAGAGTAGATCTTCAGTCTCTCTTGAGTAAAGTCTCAGTCCGGTTTGACACTTAGCAAACCGGGTCCTAACCCCCCCCCTCCAAGTCACTTGTGCAGGTCCTTACGCATCGCCTCTTACCAGTACGACGGTCGTTACGGACTCTTACTCTTTGGTTCTTACAAGCAAGGTGGTTCTTACTCAAAGGTGGTCTAGGTACTTAGAGTGGAGGAAAGCAAGGAAAATTCATTAAGTGTTTGGGGGACTTTTCCCCTCAACAAGTTGCACAAATCTGTTTTGAATCTTCGACACGGGTCTCATCTCCCAAAACAGTCACCTTAACCGGAGTATGTGTTATAACCTTGATCGCCATTGCCC
Source organism: Plantago major (assembly GCA_026545765.1). Lineage (NCBI taxonomy): Eukaryota > Viridiplantae > Streptophyta > Magnoliopsida > Lamiales > Plantaginaceae > Plantago > Plantago major. The sequence continues at coordinate 27,519,471 of CM048841.1, read as the reverse complement.
TATCCGGCACCGTGGAATTGTCCTTTCTCCCTCTCTGGTTCTTCTCAAGTAGTCATGAAGAACGCGTGGATTTTCGTTGTCCTTCTGCAGCTTCCCAATACGGAAGTCTGTGGACTGGCGGTATACCTTGGTTTCGCGCATGAACTCTCGTGACTCGTTCATGAAGCTCCTAAAATCATCAACTAATCCAGAGCTACCAGCTGGTTGGACCTCGTGGACTCTTGGGGTTGGGTTCTCGCAGTTATCATTGGCATAGATCAACAGGGATCTATCACCCTGTCGGTTAAACTGATTGGTGGGAGTTTTCTGGTACCCTCTTCGTTGCGCATTGAAGTTGTTCCTCTTCTGCCAGTAAACCGGTTTCCCATCCGGTCCCTGCTGGACCCATTATACCTCCTCCTGTGGTGCTTCTGCTTCGGGCTGCTTCCTTTCTATGGCTAGATCAGACCTGCACATATTAACTCCGTGTCCAGGGTTCTTGCAGACTCGACATACCTCGAGAGATAAGCCGGGCTCTTATTAAGGGCATGTGCCTTAAGTTGCTTGATTTCATTGGTAAGCGCTGCAATCTTTGCACTCGATCCCTGTCCTTCGTCATAAGTGGCGTTGGCTTCACCTCTTTGCCCCCTGGAATTTCTCCTGGGGTTCATGTGCTAGTTATTATGTGCCAGCTGAGCGAACTTGTCCTTAAGACCATCGGCGGATAGCTCCATCATGCTACCCCCATAAGATACATCTATCAAAGCTTGCTGGTTCTCATTTAATCCGTCATAGAAATACTGATTTAAATCAGCCTGTGAAAACCTGTGATGAGGACACTGAGAGAGAAGACCCTTGAACCTATCCCACGCCTCATATAGAGACTCATCATACATCTGGGTAAAAGTTCTGATCTGTTGCCTAATCGCAGAAGTTTTAGACTAGGGGTAATACTTTTGCATGAATGCACTGTATACCTGTGGCCATGTGGTTAGGCATCCCTCATACAAACCATTCATCCACGTCCGTGCCTTATCATTCAAGCACAAGGAAAAACCTTCATCCTTAGATCCTTATCAGTTACACCTTTGCCCTTAACTAGGTTCCCAATGAACAGCTCCAGCTCTAACAAATATCCCATGACGTCCTAATTCTTCTTCCCATAGAACTTCGGAAGTAGGGCCATGAGATGGCCCTAAATATCAAAAATCCTCACATTGTCCGGGACGACAATGCTAGGGCGGTGGTTGCCCAGAGGTGGTGCGAAGATAACAGCCATGGAAGGCGGTGGTTCATTAGCCATTTCGATATGCTGCTGAATTACCGGTGCACTTACTGTCTCTCTGATCCTTCCCTGCCTGCTGCAATACCTATCAATATCATCAATAAACGGTACAGAGAATGCGTTAGGCGCAGAGAACAGGAAAACAGTGAATTAAAAATACAGAAAGTAAAAATACTGTCACAAGAATTCGTAAACTTAACAAAGGAGTTAAGTCCCTGGCAGCGGCGCCAAAAACTTGATGTGTCAAACGAAAGTCCTGAATTTGTTTTAAGCCAAGAGTTAATCCTCAACACTATGAAAACCTGTAGTGTAGTGGAGTTAACCCCGAGGTCGGTCTAGAAGGACTTAACTAGGCTGAGTTTTGTTTACGAATAAAGGTAACAATATGAAAAGCAGTAAAAGTTGGTTTGCCTCGGCGGCGAGATAATATACTAAAGTGATTAACTACTTGCAATGCTAGAAATCGATTTGATAGTGACGAGATTGAAATATGAATGGGGAAAATTATGGAGTGGTAACGTCAACAAGCTAGCTAGCAGGATATATGTGATTCACGGGATTGATTACGCAAGTTGTCACAGACTTGAGTTAAAAAACGAATAGCACTAGCGGAGGCGTCAATTCCACTAGGCTACAATCAATCTAGCTAATCCTACTATTACTGTTTGCAACTAACTGTTAGATTGAAGCAAGACAGAAAACATTTGGGTGTGTTGATTAAATGCTTAATCTAACAGTGATATTGACGGATTGTGCATCAAATGTAATAGCAAGATATGCGATTAATCTAAAAAGCGCAAGTAATCGAATCCCAATGTACTTCGAATCACATAAACCCTAGCTAGCATGCATTGAATTAGTCACCACCCCATAATAGGGGTGTTTAGCTACTCATGATAAGCGAAAGCACAATCATACTAGCAATAAACATAATCTCAAGCACAAAACAATGATTCGAGAGAACTGATACAATTTTACCCTTCGTTATCACAAACCCTAGGTAGAAATTGAAGAACGAAAATGAATCGATGCAAAAGCTGTGTAGATAATCTCCCAATCAACGTCAATCTTCGAATTACAAGGGAAAACGGTTCAATTACCTCGAAATTGGGTAATTGCCTTAAAAACTAAGTCTAGCTCTAGAGCAAGGTATTGTTCTTCCCAATAGAATGAATATGAAAAGTGATTATGTCTTGTTTTAAGTAATAGAAAGGAGAAAAACTAGGTTTTGGCGAATTAGGTAACAAATAGCGCAAAGAACGACAAAAAGGTCGCCAGTTTCTTTCTGTAAAATAGAAAGTTGCTGGCGTACGCCAGTTTGATGACTGGCATCGCCAACTTCTTCTGGATTGACCATTTTGCCCTTCGACGCCGTTTTGACTCCAATTCTTTGTATTTTGGCCTTCCCGCTCCACTTCTAGCATCCGTACGAGGCATTATAACTCCATAACTTGTAGATGCATAAAAAGAACACCATTTCGCCTTCCATTAGTGCGGTTTAGCCAAATATCTACAAAACACACAAAGAACAAAACAAGTAAAAATATTCAAGGAAAACTAAATAAAACCATACTCAAGGATGACAAAAAGACGGTAAAAAAGATCAAATGAGATGGTCTAAAACCGACTGTTAGATATTTTGTTAGAATATCTGTTTAGATTTTGTTCAGCAACATGATGACTTATCTTAGTCTCAGAAAGGTGATTAGTACTCTTGGTTCACTTGAACATTGTAAAAGAGGAAACCCACTAAGTATGATAGTCTAGCTAATCTTGTATAGGATGTTAGGTCTCAAAATGTAATTTTTATTTTATGAAGAGAAGACCAAGAAGAAGACATCCAAGCAGAAAGCTCAACAACTTTTGAAGATTTGAAGAAAACTGCACAAGATTATCAATCATTATTCAGATATCTTAGCCAGATATCTTGTAGACGCAAACAGTTTCAAACAAACTGTGTCACAAGAGATATCTGAGAAATGAGATACATATCTGAAGACAAGGAAAGTGTCCACAGATATCTGTTCTCAGATACCTTGAGCGTTAAACACGTTTCTGAAAAGAAACAAGGTTGTTTCAATCAATACAAGTGGTATCTGAAGAATGAAGATAAGGACGTGCAAAGAATCAGACAACAAGTCTAGTCTCTGATACAATGCATAGTTCCGTTGACACTACAGGACAAAAAGTATAGTACAATGCATTTAATGCACGGACAGAGATGTCTGAGTAAAAGCAACGGCAACTTCTGAGAAGAAGACAAAACCTGCTACAGTACTATACATAGATATCGATAGTTTGAATTTGAGCCTAACAGATACTATTCAAACGGTACTCAAATTCATCTATAAATATCAACACTTAGACAGCTTGAGAGACACACATTGCATACGCTGAAACATAGAACTCTGAACATCCTACTCTCTCAAAGCAACTTACTTATTATCAAAGCTTTCACAGACTAAAGCTTGTGATCTTGAGTAAACTCTGAAGTTCTAAGTGTCCTGATCCTAAACAAGCAAAGCTATCTGTGAAGGAGTTGAATCAAAAGATCAACTATCTGAGATTCATTCTCTTGCAGATATCATAAGACTTGGGTCAAGAAATCGAACTAGATACCATACTGTAAAGTGTATTAAGTAACTTAGTTCACAGAGCTATTTGAATAATCAAAAGTTATTAAGACGCTCATCCGACAACTCAAACCAAACCAACACCAAAACCAAGTGGAGTATGTGAAGTACTTAGGTTGAAAAATCGTGAATAACTCCAAGGTTACCGAGTATAGGAAGTACTTGATTTGGAAACTATGGAATAACTCCAAGGTTTTTGAGTATAGGAAGTACTTAGCTTGGGAAGCTAGGGAACAACTCAAAGGTTTCTGAGTATAGGAAGTACTTGGCTGAAGAAGCTAGGGAACAACTCAGGAACTTTTTTGGGAACTAATTGTTCGTAATCTTAGAATAGGATTTTTGTAAGGTTATCTCAATTATCTGTCTAGTGAATTCTAGGTCTCGATAGACCAAGTGGATTAGTTGGAGGATTACGCCACCTCCGATACCACTATACTTGTCGTGTCATTTACATTTCAGATTTATACTTCAAAGAACACACACACACTTATTAACTGCTTCTACACTTATCTTTATTAAAGTCTTCTGCACTATGATTCTAAGTATCAGATATCCATTCAGATATCTGAGAAATATTTGTTATCGACAAAAGTTTTAAAAGACTATTCACCCCCCCTAGTCTTTTACTTTGCCGTTATCTGGACCAACAAGTGGTATCAGAGCAGGAGGTTCACCAGCCTTCTGCACTGAACCTAGATCCCCAGATAGGTGAAGGAACTTTGTCCATTTTTTTTGGACTATTTAATTTGTGTGTTAAGTGTGCAGGTATGTCTCTGAGTGATGCCCGTTCTCAAACCAGAGAACTACGAGAAATGGAAAAATAACATGATGCTCCACCTTGAAGCCATAAGTGACGAGATGATCGAAGTAATAAAGAATGGTCCAATAATCATTCAACAACTTAAGCAAGTCATGGAGGTTTCAAGTGGAAGAGACAGAGATCAAAGCGAAGGATCTTCACAAACAGATGCGTCAACTAGTGGAAGATCTACTGGTCACGTTATTTACGAACCAAAGCCCAGAGAACTCTGGACATCGGAAGATGCCAAGAGGAATCGTCTGGATGGTCAAGCTCGTAACATCATCATCAGATCGACACCAGAGCACATACAGTGTAAACTGTGGGGTGCTAAAACGGCGAAAGTTGCTCGCAACCGATTGAAGAAATCATGCGTTTAACCGAAAACCAAGGAAAACAAGTTCGAAGTTCTAAAGTTGAAATTTCAAAATTTCAAACAAGGTCCCACCAAACTCGAAGAACTTGATTTTAGATTTACCACTCTTATGAGTGATATGGCAGACTGGGAAAGCAATAGATACTCTCATCGAGAAGATTAAGACTATTGTCAAGTCTTAACCACAACCTGGAGCATAATAAATTCTTTTATTTCAACCAAGGTATGCCAAATATCACTCCAAAGGAAACTTTTCTCATCTTGCTATCATTGACTATGAGACAACTCGAGAGAACAAACAACCGCAAAGTTGCGTAATGTTGCTCTAGTTAATCAAGAAACTTCAAAAGAAGAAAAGCAAGGAGGAGACTGAGGATGCTCTTGCCGCAAAGCAAATGAGTAAATTTGTCAATGAGAAATTGAGAGAAGAAAAGCCAAAGAGAAGTCAAAAGCATCTAGTTTCAAACTATCACCAAGACAAAATATGCAGAGCTCACGAACAAGCCATTTCGTAAAGCATCATGTCTCGAGGAAGTAAATTGGAAACGATATCTGCTTCTATTGTCGTAAACCAGCCACTTCAAAAGGATTGTCCGCCTCAACAAACTAAGAACAAAGCGACAAGAAAGATAGAAGAATCTTCAAGAAGCCGTAAAGCTTTGTTAATCAAGAAAGAAAGAAAATCCAAATTCAACTGGATGCTCTAGACGTTGAAATGATTCAAGATGACAATTCAGATGATTCAACCTACCATCACCGTAACTATGTTGAGTTACTCATGATATAATCAACTTCGCCTCAAGAAGAATGAAATGTGGAGTTCTTTGAAATTGTGGACCGGACATCTCCAACATAGAAAACCTGCCTTATGGCTGATGAGGTAACACATACTTCTTGCTACACTTATGAAAGTGATGAAGAGGAAATAAAAAATCTAGAAAATCTCAGGAAAGAACTTGACATCTATGAAAGAGAATTTCTAATGATCCGAGCTAGAGCCGAAAACCTTGAAGAAGAAAAGAATTTTCTTGAAAAGGAAAATTCTCAATTAGTTAAAGAATCTGAGAGAAAGGATGCTGAAAATGCATTTCAAAGCTCGATATCTGAGACCTAAAAGTCACATGAAGAAGCAATTGAAGTTACGAAAGAATTATGAAAATCTTCTTTCTGAAAACAAGGAACTCAAGAAGAAAGAACTATCTTTTCAATCTTATGCCAAAGCTAGTGACACTCTTACTGAAGTACAATCTTACTTAAGAGATCCTTCAGAAAATAAAGGACTTGGGCTGAATACTCAGACAGATTGCTCTACTACTCTGAATAAGAGTAAAGAAAAGAGAACATTTGTAAGTACTCAGCAAGATAGTTCCCATGCAATCTATAGTATCGGTGAAAAGACAAAGATTGTTGACAAAGGAATGGCAGTTGCGACTAAACCTTTGTGGGAAAAACAAGTCAAAAACAAAACTGATGGTATCGTCTCGAAAGAAACACAACACTGAAAAGTGTAAACACCCACAGTGCTATGTCTCTCAAAAAGGTAGAATTGCAGGAGCTGGCAAATTCTCCCATGTCACTTTTTCTGGAAAGAAATTGGATCAACCAGAGACTAGAGAAGCTGCTGAGAAAAGATCTCAGATAGCTTCAAGTGCTCGAAACGGTATTGGCTACAAAGGCATCGGAAAACAACTTGCTCATGAGTACAAGCAGGAGCAAGAACGATGGCTGAAGGCTAGAATTGCTCAAAGAAATTATCAGAAGTGGAAGTTAAATCAAGCCACTGAAAATCTGAATGCCAGGGCTAGAAGAAATCTGGCAAGGAAGGCTAAGTTTGCTGAAAAGCAAACTCAGAAACCTGACAGGTATCTGAAAGTATCATATGGAGCACCTAGGGACACACCAAGGAAGAAAATAATTCTTACTAATGATAACCTTCATTCAAAAAGAATTCCTCCTTATGTTCCTGTCAGACAAAAGCATGCTTCAAAGAAATTCATTCAAAAATGGATTCCTACTGGAAGAACTTTTGATTCGATTTCCATCAAAGATATGAGAACCTAATCTCCTGCTTTCTGTTGTGCAGAATGCTTCCTGGACTAAAGCACAATGTCTATTTGATAGTGGATGCGGAAAGCACATGACAGGAGACAAAGCAAATCTGGTTGACTACAAAGCTTGCAACACAGGACCAGATATCAGATTTGCTGGAGGAGAATTAAATCCCTCTCTGGGATTTGGCAACGTCAAATTGGGAACTTTAACAATCACTGACGTATTACATGTTAAGGATTTGAAATACAATCTATTTAGCATGAGCGGTTTGCATAAGGGTTTTACTACTAAATACTGCAAACTAATTGACAATGAGTCAAAGCAGACAGTCTTAGTTGGTCGGCGGAAAGGCAGTCTTTATGTTGCCGACTGGGCATCTGCCACAACTGAAGAATGTCTCATGGTGAGTCAATCTGGTCACACAGAAGAGCACTGGTTATGGCACAAAAGAATGAGTCACTTGAATTTCAAAACTCTGAACAGACTTGCCAAGAAAGAGTTAGTGGTTGGTCTTCCCAAAACATCTTTCATAAAGGATAGTATCCGCTTCGCCGATGGGGAAACAATCTAAGATCTCTTTCAAGTCCAAAATCAGACACTCTAGTGTTAGACCACTGCAACTTTTACATATGGATCTTTTTGAATCATCTGTAACTAGTTATGCAGGAAAGAAATATGGTCTGGTTGTTGTAGATGACTTCTCAAGATTCACTGGGTTGTCTTTCAAACACAAATCGATGCCGGTGGAGATACCAAACTTGCTGAAAAAGCTTGAAATCATGAAAAATGAAAAGGTATCTGCAATCAGAACAGATCGTGGTACTGAGTTTGTCAATCAGTACATAAAGGAGTTTTGTACCTGCAAAGGTATACAACACCAACTTCGTAAGAACACCTCAACAAAATGGTGTTGCGTAAAGGAAAACAGAACCCTTAAAGAAGCCGCAAGGACAATGCTAGTGACATCGAGATAAGTGAAATATATTGGGTTGAAGTCAGAAACACAACTGCTACACTCGTAATGTATGCTTGATAAACAAACACCATGACAGGACCCCCTATGAAATTTTGGTTGGAAGACCTCCTAATATCAAACATCTGGGAGTATTTGGTTGTAGATGTTTTGTTCTAAACAATGGGAAAGATTATCTGAGAACATTTCAACCAAAGGCAGATGAAGGTGTTTTTCTTGGCTATTCCACAAACAGCAAAGCTTACAGAGTTTACAACAAAAGAAAAAGAAAATTGAAGAATCGTCATGTTGTATTCTATGAAGGAAGCAAGAAAACACCTCCTACTGATGAACTCTTAGAAAAGTTCAAAGAACTATTACTGAGGGATACTAAAGAAGAACCCTCAGAAAGGAAAAACATCGTTATGGAAAGTGAGGATGACTCTGACGTAGAAAAGCTTGGAAAGCCTAGTAACAACAAGATGACTCACAAACATGATGAGGAATTTCCTATGAGTTTTCCAGAAATGGAACAGGTTACTGAGAACCTTCATCATGGAGAGGTATCTGAAAATAAGAATGCTGAAATGCATGTCTCAGATATCTCTAACACTGAAAAAGTGTCAGATATCCATGACATTTCTCATATGTCAGATATCTTAGATCGAAAAGTATCAAATCAAAATCCTAGTGATTCACATTCAGATCACCTGGATATTGATCCTACTAGCACTAAACCTTTGATGAAATGGATCAAAGATCATCCTACAAAGGATATAATTGGACCAATTAATCAGGGTGTTAGGACTAGGAGAGCAATAGCTGAAAATACTGATTCTCTCTTTGGATGTTTCATCTCGAACATCGAACCTAAAAGTATAGAAGAAGCATTAGGAGACCAAGACTGGATCTCTGCAATGCAAGAAGAGTAGGATCAATTTGAGTGAAACAAAGTCTGGAAACTAGTTCCATTTATTGAAGGAATATCTGTGATTGGAACTAAGTGGGTTTTCAGAAACAAAATGAATGAAACTGGTGAAATAACCAGAAACAAAGCAAGATTGGTTGCCAAGGGATTCACTCGGGTCAAGGCTTAGATTTTGATGAGTCATATGCACCAGTTGCCAGATTGGATGCAATAAGACTCTTTCTAGCCTTTGCAGCTCATAAAAATTTCAAAGTTTATCAGATGGATGTCAAAAGCGCATTCCTAAACGGTGAACTTGCAGAAGAAGTTTATGTTGAGCAACCACCTGGCTTTGAAGTTTCCTCAGAAAGTAGAATGGTCTATAAACCATGTAAAGCTCAGATGGATCAAACAGGCTCCAAGAGCATGGTATGACACCTTGGCCAAATACCTTCTGGAAAGTGGTTTCAAGAAAGGTGAAGTTGATAAAACTTTATTTACCTTAAATCATGATGGGAAACTACTCTTAGTTCAATTATATGTTGATGACATCATATTTGGATCTAAGGACAAGCAACTTTGTAATGACTTTGCAAATCTCATGAAAAGCAAGTTTGAGATGAGCATGATGGGAGAAATGAATTATTTCCTAGGATTGCAAGTCAAGCAACTCAATGATGGAATATTCATTAGTCAAACAAAGTATGCAAAAGACATGCTCACAAAATTCAATCTTAAGCCTTCTGAAAAGAATGCTAAGATACCTATGAGCATTGGAACCAAAATGACCTATACTGAATCAGATAAGAGTGTTGAAGAACATAAGTATAGGAAATTGATAGGTTCACTACTTTACCTCACTGCAAGTAGACCTGATATTCAATATGCCGTTGGAGTATGTGCTAGATTTCAGACAAATCCAATGCAAACACACTACAACATTGCTATGAAAATATTAAGGTATGTGAAGGGTATAGTAGATGTAGGACTGTGGTATCCTAAGGAAAGTATTAAGGTATCTGAACGGCATAAATTAATTCACAGTAAATAGTGGACTGTTGACATTCAGACATGGCCCACTAAGCATTTAATGCCGAACTAGCTTTTGCTCACGCCTGTTTGCAAATCACAGATACGTATACACAAAATCAATTTGTATGTATTTGTCTGTTGAGATTCACTTGCTATATATATAGGATTTTGGCAAATGAAATCACTTTTGCCTAATCTGAATTTTCAACTTGCATCAAAACAGCAAAAACCTTCTCCTAATCCTCTGCAACTTCTCTAAAATCTCTGCATTTCTTGATTAAGTTTTTCTGAAAAGAATCACTCAATCTAATCTCTTTCAAACACAAGCTTCAAATCCTTACTATATAAAGAGATGGCCTCCAAGAACACTTCTACACAGAAATCCCAATCCTCCACTGGTACTGCTGAAAAGCAAACACCAGAGTTGGTTATTGTTAACAATCGACTAGTAGGAGCTTTCAACTCTGACCATTGGACTTCAAGTCACAGAATGATTTGGGGTGGTGCCATGGTTGAGGAATACCTCACGGCTGCAATAGAGAACCAAGCCGACAGAAAGCTAATTCTTGACATGCTTGAAAAGGCACAAATCAAGGGCTTTGTATCTGCTCGCCCTAGTGGAATTTCATCACTTGATGTGTTGGAATTTTACAACAACTCCAGGATTATTTCCTGTGTATCTGAAGGCACTGAAATAGTGTCTATCAAAACCTCAGTCCAAGGAAAGGAAATCCTTCTGGACTTAACAACTTTCTGTAAGTTGTTTGAGGTTCAAAATCTTGGAAAGGATTTTGAAATAAACACCAAGGATGAGGAACTCCTTGAAGGTGTTAAAGAACTTTACAGTGATGTGTTTGATCTTGAGAAATCAGATACACCCACTGAGTTCAAACTTGCTGACATCCGAACCAGACATCTGTTGGTTCACTGGGATGTACTGGCTTGCATTCTTCACAGATGCTTTGATGGTCTACAAGGAGGTGCTGACCAGATAAGCCAAGAACGATGGATCATGTTGTTCTTGCTGAATCAACAAGACAAAAGGCTGGAAAACCCTTTCAACTGGGGAAAGTACGCCTTCATGAAATTTGTGAAGAAGATTCAAGGCTTCGAGCCTAAGATTGTTAAAGGACTAGCTGAGCCAAAGGCCACAGTAGGATATGGTCTGAAGATATGCTACTTGCTGGAAAAGCTTGGCATTGAGCTCAGAGAGATGGCTGAAATAGCCAACAGTAACTTACTCTACAAGTATGAGTATACAAATCTGATGAAAAAGATTACTGGGTCTCAGAAAGGTCCTAAGAAGAGAAAATCTGAAAAGATACCTGAAGAAAAGGTTGCGACCAAGAAACCCAGAACTTCAAGAAAGAAGTCTGCTGGCAAATCAGAAGACACACCTAAAGAGGTTGTCAATTCTACAAACATGGCAGATGAACTCATTAAAGCTGCAAAAGAGTTATCACCTACTGAACAAGTAGACTCAGCAAGAGAAAGTGCTTTCAGAAATGTTGCGACTAATGCAGAAAGCCTTGCTGATGAACTCATGAATGCTGCCAAAAGTGGTGAAAAACACCAAGCCCCATCTGCAGAAACCGCAGGAATAATGGACCAATCAGTTCCCAATGCTGATGAGAGCTCTGACGATGAAGATGATGAACTAGTCATCTCTCAAGTCCTAGAAAAATCAAAGAGGGCCAAGGTTACTGAACAAGTAACTGGTGATAAGGTATCCAAGAAAACCTACACCACAAAGTTGTCAACCTATAGCAAAGGTTGTTGGTGCAAACACATCATCGTGGAATGACTCTTGCACAACTTCACAAAGCCCTAATGAGTGGTATCTTAGTATTGGCAGATGCTGATGGAAATGCCACATCTAAGAATCTGGAAGAACTTTCGACTGATCAATCTTCTGCTTCCAGACAACCACAACAACCACAAACACAACAACCAAAATAGCCACAAGTGGTTGATGAAATGGTAAATGAACTCCATTTTGAAATACCAAAGAATACAAGATGTCAAGAAAATCCAGAATTGAGGTGTTCCCCAACTCAATAAGAGGGATCAAACTGAGACATCTACTCAGAATGATCAACCAGGGGAGGCAACTGAGTTGCATACTCAGGGAAGGTATGAAGTACCAGAAACTTCAAACAAAGAAACTGAACTGGGACAAGACGACCAATGTATAGAAAGGTCACAAGTTCCAGAGACCAATCAGCCTGAAACTGCTCGGGTAAATGACTGGTTTAACTCTTACCTTGTGAAAAATTTTATACTTATAAATCTTGTTACCTTATAAGAATCTCTTTGTTACAGGCTGAGTTAGAAACGGAAAACCAAGAGGAAGCTGAAAAGCTTACCTCAGATACTGAAAAAGAGGTTCCTTCAACCTCAACTCTTGAGAAATCTGAGCCTGTGCCACAGGTAAATGATTCTTAAAGAGAACTAACTTTTCAGTAAAAATGTTTGTATGCTCATTCATGATAAATGTTTCTAACAGGCTCCAACTGAGATGGAAGAAGATAAGGCAGAAATGCCAGAGACAAACCCAGAAACCAACAAGGTTTCTGAAGAACACATCACTGAGCCTTCAAACTTGAAGGTATATGACAATCAAGTGACAAATGTTCTTTATCCTGGGTTATCTTTTATCTCTTCTAAAAATCAATACTTTCTACTTACAGGCTATTTCAGAAGTAGAAATGCAAGGGGATGAAGTTGCGACTTCTCAAGATCAATGGAAATTGATGAAGCCCCAAAAAGATCACTTGAAAGAACACCGAATCGCACAAGTTTTCGAGAACAATGAATCTGAGCTTCCTGATGAGGAAGTAAGTAGCTCAAATCAGAATTCATTAAAAGCATATTAATGCATAGCTTCTTTCAAAATATTTCCTAAGTATTGTATTTATCTCAGGTTCAAGAAAGAAAGGTTGATGAGGACCAGACTCCCAAGTCTCCACCTCACCACAAGATATCTGAGACACCAATTGTCCCAGTAGAACAAGTATCTGAGCCTGATGTTCATACTCAGGTAACTCAGAAACTAAACTACACTTCTACTCAGATATCTACCAAAGTTTTGAAACTCACTCAAAACTCTTTCTTTCAGGCTCAAACAGATGCAAAGCAGGATCCCATTGAAGAAACAAGGGACCTACTTCACTTCTTCAAAGCTCACACTTTGCCAAAGCACATTCAATGCTTCAAGAAATGGCAGAAGTTAAGGTGCTCTGATCTCTCTGAAATATTGAGAATAACTGATCAACCAACCAGACGGGCACGAGCTCTTGACCTGGAAACATATGTCCAAGCAATGTTCGCTACAGAACAACATACAGTTGCGACTCTACTACACAAGGAGTTTTCCAGAGAAGTGGCGCATAGTTTGATACATGCCTTTGAACAGGTAGATGATCAGACAAGATTACAGATGGCATTCAAGCCAGTTCTGCCCCAGACTCTGCAATTCATACCTTCTGAACAAGAAGAAGTTAATGGCGTAAGATCACTATCCTAAGTGATCAATCTTATCAAGATGATGAGGAGGAAGAAATGAATGAAAATTTCTTTGATGAACCTCCCACTGATCATCACCAAAAGGATGATAATGACAAAAAGGATGATGATGATGCTCCTGCACCAGGAACCGGAGGAATTTCACAGAGAAACAATGCCTCAGCTGCTGAAAAGCAAACTGAGAAGACTTCACAGAAATCTCCATCTTCATCACCTCAGAAATCTACTCATCCATCTTCTCACCAACACGCAGTTACTACTGAACAAGTAGTTGAGCTTTCTGAAGAAACCAATCAGAAAATATTAAACACTAAGACCAGAAGTGCTCAACTCAGACAACTGTTGGAAGAAGAACAACAGCTCCATCTTCAACTGGAAGATCAAATAGCTCAATCCAGAGAAAGGCTTGATCAACTAGAAGATCAATACCTCAAAGAAATGAATGCTTACTCTGCGGTTAGCGAGCTACGGGATGCTGTTCAAGAGATCGCCAAAGAACTCGATACTGAAGAAGTATCTGAAGACAAGCATGATGCTAAGGCGGCATCATCTTCGAAAGAAGTACCATCCTCCTCCCAGAAAGGAAAGAAACCAATCTCTGAGATGGTTGCTGGACTTGATACAATTGATGAAAATGTCCAAGAGGATGAAGATCACTGGGCTAATCCCTCAGATGATGAAGAAGACAAGACTTTGGCAGGACACCGCCATGAACATCTAGCGGTTTCTCACTTAAAAAGAAAGTTGATTGCTCCTACAATCTTCAACAAACTGCCAAACGTCCACTCTCAAGAGTACATGAGCAGGTACCAAGTACTAGCTACTCTGAATAAGGAAATGTCTTCACAAAACAAGGAAGTAATTGCCTCAGTCCCCTCTGAAATGAGAAAGTTCACTGAGCTCATCACTCAGAGAACAACTAGCATGATCATTGCTCAGAAAGATCTGGGAATGACAAGGGACGATGATGTGTCTTTAGCTGAAAAAGCTTTTCAAGAGGCAAGTTACATCTTTGGGAAAAGCAGATGCCATCCTAGGCCCATCAGCGAGCTCCGATAAGGACAATGGACTTATCAAACAAAATCAGAGCTCAAAGCCGAACTTCAAGTTGGTCACCGCCACAACTATTTACAAGGGCATTTTGACTCTCTCTCGATTCCTTTGAGACCGAGTCACCAACAATGACTAAGGGGAAAGAAAGTACAAATGGACCTCAAAGTCGGGGAATGGGAAGAAAGAGATGAAAACAAGAAGAAATGGAGGTGTCAGCTCGGAAAGGAAGAAGAAAACTTCCCGCCACCACCACTCAATCTATGAATCCTTCTCAAGCCAAGTCGCTTCCCGAGACCTCATCAAGGAACCAAAATGGTAACAAGGGTCATGGCACGTAAACCTCCAAGGAGTACCAAGGCTCCAAGGAGAAGACAAGTTAGAGGGATTGATGAATCTTCTGAAGAAGAAGAAGAAGGTCAAATCAAGTCCCAGGGCAATGAAGAAGGCTGCAAAGATCTCACAAGAATTGATCTTGATGAAGAGACTGATGAAGATGAAGCTCCTCTTCACAGAAAAAGGAAACTTGAAAGCCTAATCGGCAGCATAGCGCAAAGCCACTAGCAACTAAAACACCCTCCGAAATACCAAGTCTATCCAGGTGGTAGTTCTTCAAGCAACAACACCAAAGAGAATTCAAGATGTAAAAGGAAAAGATCGAGAGAGTCGAAAAGACAAAGTCAACTTCCACTCGAGCGGAAGAAGCCAAAATTGAGTATGTGAAGTATGACAATGATTCCTCTGTCTACAGGTGCATCAATCAGAAAAATGGCTATTGGATTCTGGAACTTAAGCATCTATTGGTAAATTCAAGATTTCCAGAACCAATCCATAAACAACTCATGGCATGGAGAAAGAATAAACCTACATTGATCAACACCAATCACATCAAAGCATGGTTGGATTTTGAAGTTGTCAAGAGAACTGAAGCCATGAAGAAGGACCTCTCTGATGATTGTCCTTATGGAAAGCCAGATGATGTGCACAAAATTCTGAATATCATAGGAACAGGCATAAGACCAAGACTTGCTGTGGAACCCTATGAGTCGTTCTATCTGACAGAAGATCAATACAAGGGTGACATCAGATATCTGATGATTATCTATGGATACTTCAAGCTTTCAGATATCAGAATAGAGCATGCCTGGAAGTGGGGAAAGTACCTATGGGTCAAGCATTTTGCCAAGAAAAATCCTACCAAAACCCACAAAGAAGTCTATGGATTTGCCAGAGACACAGAGATGCTTGTCAGAACTCTTCTTTATGATTATTCTGATGACATAAAAAGGTTTGGAGATAGGAAATTTGCAGACTGATCCATAGAAACTTTGTTGAAGACTTGAAGATTGAAGACTTGAAGACTAGTTCTTTAGGATGTTTACTTGGAGCTTGGTTACTCCTGTTGTCCTAATTTACTATGTAATTTTTGTTGTATCTTGCTGACTGAGCTTAAATGTGTTATGTATTAAAGTTATCTGTAATCCTTAGTTGCGACTTATCTGAAGAACTTACTCTCAGATAGTATTTTATAAAAGATAACTTGTCAGCAAAGATCACACCTTGTGATTTGGTTGATGTCTACTTTCTGCACTTAATCATATGATTTGAAAGATCTCAAGAAATGATTAAGTGGTGGATTGTTTCCACATCCAGATTTGTAATAGGGAAGATAGTCATCGTTGACTGATCAAAATGGGGGAAATTTGTTAGATATTTTGTTAGAATATCTGTTTAGATTTTGTTCAGCAACATGATGACTTATCTTAGTCTCAGAAAGGTGATTAGTACTCTTGGTTCACTTGAACATTGTAAAAGAGGAGACCCACTAAGTATGATAGTCTAGCTAATCTTGTATAGGATGTTAGGTCTCAAAATGTAATTTTTATTTTATGAAGAGAAGACCAAGAAGAAGACATCCAAGCAGAAAGCTCAACAACTTTTGAAGATTTGAAGAAAACTGCACAAGATTATCGAATCATATTCAGATATCTTAGCAGATATCTTGTAGACGCAAATTTCAAACAAATCGTGTCACAAGAGATATCGAGAATGAGATACATATCAAGACAAGGAAAGTGTCCATGATATATGTTCTCGTGATACCTTGAGCGTTAAACACGTTTCGAAAAGAAACAAGGTTGTTTCAATAAATACAAGTGGTATCTCAAGAATGAAGATAAGGACGCAAAGAATCGCACAACAAGTCTAGTCTCGACATAATGCATAGTTCGCTGACACTACACAGACAAAAGTATAGTACAATGCATTTAATGCACGGACAGAGATGTCTCGAGTAAAAGCAACGACAACTTCCGAGAAGAAGACAAAACTCAAGCATAAAGATTATACAGATATCGATAGTTTGAATTTGAGCCTAACGGATACTATTCAAACGGTACTCAAATTCATCTATAAATATCAACACTTAGACAGCTTGAGAGACACACATTGCATACGCTGAAACATAGAACTCTGAACATCCTACTCTCTCAAAGCAACTTACTTATTATCAAAGCTTTCTGTTGCGACTAAAGCTTGTGATCTTGAGTAAACACTGAAGTTCTAAGTGTCCTGATCCTAAACAAGCAAAGCTATCTGTGAAGGAGTTGAATCAAAAGATCAACTATCTGAGATTCATTCTCTTGAACAGATATCATAAGACTTGGGTCAGTAAAATCGAACTAGATACCATACGCTGTAAAATGTATTACGTAACTGAGTTCACAGAGCTATCTGAATAACTGAAAAGTTATTAAGACGCTCATCTGACAACTCAAACCGAAACCAACACCAAAACCGACGTGGAGTACAGGAAGTACTTAGGTTGAAAAATCAGGGAATAACTCCAAGGTTACCGGAGTATAGGAAGTACTTGATTTGGAAACTAAGGAATAACTCCAAGGTTTTTGAGTATAGGAAGTACTTAGCTTGGGAAGCTAGGGAACAACTCAAAGGTTTCTGAGTATAGGAAGTACTTGGCTGAAGAAGCTAGGGAACAACTCAGGGGGAACTTTTGGTTGGGAACCAATTGTTCAGAATCTTAGAATAGGATTTTTTGTAAGGTTTTCTCAATTATCTGTTCTAGTGAATTCTAGGTCTCTGATAGACCAAAGTGGATTAGTTGGAGGATTACGCCACCTCCAGATACCACTATACTTGTTGTGTCATTTACATTTCTGTATTTATACTTCAGCAACACACACACACTTATTAACTGTTTCTACACTTATCTTTATTAAAGTCTTTCGCACTCTGATTCTAAGTTTCAGATATCCATTCAGATATCTGAGAAATATTTGTTATCGACAAAAGTTTTAAAAGACTATTCACCCCCCCCCCCCTAGTCTTTTACTTTGCCGTTATCTGGACCAACACCGACTCATCAGGTATCAATTGCCCCAGAGGTTGTGGCCTATTTTGACAGAATTTCTGCTATAATGTTGTTGGTTCGCCCGATTTTGGTCAAAGAGAACAAGTCAAATGTCTTCTCCAAGTCCTTCACATTGTCTAGTACGCCCATTCCACTAGAGATGCCTCAAAACGAATTCTGTGATCGATGGGACATGAATTTCCATCAAACGTTCATTGGATGCGGGTGGGTTCCGCCCCAGAGGTAGTTCTGTTCTCCTTATTGCCAAACATAAAGGATTTACGTTCCACCCATATTTGATAATGTCCCTGGCTTGAGTGAGTGACTCTAACTTTGATCGTTCTAGGTCCAGGGCTGCCTCATGAATTCGGACTTGTTCTTTAATTCTTTCTGTTTCGTTCATGGGTGAATCCTATTGATGAGCTCTCTCAGACCTAGACCTGGTTCTTTCTCTACGCCTTTCCTGACTCCTCCCTCTTATCCTATAGTGTTCTTCATCCTCCCTTCTTTCATCTGGAGTAAGTGATCTGTTATCCCTGTGGTTTCGCCTATAGGTGCGTGGAGGTTTGTCTCCTCGGTATCCGCTAAGGGTTTTCTGGTCAGTGTATTGATCATGATATCGATCTCTCCTGTCGTAGTCCCGTGGCATCAGCCTCTTGTAGAGACTCGGGAACGAGTGGGGTCATGGGGGTTCCCACCCCCGACTCCCTTATTCTCCCCCTACTCCCCTGATTAATGCCGGCTCGGTTGTTTAATAGATTCCTCAGATCCTCCGGAGCTCTCCTTTTTGGTGCTCTGGTGTTTTCAGATCGATCAATATTTCGTGAATATGGAGGTCCTCTGGATTCAACCACATGTTCTGCCACAGCCTGCCCTTGTGTTTGATTCTAGATGGGGTATACTAGGGCCTCAGCTATGGGTATGCCCATACGATTGGATGGTTGGATACTCATTTGTAGGGCTGCCTGCAAGAGTTGGATTTGTGCCTCGTTGAACCCGACTAGTATTCCATCAGCAGTCACGTGAGCCACGTTTGCTAGGATTGGTATGATTGGTGCCTGAGGTGGATTTAGTGGCGGAGGTGGGGCCTGTTCTGCCATCCTTTCTGAGGTGGAGAAGGAGGCCTCGTTCCTGTCTCTCTCATTGTGTTCATAAGTGACTCTATTCTCCCCTGAATGTCTGTTGCCACCAGAGGCTTGTTGTTGGTGTTGGGAAGAGGTCCGACGGTAGAGGTCGTAGATCGGGGTCTGGTAGAGGTAGCCTTTTTTGTCAGTCTCTTGGATGGTGCCATGACTTTTTGTACTTAGGGGTTCCCACAGACAGCACCAATATGATGTGGGGTAAAACTGGATAAGTCAATAGTCAGAGTCAAAGTCAAAGGGAGTCCGTCGGAGCGTAGGTATGCATCTTCCTAAATCGTTGAATCTCAGTTCGAAGTCCTTTAGTTAGTTAAGTCTGGATACCGATTAAGAGTCCGCCTGGGAATATGAGAGTCAGAATGAAGAGTTCTTGGATAGCAATGGGTCATCGATGAGTGAGATCGCCCATGTGTCTGGTCCATCGGTTGGACACTTGTAGGTGGTCAATCAGATACAAGAATAGAAGGGTTAGACCCTTTTGGGACGACTCGCTTGTAGACTGTCCGGACTAAGATTCAACTAGTTAGGAGGCGGATCAAGCTTGGGCCCGGACCTCAAAACTTAGAGAGTGGATTTTTACGAAGTAGTTACCTGCCCTTATGAGGAGTAAATGCCTCCTATTTATATTGTTGGGCTCTGTGGATAAGCTCTCTGACATCCCGGAGTTTGGTCAGCTTGGTGATAGGTTGACACGTGGTCCCGGAGATAGGTGGCGCGTTGGATTCACGACGATATTCAGGACAAGACCAGAGGTAGTCCATCCATAGACTCCAGATGGACAAAAGTGAATGACAAACTTATTTTATATTTGTCTTGATCAGAAGTCTACCCCGGAATGCATATACGTCCATGGTTAGGAATGTGGGAGGTCGGACTGGCCCATCATCTCAACCTAGAATCTTGATTATAAGAAGTGTTCTAGCGCCGGACCATGAAGCTTGTGGGCGGACTCTAGTACCGCATATGTATAGAACGTATTAAGTCGCCTTGGTTCGGCAAGAGGCGTGGGCAGACTCATATGTATACATCAGTTGTAATTACAACTGTTAGAAGTATAATTGGATTAGGGTTCCTAATTATTGTAATTAGAAGTATAATTGAATTAGGATTTCTTATTGGTAGCGCTAGCTATACACAATTGTATAAATAGGAGATTGATGAATGAGAATCATCAGGGGAATTAATTCTTTTATGGTATCAGAGGTCAGAAATCGTTCGATTCCGCTTCGTATCTTTTTTCCGAGACCCTCCTTGGATCGTTATGGTGTAATGGTAAGAATGGAATTGGACGGACTCACTAAAAGCAAACGGAACATGCTGTTTTCTTCCTGCTATTTCTTCTTGCTTGGCGTTTCTCTGCTGTTCCATCAAGTCAATTCTTGTTCAGTTTCCCTTTGTTTAGTGTCTTGATCCGAGTCAGTTTCCCCTACTGTTCCTTTTCCGTTTGCTTCTTTTCTTGCAATGGATAACGTGAGTGACTTGGGAAACATATTTTCAATTTAATTCCTTTTTATTTGTCTACCTCACCTCTACAATTCTTTATTCTTTTTCTGTTCTTTTCTTTCTTTTCTACTTCGATTTCTATAATCGAATTTTCATCCTCCTTGCAATACATATATATATATTTTATGATGGCTCTATGCCCCTATACCCCTGTCTATGCACTGTCTTCTGCTCAACATCATGCTGATGTTGCTCTCTCAACTCCTTGTGATTTCTCTCCCCACTGATTTTGGACTGCTGTGATCATTTGTTGATCCTCATCGTCTACCTCTATGTGGCTTGATCTTATCTTTACCTATTCTAGGTGTCTCTCTCTATGCCTGTCCTGAGTGCTTAAGTTCTTTCTTCTTCCGCTGTCATCTCGTCTTCTCTTTCCCATCTCGTTCAACTCTCCCAGATTCTCTCGCCATGGCTTCCTAATTCTCACCGAGGTTTAGACCTCATTCCACCCGGCTCTTCCAGTCTCGAGCACCTCCCTTGGGTTGGGTACCATATTGGGGTCTTCCTTGACCATACCCGACTTCCGGTTGGTCTCACCCATAGTCCAGTCCATCTCGACAAGCTGGTCTTCTTGAATCTTACCACCAGCAAGCCCATATGGCCACCGGACCTTCTGCCTCACCTGCTCATACCACATCAACGTAGCAAGCATATTGCAATGGATATACAAATTGCAGATATTTTCACCAAAGGACTTCCACAAGTTTTGTTTAACGTTTTTCGGGACAATCTCGTTAAATCAACCTCCCGTTTCGACTATAGGGGAGTGTTACAAGTATAATTGGATTAGGATTCCTTATTGTTATAATTAGAAGTATAATTGGATTAGAATTTTTTATTGGTAGCGCTAGCTATACACAATTGTATAAATAAGAGATTGATGAATGAGAATCATTTGGGGAAATATTTATTTCGCCAACAATTTTGGATGTTTACAACTTTAGATCTGAAGAGTAAATGTAATTAAGCCTAATAGAAGACCGTGTAGGATAACGGTAAAAGACACAAACAAACATTAATCTTTATATTGGGAACTTATATGTTCAGTGAATATATGCATTTTTCATAAAAAAAACGTTTGTACAAATTTATAATATTTTGGGTAAAGGAAACACGATATTCTTTTCCTAATGCATTTTGTTAAAAAGCTTATGTCCGTCTATATTTACACTAGAATGTGAGAACACGCTACGCGTGTTATTGTGACACATAGTTACAGTTATAGAAGACGTATACGAAGACAAGTAATATTGTTGTTTCTGATAATGAATTTTCCTTGTTTAAAAGTTGAATTAGTGTTTGAGTTGATCTATTTTAATTTAATTGGAGAAGATGGAGCATAGTTACCGTAGTGTTTTAATGATGAATTGATTTTGATTTAGTTGGGTTGAATTAAGGTTTAAAATTTAATTGGAGAAGATAGATTGATTTTTTTAATGATGATTTGATTATATTGGGTTTGAATTAGTGTTTAAAATTTAAATGGAGAAGGAAGATTGTTTTTTTGGTTATAATGCATTATTGATTTTGTTGAGATTGAATTAGGGCTTGTAATTTGATTGAATAAAACACATTATTTTTTGCAATTGAAGTCTAATTTATACATATATTACAAATGAGTTCAATTTAACTTAAATTAAGTACTCAATTGTACAACTCCAATAGTTCTCCATTTATATATATACTGGAAATAATTTTTCTTTACACACAAACCTTTGGACCAACTTTGAGGTTGCACACACTTCTTTTTTTTCTTCAATTCAACACGTAAACCTTTGGAAAATTTTCAAGTTACACACTCGACTGGACGGCATTAGTAAAATCCGTCAAGTCGCGTGTTTCTCATGCGCCCAGTAAGGGCAAAATGGTCCTTTCAAGAACGATCATCTTCTTCTTCCTTTTCTCATACGCTCGTTCATCTTCTCCGGTCATCTTCTCCGTTCATCTTCTCCGATCATCTTCTTCTTCCACTCCGATCATCTTCTTCCTTTTCTCACGCCCCCGTTCATCTTCTCCCTTCTCCGATCATCTTCTTCCTTTTCCTCCGTTCATCTTCCATTCCTCCGTACTGGTCATGTTCTTCTCGAGTTGCTCCTCCAAAAACCGGCACCGTAAAACTGGTCCATCATCTCCTTCTCCCACGCACCAACAACGTCGCTCTCCGCCACCGCAACATCCTCCTCTCCGTCCATCCTCCGCCACCGCAACATCCTCCTCTCCGTCCGTCTCCTCCTCCGGCTGATTATTCCTCCGCTGCTCCTTCTCCGCCTCATCCGACTGCTTCCTCTTCTTCTTCAGCAGCTGATTCCTCTTCTTCTTCCTCCAAATCCCCATCAGAACGCGGTACACCGGCCGCCTAGCCCATCCGGCTGCCACGGTGGCGACCTTTGTTGTTGAGAGGCGAAGGAGTCGATTTGTCAGGGGAGGTCAGGAGAGGCTGTCGTCGGTTGGCAATCGTCGGTGATTGGATAGCAATTTGACCTGGCATTGTACGGATTGGGAGAGGAATTTGGAAAAAATGGTGGTGAAGTGGGCTGGATTCATGTTCTTGAAAGGACCATTTTGCCCTTAGACTTGACGGATTTTACTAACGCCATTCAGTCGAGTGTGTAACTTGAAAATTTTTCAAAGGTTTACGTGTTGAATTGAAGAAAAAAAAGAAGTGTGTGCAACCTCAAAGTTGGCCCAAAGGTTTGTGTGTAAAGAAAAAATTTCTCTATATACTGTAATTAATTGAATTTCTTCACAAACGATCATCTATGCCATGAAAGTTTTTAAAAAATAGGAAATGACATTTAAGGTCCACTTTGTGGGTTGGGCTTGCATATAAAGACCACTAAAAAAAAGGCTTGCAAAAAAGACCATTCTATTTTATTTAGCCCTAATTTCTTCCAACTAGAACTTGTACGTCTTTCCATTAATGCCCCTCCTTCCTTTCTTTCTCTCCAAGTCATCAGTTTTAAGTCATTAACGCATTTTAATTCATTTTGTGATTTGTTCTTCATCTCGCTTCCGTGTTTCTGCTTTCTCTCTCATTTTTGCTCTCTTGATCAGATTTTCTCCTGTTTTCCACTGTTTTTTCTTCAATTTCGACATGGATTTCCTTGTCTCTCTCACTTTCAATGGCTTTAGCCATGCTTTTGGCATAAAACCTGGTTTTAAGTTTTCTGATCTTCTAGATGTTGCAATTTCAAAATTTAATCTGAAGGATTTGGTTTCGACTCGATTTGTTTATCTTATTGAGAAGAAAACGTTCATGGTTTTGATTGATGATGATATTGTTGCGATGATTGGTTTATGTTCTGCTCACGGTTTAAAATGTGTTGATATTACTATCCTTGCCGAATCTGCTGAGGTTGATGTTGTTCCTGTTAATTGTGTTAATGGTAAGAGGATGTTTATTGGTGAGAGTAGTGGGAGTGGTGGTTCTGGATTGGCTGCTGAAACCAACTCATCGGTGCATGAAACTAACAGAGTAGCTGCTGAAACCAACTTAGTTGGTCATGAAACCAACAATGTAGTGGGTAGGATAGAATATGCTGGGCATAGTAGGTTTAGTGGTGATGGTGGTCCTGGGCTATTGGTTTCAGGTAGGGTTTCGGGCCCTAGTACAATAGTTTCAGGCACCCTTCCTTTTACTCAAGGGGTTGGTGGTGAGGCTACATTGTACGGTGGGGTACATCTAGGAAGAGGAAGGACCATGTTGTACCTTGAATTTCATTGTATCTGTAATTGACTAATTTTATATTCTTGCTTTGTATTTTATTTCGAATGAGACATTATGTTATTCCTTTTCTGTGTTCTGTTTTGTGAATTTGCATTTCTGTTGCTCCTGAAACTAACAGACTATATCATGAAACTAAGTCTATGGTGATCTGAAACCAACTTATGTGTCTTGAAACTAATTTTTTTGTGTTATGAAACTAATGCTAATGATGCTGAAACTAATACTTATATATGCCATACCATTGTTTTACAAATTCAGTTGATTTACGGTCTTAATTTAGTTCTTCATTGCCCTGACAATCGCTTAATTAAGACCGTAGCTCTCGAAGGATGTTTCCAAATTCAGTTGATTTAGGGTTTCACCATTCCCCTTAGGGTTTTAGAATTTTACGGTGACTTTCTGAAACTAACAGTGTTATGAAACTAAGTTATGTGTCCTGAAACTAATTATGAAACTAACTTATGTGTCTTGAAACTAACTTATATGTCCTGAAACTAATATTTGTGTTATGAAGCTAATGCTAATGTATGCCATACCATTGTTTTCAGATTCAGTTGATTTAGGGGTTCACCATTCCCCTTAGGGTTTTAGAACTTTACGGTCGTAATTTAGTTCTTCATTGCCCTGACAATCGCTTAATTAGGGTTTAGGGTTTAGGAACCCCGACCGCCCTAAACCCTAAACCCTAATTAAGACCGTAGTTCTTGAGGGTGTTTTCAAATTCAGTTGATTTAGGGGTTCACCATTCCTATGAAACTAACTTTTTGTGTTGTGAAACTATCTTATGTGTCATGAAACTAACATTTTTATGTTCTGAAAATAACATTTGTGTTATGAAACTAAGTTATGTGTCTTGAAACTAACTTTTTTGTGTTATGAAACTAATGCTATATTTTCTGAAACTATCTTTTTTGTTTTTTTTGAAACTAACATGTGTCCTGAAACTAACATATGAAACTAATTTATATGTCATCTTCACAAAACTATGGACCAAGATCCCAGATTTAGTGTTTTTGTTTTGCTGTTGAATGCCGGCAACACCTTCTTTATATCATCAACGTTCTTCACAAAGAACTTTGCATCTATATTCCCATCTATTATCTTATGGAACAACACCCTGAATGGTATTTTATAGAGGCTTTTGGAATGTTTTTTCAGGTTTAGAGATTGTAGTAACTCATTACGCAGTCTAATCCCCCACGGTTAAATAATGTTTCCGTGATCTTTTGCTTTCCTGAAACCAACAGAAAAGAGTCATGAAACCAACATTAAAGAATCCTGAAACTAACTCAAATACTCTTGAAACAAACAGTAAAGAGTCATGAAACCAACATTAAAGAATCCCGAAACTAAGTCAAATACTCTTGAAACCAACAGAAAAGAGTCATGAAACCAACAGAAAAGAATCCTGAAACTAACTCAAATACTCTTGAAACCAACAGAAAAGAGTCATGAAACCAACATTAAAGAATCCTGAAACTAACTCAAATACTCTTGAAACCAACAGAAAAGAGTCATGAAACCAACATTAAAGAATCATAAAACTAACTCAAATACTCTTGAAACCAACAGAAAAGAGTCATGAAACTAACATAACAGACTCTTGAAACCAACAAAACAGACTCATGAAACCAACATAAGATAGATTAAACTCATATACACATGAAACCAACATTCTAGCAACATCCAGATCGTATCTAATCGATCGTTTTCTCTGAAACTAACATACCAAGCACAGAACTGTAATGAAACTAACTCTCTAGTTTGTAGAATTCAAAACACACAAGTGAATAAACTCATGTACCCATGAAACCAACATTCTAGCAGCATCCAGATCGTATCTAATCGATCGTTTTCTCTGAAACTAACATACCAAGCACAGAACTGTAATGAAACTAACTCTCTAGTTTGTAGAATTCAAAACACACAAGTGAATAAACTCATGTACCCATGAAGCCAACATTCTAGTAGCATCCAGATCGTATCTAATCGATCATTTTCTCTGAAACTAACATACCAAGCACAGATCTGTAATGAAACTAAATCTCTAGTTTGTACAATTCAAAACCTAACAACGAATCAACTCATATACCCATGAAACCAACATTCTAGGCGTTTATATACTGAAACTAACCAATTATGGTGGTGGGGAAGGACAACTTAGTTTGTTCAAATAATAGGGGCATAATTGTCCAGTCAAGTGTGGAGTAAGTTAGAATGGGTTTAGTTGATATACTTTTAGCTTAATGGTCTTAATTTGCACTACTTTCTTTATATTGATTTATATTGGTAATTTTCCCTTAAAAAACATCATTTTCTGTGTGAATTATGAATAAAATATTGTCGTTTACACAATATCATCGCACGGAACCATGTTAAGTAGGTGGGAACTTATAAAAACACTAGCAAGTGTTGTAAAAAATACTTCATTTTATAATAGTAAAATTATATCAAATAATTAGTATAAATAAGGTGATTGTAAGTGTCATATACACTTGCGATGGAAAAAATAATTTTCATTTATCTTAAGAAAGTCTTAAATTTAACAAAATTTGGCAAACATTAACTGTTACTTTTCCTTCTTGAATCTTGATCAAAGCTACACGTTTTATCATTTTTTTGTACGTCTGCACAAACTTCCCCGTTCAATTTTCAACTACTTTTCATTCAACTTTCTAACAAGAAAACAGTACCTTCCATCTTAAAAAATTAATTCGTCAAACCAACCATCATTAATTTATTGTAAAAGTAATAGTGCATCCTAATTTTGTTGACCACAAAGTAAATTGGCAATTTCTTCAGGTACAAAGTAAGTAGGGCTCTTTAACGTTCAGGCAGGCTTCGCCCTGCCTGACAACATATAATTTATTATACAACATTAGATATTTGATCTAATGGTCCATATGAAATCCTCAAATGCAGAAAGGCGATCGCCTTATCACCTTAGTGATGTAGCGTGCGTGGCTGGGATACGAGGAACAATAAACTCAAAACTCGTTGATTCAAAAGAATATCGAGAATTGACTCAAAACTCATTGATTCAGCAGAATACCGTGAATTGATGGATCAATATTCGTTGATTTCACAAAAATACCGAAAATTGACAGATATGAGGAAAACCTCGATTTTTTCATATAATATCTCAAAACTCTATGATAAAACAATGAACAAGTACTTAAATAGTAAAACTCCTAACAAACTAAAAGGAAATTACCAACTCCTAATCAACTATGAATAAGGAAAATACCAAAAATAATCCAAAACTAGAAAAACTAGGGAAATATAACAAAAAGCAGTAAACTAAAATATTTTGCAGAATTGCTAGCAGCTTCTACGTCTTTGCCAATACCAGAGCCTAACATAAATCCGTTTGGACCGAATCATTCTCTCCAGGGCAGAGAAGATTCATCCTCGAATCATAAGCCGCATCATCATTAGCTGAAGAATCATGTACAAAAGCAAACATTGTGAAAACACATACCGACCATCCACAAGTCTAAACAATTCTCTAGTGGAGTCATTCTTTCCTCTATCAAACACATACCAAACATCTCCAGTAAAATCCAACATAAAGGGATGTGTGTCTTCCATGACCAATTGCAAAGTAGCAACAATCGAGTTCATATCACATATTTTGCATCTTCGCAAGACATTAAGCACGTCCACATATGCAAGTCATTTAGAAGGACACGTACATGTGAATACTCACATGCATATCGACTCATTGACTATGACAACTCGTCATGCATATTTTGCATGTGAATACTGCCATGCATATTTTGCATCTTCGCAAGACATTAAGCACGTCCAGATATGCAAGTCATTTAGAAGGACACATCCTTCTCTAGCATCCTATCTTCCATGGAAAAGTGTTGATGCACTTCTTGACCATCTCCCATCTCATCAGATGCTTCTAAATTCGAAGCAAAAGATCTAGATAGCTCAGGTGTATTCAATTCAACTTCACTATCATAGGTTTTAGATGACAGAGAATAATTATCTCTTGCAGTGTAAACTACATCTTGGACGATGAATCTTTTCCTATCTTCTAATACTTCCTCATCCCAAATTATAACAATATCATTTTGTTCATCACTACCCTTTCCCTCCGGGTAGTCATCCCAGATAGGAGACTCTTTCCAGTTCATCTCGCAAAGAATGTTCCTCAAGGTGAAGAATTTCTCTATTCCATCTTGACAATTGATGCATAAGAAAGTCATAAATCGGATCTTAGTTTCCAGCAATCTGCTACTTGACAGCACACGGGATTTGACCTGTGAACCCTGATTATATTCCGATCTCCACCGTTCAGATTCTAGGTCAACGCTTTGGCTTAAGGCTGTCAAAATTTCGTGACGATCCAACAGCTGAATCAACGGGAAACTCCGTTTTACTCGGACTGGGAAGTGTTGTCAATGCTATACGAAAATTGTCTTTTCTTCACCAGAATCGTCCCGGATAATCTGGAATATGATACCAATCTGATGCAGCGTGCGTGGCTGGGGTACAAGGAATAATAAACTCGAAACTCGTTCATTCAAAAGAATACCGAGAATTTACTCAAAACACGTTGATTCAACAGAATACCGAGAATTGATGGATCAATATTCGTTGATTTAACAGAAATACCGAAAATTGACAAATATGAGGAAAACCTCCATTTTTTTCATATAATATCTCCAAACTCTCTGATAAAACAATGAGCAAGTACTTAAATAGTAAAACTCCTAACCAACTAAAATGAAATTACGAACTCCTAATCAACTACGAATAAGGAAAATACCAAAAATAATCTAACACTAGGAAAACTAGGGAAATATAACAAAAAGCAGTAAACTTAAATATTTTTGCAGAATTGCGAGCATCTTCTACGTCTTCGCCAATACCGGAGCCTAACATATTGGACCGCATCACTTAGCAAGGCACCCCCGCACTCGCAAGTGTTTATAAGAAGGAGCTCTTCCATGCCACAACTCATAAGGGCTCTTGTCAACCTTCTTTTTTGGAATTTTGTTTAAAGTGTAGATAGCCGCCAAAACATCTTCACCCCACATTCCTGGATTCATTCCAAAAGTGATTATTATGGCATTCATCATTTCCTTCAAAGTACGGTTCTTTCTTTCTGCAATGCGATTTTGTTGTGGTGAGTAAGGAGCAATGGTCTCATGTTTAATACCCACTAAAAGCACACAACTGTTCAAGTGGAGAAACATATTCCCCATCGCGATCACTCCATATCACCTTAATCTTCTTGTTAAGTTGATTCTCAGCTTCATTCTTACAGAGAACAAATTTCTCTATAGTTTCATCCTTACTTTTAAGAAGATACACATAACAGAACTTAGTGCAATCATCCATAAAAGTGATGAAAAACTTATTGCCCCCACGTGTTGGAGTTGATTTCAAATCACATACATCGGTATGTATTAAATCAAGAGGTTGTGTCTTTCTTTCAATCGACTCAAAAGAAGATCGTGTCAACTTTGCTTCAACACACGTTTAACATTTGTGTGACGCATCAATATGAAACGTTGGTAGACATTTTAAGTAA
The DNA here is from genome assembly GCA_026545765.1 of Plantago major. Lineage (NCBI taxonomy): Eukaryota > Viridiplantae > Streptophyta > Magnoliopsida > Lamiales > Plantaginaceae > Plantago > Plantago major. Next base: position 27,489,591 of record CM048841.1, on the reverse strand, counting down.
ATTAATTTACGCAAAGTATCATAATTAACATGTCCAAGTCTACAATGCCACAAATTAAAAGACTCAAGCAAGTACGCAGAATTCATAGCTTTTCCATTAGCATTGGTTTTAACAACCATTACATTGATTTTGAACATTCCTTCAGTTATATAACCTTGGCCAACATAGTGACCATTCTTGGTCATAGTGAGCTTATTGAACTCTAGAACAATACGAAAAATCATGCTGGATCAGAAGAGAACTCGAAACCAAACTCTTCCTAATCTTAGAAGCATAGAGCACATTGTTCAAAGTGAGGTTGAGCCTAGAATCATCTTCAAAATCACAGTCCCAAGACCCTTAACGTCGCAGGTAGCAAAATTCCCCATGTACGGCTTTTCTCCAGTCTCAGATTCATCGAGCTGAGAAAACATATCTTCGTTGAAGCAAACATGCCTAGTAGCTCCTGTATCAATGAACCATTCTTTGGAGTGAGAATCAACCAGATTCACCTCAGAAACCACAACACAAAGGTTCAAATCAACTACATTCTTAGTAACAGTTTCAACCATGTTAGCTTGACGAGTCCTTTTCTTAGCCTTGGGACAATCAGCAGATCAGTGGCCAACATTGCCACAAGTGAAGCACTTTCCATTGAACTTCTTTTTCTCAACCCCACCAGTAGGTCTGGGCTTGAATCTACTTGAAGAAGCTTTCTTCTTGTTCTTCCCATGCTCAACTAGATTAGCTCTAGCATCCGGGCGTGGGGAGCTAGGAACATAACCAGACTCCTTAGCAGAAGCACGATTATCTTCCTCAATTCTGAGCCGAACAATCAACTCTTCAAGGTTCATCTCCTTTCGCTTGTGCTTCAAATAATTCTTGAAGTCCTTCCAAGCTGGTGGAACAGCCACTTAAAACGCCTCGGCAGCTTCATGCCTTCAACACTGATCTCATGATAGATCACTTACAACTCTTGAACCTTAGAAATAACAGATTTAGAGTCCACCATCACGAAGTCCAAGAATCGTCCAACAATGAACTTCTTGTCTCCAGCATCCTCAGTCTTGTATTTCTTATCCAAAGACTCCCACAGTTCTTTGGCGGTTTTCATTGATCCATATACATTGTACAGAACATCAGAAACCCATTCAACACATAATTCCTACACAGGAAATCAGCATGGTTCCACACATCAATGGCTCTTGTCACTTCGATGTTCATCTTAGTACTCATCTCATGATCAGGATCTTTTCCGTTGTGAAATAGCTGTCAAGTAGAACACCATCTTTTGCTGCCATCTTTTGAAGTGCAACCCAGTGAACTTCTCAGGCTTCTCAACATTGCTCACAAGAACCGATATAGTCGAACCAGCCATCCGAGTGAGAACAGTATAACTCGCAGCACCATCAGACCGAGACATGGTTGCTGAGACAAGAGTGCGTATGAGGCAGATTCGGTAGCATATTTCTACAAAGAAAACTTACACAGATTAGTATCTTCGAATTAATAGAGGAAAATTCTCGAATCAACAGATAAGAGAAAATACGATATTTGTTTTAAGATTGTTAGTTCCAATATATAATAATCGAAGATAAAAGAATAATATAAACAAACCGCCTTTTGATTTTAACAAGTCTGAGGCCTGTGTTTGCACAATTTCCTTAAAACAAATATGTTCCCTCACCTACGGTGCTTGGAGGAATCATTGGACGTTTGTTTCCCAGGATACAACGGCTGAAACCCAACAACCAAATGCACAATTAGTTGTTCCGACAAACTTAGATTATGCATGGATTATACGAGAGGATTTGGAGAAGAAATCAGCAAGAGAAGAGACGAAGAGAAATGTTCTTCTGGTGTGTCTTCTACTCAAGTATGAGACCCTTTAAATAGGTGAGAAAATGGTTGCTGAAGAGATTTCTAACTGCACAAGCATAATTTCTTTTGATTACAAAAATCAAAACTAACCACTAATTTTACAAAACAATCAAAACTTCTGGAAGGTTTCGACCAGACCCAGTAGCAAAACATTGGCTCACGCCAGCTAGCCGCTTGTACCTATTTCGGTCCGGCATTCGTGTACGCAAGTCGCACGTGCCTGCTCGCACCCAAGTCCCACTAGTTTCAAAGACAAAATCGCCAGATTTGCACCCTACCACAGAGAGAATTTTTCATAACCTTACCATCACACTTGAACAAGTAGTATGGTGTAATTGGTTATAAACTAGAAAATACTTTCATGTGCTAGCAATGTGGGATAAACCCACTTAACCTTCAACCTTTGATCTCTTATTCCTCACTCACCCAAGGTCCGTTTTGGGCATGCAATATACCCATTCGAAGCTCTTACATAGTAGCTTACAAATATATATTTTGCTTACTTAATTAACGAATAATTAAGAAGTGGTCTCCTAGCAAACATACCCCCACAAGGTATTGAGTTTACAACCTTTTTCTTCATAATTTCCAACAAGTATTTAACAAAACTAACATTTTTTTCATGTGTATGACAAATGAAAAAGGCTCTCACGTGACATCAAACCAAATTAGGAAAGGAATTAAGGCAGCAAGCTTGATTTCTCTTATTGGTCCACGTGCATCCTAGACTCCCAGTTCTTGTCTAGTGGGGTCTAATGTCGCCATTACCCAGGACCATGCCAGAGAATATTGAGGCCCCATGCGAGATTCCTTCGATTCGAGCGTCCTATTCCTTCGATGGTTTATGTTTCACTTCCGAGATTTGGAAGAGAACTTAACCCAAATTCTTCATATTAATATTAGACTTACTCCTTAAACTCCTTTAAAAAATCCTAGAAAATAAATTATACGGTCGATTTTTAAATATTAATAAGATTTCTTCGCTAGAGTGCCGAGAGACGTCTTGAGGGTGTGTAACCTCTCCTTTAGGACTTTCTTTTATTAAAGAAAGCTGCTATTTCAATTTAATTTGTTGTATGTACTAGTTCTTTATCGGTAGAATTTGTTACCATAGTGCCAGAAGAAGAGGAAAAAGATCAAAGAAAATTGCCACGCATCCAATTTCTTTAAGTTTCTTGAAGCCAGAAAGAAATAGGACTACGTCTTTCATGCATCCCTTCTCTATGACATTTTAGCAATAGACAACAGTCGGATATGTATGCTATCGCAGGACTTGTTCCACCAAGCGTTGAGCAGAAGTCCTTATTTAGAAAGACAAGGAGGAAAAGATACAAAAACATCCTTAGAATTTCCCAAGGGCTCACAACAAATCGGGGCTAGACACTGCCATTACCGAATGGCATTTGGTTTGTGTTATGCATCTCCACCCCACTCAGTTATTCATGCTAGACACTGATTGATTAAAGACAGTTGATCAGTTATTGTGGTCGAAATTGTATCCTACAATTCTCTCATTATTTAATGAAATCCAGGCTTGATAGTGCCTCCAGATGTAGTCAAAGTTATTGACGGGTTGGGTACCCAATTTTGTGTCTTTTTCGTCCCTGATTTCTTATTCCATCTGTTATCCCCGTAATATTGCAGTTTATGTCCTAACAAGTGGTATCAGAGCCTGATTCAATTGATACATTGGAAGTAGCAAGATAGTTGATACTAAAGTTGTGATTGAAAAGTTCGATGGGACCGATTTATATATAATTTTTGGAGAATGCTAATCAAGGATTACTTGTACGGTGAAGATTTGCAAGAAGCCTTGTAGGAGGCAATAACTAAATGATATGAAAGACGAAGTCTGGAAGGTGTTGGATAGGAAGGTGATGAGCATAGTTCGTCTAACATCTCTCCCAAAACATTGCTTTCTAGATGGTGAAAGCAGAGACCACGGAGGGGATGTTGAAGATGTTAAAGGATATGTATGAGAATCCATCCACAGCATATACAATCCACTTAATGAGAAGCCTCTTCAATATGAAGATGGCATAAAGCACAACGGCGGCCAAACATCTCAACGGTTTCAATATGACAAGCGCCCAATTGGAGTCCGTTGAGATAAAATTTGAAGATGAGATTCAGGTCATAATTCTATTGTCTTCTTTGCCAGAAAGATGGAGTGGCAAAATAACAACAATTACTGCTTCGGCAGGAAAGGTAATTAAAGCTAGTTGTAGCTGAGTTTACAGATCTGATTATGAGTGCAGAAATTTGCAAGAAGGAATCAGGACATGTCTATCTTTTCTATTCATCCTAGTGTTAGGTGACGAAACAATCCACAACCTTGAGCTAACACTAACTAAGACTCGATTCGGAGAAATAACACTCCACTTCAGAGAAAATCACGACACGGTAGACTCAATCCCATCACCTCATACTTGTAGCTCCAGCTCACTTACCACTCTACCACTTGACCCACCAAATTTGTTCATTCTCAACGGAAGCTACCAAGCACATTTAGAACACTACAAGAAGCATGGCAATTGAGAGAAAAAGTTCCTTTCAGATGATAACAAACCACGAGGAATGTTAGTTCCGGTTAATACAAATGGAGTTTTGGTGGAAAATGAATAAAAACACGTCCCATTTATTAATCATATTGTGTAAATTAATAAGTTGACATTATTCTTTTTATTCAGAGTATTCAATATAAAAATAATAATTTTGGACAGGTTCAAAATTATTAAATAAAATATCGCAGTTTACACTACATTATTGCCATCAAACGCCTTAAAGGAGCCATGTTAAGTAGGTGGAAACTAATAAAAACAATAAGAATAAATGCCCTTTACCGCGATGATACCGCGTGAACAAGTTGACATTTTTCTTTTATTTACACAATTCAGTATAAAATAATAAATCTTTGACATATTGGAATTTTCAATAAATGTTTACACGACATCATCGTCGTTGAACGCCTAACAGAACCATGTTAAGTAGATAAGTTGACATTTTTCTTTTTAAATTATTGAGTATGCAAAAGATAAGGTTTGGGCATGTTGGAATTTTACATAAAATATTGTCGCTAGCATCTAACACCTTGAAAATGAACCATTTTTAGTAGGTAGATGAGAACAAATGGTCATCACCAATTATACGTAAACAAGTTTACATTTTTCTTTTTATTCAAATTAGTCAATATGAACACAATAAATCTAGATAGGTTTGAATTTTAAATTAAACATTTTTTGTTTACACTACCTCGTCGCCATCGGGAAGGGAATTATATTAGTTAGGTGGAAACTGATCGAAACAATAAACACTTGAGAAAATTGGATAAAGATGTCACTTTTAGTCGACTGTACTAAATGTTAGGAATATCTGTTTAAATTTTAATCAGCAACCTAATGACTTATCTTAGCTCAAAAAGGTGGTTAGTACTCTTGATTCAATTGAACACTGTAAAAGAGGAAAATCACTAAGGCTCTGTTCTCTTCAACTGAAAACTCATACAGTTCAGTTCAGTTCAGTTCTACTTAGTTATATTTTATATTATAGTTCATTTTAGTTCAGTTCAATTCAGTTCAGAAAATTGCAGTTGAAGAGAACAGAGCCTAAGTATGTTAGTCTAGCAAATCTTGTATGGGATGTTAGGTCTCTGAATGTAATTTTTATATTTTTGAAGAAGACCAAGAAGAAGGCATCTGGCAGAAGATTTCAACAAATTTTGAAGATTTGAAGACTGCACAAGATTGCTAAAGACGAAGGTCATCAGATACATATGTCCAGATATCTTGAAGAAACAAGTGTTTTTCAATAAACAGGTTTCACAAAAGATATCTGAGAACACAAGGTTTCTGAACGAAGAAAAGTGCCCACAGATACCTACACTCAGATACCTTGGATAAAACTATGTTTCTGGGAAACAATGTTTCAACAGGTATCTGGATATGTGAAGGTCTCTGGAAAGGGACATGCAATGCTTCAGAAAGCGTGCATAGTTCCGTTGGCACTACATGACAAAAATAGTACAATGCATTTAATGCTCAAACAGAGACATCTGAACAAAAGAGGAAATCTCTGAAAAAAGACAATGTTTTTTGCAGTACTGTTTTCAGATATTAATAGTTTGAATTTGAATTGAGCCTAACAGATACTATTCAAACGGCTTCAAATTCAACTATAAATATCACCACTTAGAATGCTTGAAATACACCTTGAACTTACACACAGAACGAACTTATTCATTCAAGCATACAAGCCTTCAATCTACTTACTCTTTAGCTTACAAGCCAGACTAAGCTCTTGAATTCTAAGTAGCACGAAAGTTCTAAGTGTCCTGATCCTTAACAAGCACTGCTATCTGTGAAGGAGTTGAATCAAAAAATCAAGTAACTGAGTTTCATTCTTCAGAACATTTAACATAGACTTGGGTCAGTAAAGAACATATAGGCACACATTGTGAACTGTGTTAAGTGATCCTTGTTCTATAGAGTATTTCTACATAACTGAAAAGTTATTAAGACTACTCGCCTGACAAACCATCATAACCAACACCTTAAACTTCGTGGAGTACATGAAGTACTTAGTTTGGGAATCTAAGGAATAACTCCAAAGTTACTGAGCATAGGAAGTACTTAGTTTGGGAAACTAAGGAACAGCTAAAAGGTTTCTGAGTATAGGAAGTACTTGGCTGGGAGCCGGGGAATAATTCAGGGGGAACACTTGGTTGGGAACCTAGTGTGTTTAGGAATCGAGAGAAGATATTTGTAAGGTGAACTCAATTATATATCTTAGTGGATTCTAGGTCTAAGAAAGGCCGAAGTGGATTAATTGAAGGATTACGCCACCTTCAGATACCATTATAAAAAGACGTGTTATTTTCTTTCAGCAATTTACTTATTGTTCTCTTTATCCTGATAAGTATTTTAAACACATTATATCTTGTTGAGCACGTGCACTTATCACAGAAAAGTCTTCCACTCTCTGATTATAAGTATCAAATATCTTCACACATATCTGAGAAACTATTTTATTGACAAAAGTTTCAAAAGACTATTCACCCCCCCAGTCTTTTACTTTGCCGTTATCTGCACCAACAAGTGGTATCAGAGCGGGAGGTTCCCAAGCCTTCTGCACTGAACCTAGATCCTAGATAAGTGCCCACTAACTGCTTTTCATCTACACTTGATTAGTTTGTTTAGTGTGATTGCTGCAGGATGTCTTTAAGTGACACTCCAATTCTCAAGCCACAGAACTATGACAAATGGAAGAACAACATGATGCTCCACCTAGAAGCCATCAAGATTTAAATGATCGAAGTGATAAAGAATGGCGCCATAGTCATTCAACAACTCAAGCAAGTCATGGAGGTTTCTAATGGTAGAGACAGAGATCCAACTGATGAAGAACCAAGTGGTGGTTCCTCACAGACAGATGCGTCAACCAGTGGAAGACCTATTGGTCAAGTTGTTTATTAGCCAAAGCCCAGAGAGCTCTGGACATCGGAAAATTCCAAGAGAAATCGACTGGATGGTCAGGCTCGTAACATCATCATACGTTCCACTCCAGAGCACATACAGTGTAAACTGTGGGGTGCAAAAACGGCGAAAGTGGCCTGGCAACTGATTGAAGAACTAGATTTCCGGTTTACGACACTGATGAGTGAAATGGTTACACTTGGTGAAAGTGAGAGATACTCTAACTCTGAAAAGGTTAAGACTATCGTGAGAAGCTTGAATCAAAATTGGGAACATACTCAATACTTTTATTTCAACCAAGAAATGCCAAATATCACTCCAATAGAATTCTTTTCTCACTTAGCTACTGTCAACTATGAAACTACTCAGAGAGGACAAGTGATTGCTGAGAAAGTTCACAATGTTGCTTTATTGACACAAGGTACTTCTGAAAAGAAGAATACCAAAGAAATGACAGAGGAAGATGCTCTTGCTGTGAAGCAAATGAAAAAATATGCCAGTCAGGAAATTGAGAGAAGAAAAGCCAAAGAGAAGCTGAAAAAGCATCTAGGCTCAAACTATCACCAGTACAAAAATATGCAGCTGTCAAGCTCGCTGAACAAGCTAGCTCAGCAAGCATCTAGTACTGAGGAAATAGAAATCGAAAACGATATATGTTTCTGTTGTCAGAAACCTGGTCACTTCAAAAGGGACTGCCCTGCTTTCAATAAGCTAAAGACAGGTAACAAGAAAGATAGAAGAAATTTCAAGAGAGGTCAGAGAGCTATGCTCACTGAAGAAAGGAAAAAGATTCAAATCCAACTGGATGCTCTTGATATTGAGTCAGAATCTGAGGAAGAAGACTCAGATGACTCCAAACTACCTTCACCAGAGTTATGTGGCATCAGTCATGAATTGGTTGACTTTGGTCAAAAGAAAAGGGAATTGTGTGGGGTTGCTGAGGAGATCTATCCAGATTGCTCCAACATTGAGCCTTGCCTAATGGCTGACAAGGTAACCAACATTTCTCAATACATAAACTATGAGAGTGATGAGGAAGGAATCAAAGATCTGGAACATCTCAGAAGAGAACTTGATCTCTACGAAAGAGAATTTCTAATGGCCCGAGCCAGAGCCGAAATTCTTGAAGAAGAAAAGAATTCTCTTGAAAACGAAAATTCACAATTACTCAAGATATCTGAGAAAAAGGATGCCGATAATGCATTTCTTAAAACACAGATATCTGAGACGGAGAAGTCACACAGAAAAGCAATGGATATACTCCAAAAGAAATATAAAGATCTTCTTTCTAAAATGAGGAACTCAAAAAAGAAAGAACTATCTTTTCAATCCTATGCCAAAGCAAGTGACACACTTACTAAAGTACATTCTTATTTAAGAGATGCTTCAGAAAAAGGAGGACTTGGGCTGGACACACAAACAAATAGTTCTACCACTCTGAATAAGAGTAATAAAAGAATAACATTTTTTAGTGCTCAGCAAGATGGTTCCCAAACAACCTATAGCATTGGTAAAAAAAGCTAAGGCTGTTACAAAGGCAAGGAAGTTGCGACCAAACCATTGTGGGAAAAACAAGTCCAAAAGAAAACTGTTGGGAACGTCTCTGTAAAGAAACAAAACAGTGAAAAGTGTAATCGCCCACAGTGCTATGTCTCTCAGAAAGGAAAAATTGCGGTTGCAGGCAAATTTTCCAACATCACATTTTCTAGAAAGAAAGACGTTCCAGAGACTAGCAAAGCTACTGAGAAGAGAACTCAGATAGCACCAGGTGCTCAAAATGGCATTGGCTATAAAGCCATCGGGAAACAACTTGCTCGTGAGTATAAACAAGAGCAAGAACGATGGATAAAAGCTAGGATTGCTCAAAGCAATCATCAGAAGTGGAAGAAAGAACAAGCCACAAGTAATCTAAATGCCAGGGCTAGAAGAAATCTGGCAAGAAAAGCTAAGTTCGCTGAAAAGCAGACTCAGCAATCTGACAGGAATCTGAAAGCACCACGAGGAGCATCAAGGAACGCAACAAGAAGGAAAATAGCTTTAAATGATAATGACACTAATCATTTACCTAAAATTCCTCCTTATGTTCCAACAAGACAAAAGAATGCCCCAAGGAAGTTCATTCATAAATGGATTCCTACAGGGAGGTTCATTAGTTCAGAAGGTTCCATTATTGGAATGAGAGCTTAACTGCATGTTTCTTGTTTTGTGCAGAACACTCTGAGGAAGAACCTGAAGTGGCCTTTTGATAGTGGATGTGGGAAGCACATGACATGAGACAAAGCAAATCTGGTTAACTACAGTAAATGCCATAAAGGACCAATTATTAGATTTGCTGGAGGAGATGAAAATCCAACCATAGTTTTTGACAATCTGAAGCTTGGAGCTCTTACAATCACTGAAGTACGACATGTAGAGGGATTGAAATATAATCTCCTAAAAATGAGTCATTTGGTAGATAAAGGGTACACTGTAAAGATCAAGTCAAAACTATGCAAATTAATTGACAATGAGTCAAAGCAGACAGTCTTGGTTGCTAGGCAGAAAGGAAACCTCTATGTTGCTGACTGGGCATCTGCCACAACTGAAGAATGTCTCATGGTGAGTCAATCTGGCCACACTGAAGAAAATTGGCTATGGCATAAAAGAATGAGTCACTTGAACTTCAAAACTCTGAACAAGCTAGCCAAGAAAGAGTTGGTCGTTGGATTACCCAAAATGGCATACAGAAAAGATGGTGTATTTTCAGCTTGCCAAATGGGGAAACAATCCAAAACATCTTTCATGTCTAAAACTAGACACTTCAGTGAAAGGCCACTGCAAATGTTACATATGGATCTTTTTTAATTCTCTGTAACTAGCTATGTAGGAAAGAAGTATGGTCTGGTTGTTGTTGTTGATGATTACTCAAGATTCACTTGGGTTGTATTCCTCAAACAAAAATCTGATGCAAGGGTTGAAATACCCAACTTGCTGAATAAGCTTGAAGTCATGAAAAATGACAAGGTATCTGTAATCGTAATGCACTATGGTAACCGAAGTTTGTGAACCCGTACATAAAAGAGTTTTGTACCTGCAAAGGTATACAACATCAACTATCTTCAGTAAGGACACCACAACAAAATGGTATTGCTGAAAGGAAGAATAGGACCCTAAAAGAAGCAGCAAGAACAATGCTTGTTGACACTGAAATAAGTGAAACCTATTGGGTTAAAGCTTTTAACACAGTGTTGGTCCAGATAACGGCAAAGTAAAAGACTAGGGGGGGGGGGGGGGGGTGAATAGTTTTTTAAAACTTTTGTCGATAAACACAGTTTCTCAGAAACCTGGGGGTTTCTGATACTTAAATTCAGAGCGCGGAAGACATTAAGATAGATAAGTGCAGAAACAATAAGTATGTGTGTAGGCTTTATTTGAAATATAAATACAGAAAGGTAAATTACACAACAAGTATAGTGGTATCTGGAGGTGGCGTAATCCTCCAACTAATCCACTTCACTAGAACAGATAATTGAGTTCACCTTACAATAATCCTATTCTAAGATTCCTAAACAAATGGTTACCAACCAAATGTTACCCCTGAGTTATTCCCCAGCTCCTAGAGCTAAGTACTTCCTCTACTCAGATAACCTTGGAATTATTCCCTGATTTCCCAAATCAAGTAATTCCTCTACTCCACGCCTTGATGGTGTTGGTTATAAGGTTTTGTCAGAAAGGCTTCTTGTATAACTTTTCAGTTATATTTTCAGAGAGCCTAATAGAACACGACTACTTAATACACTTGTTCAGTGGATTGCAGTCTGCTCTTTACTGACCCAAGTAATTGGTGTCCGTTCTGGAGAATGAGCTTCAGAAAGGGTATCTGATAGTTCAACTCTTTCACGAATAACAATCTCTTGTTAAGGTTCAGGACAACTTAGAACTACTAGTGCTTCTTCAAGCAATGTAAAGCTTTCGTAAAGGGTAGTAGAGTGCTTGAGAGAATACTTTGCTTGATGGTAAGTTTGCAAGATAGAGCGCTCTAAGGTGTGTTCTTCAAGCATCTAAGTGTGATATATATAGATAAATTTGAGAGGCGCTTGAATTGTATCCGTTGTGCTCTCTATCAAATTATATCCGCTTATATCTTGAACTATGTACTCGTAAGTCACTATCTCTTGTTTTAGAGAGGACTTGCTTTTGCAAAGATTTCCGATGCATTTAATGCATAGTACTGTTCATTGTGCTTTAGTCTCAATGGATACATGAGCCTTTATGATGGCTTGCATGCTCCATACTCATGATGTCATATGTCCAGAATCATATTTCGAAAGTAAGTTAATATACTTAAGAAAGGATTAAGGACATAGGCTTTCCGAGTTAGACTAGACCTTTGTGTCTTCATAAACCTTGTGCAATCTTCAGTCTTCTAATCTTCATAAAAACTCCATTGCTAGGATTGATCTTCATGGTCTTCTTGAAATAAAAATTACACTCAGAGACCTATAATCCTATTACAAGATTTACTAGACTAATCATACTCAGTGATTTCCTCTTTTACAATGTTCAAGTGAACCAAGAGTACTTAATCACCTTTCTGGCTAAGATAAGAACATGTGATGAGTGATCAAAATACTAACAGATATTCCTAACAAATTTCCCCTTTTGATCACCATCCATGACTATCTTTTAAGTCCTATTACAAAATTGTAATCCTGGAAGAGAAAACAATCCACCACTTAATCATTTCAAATGATATTCAATTTTAGTTGAATTAAGTGCAGAAAGTAAACATCAACCAAATCATAAGAAGTGATCTTTGCTAATAAGTTGTCATCTATTAAAAAGTATCTGAGAGTATGATCTTCAGATAGGTACAGTTTACAGAAAGAGATGCAACTTTTACATATAGAGAATTTTTAGAAACAATCAGCAAGATTACAAAAAGTATCAAAACATACTAAGTAAATTAGAACAAAGGAGAGTCCAAGCTCCAAGAGAGTATTCTAATGTTACTAGTCTTCAAGTCTTCAGAAATGCAACTTGGGTTCAAATACCTCAAGTTCTTCAGCACCCTTTCTGGAACAGTTGACATGATCATCCATTTTTCTGCATTCTTGGACATAGTCATAAAGAATCCTTCTGACAGAGAGCTCTGTCTTTCTGGATAAGTCACATATTTCATGGTAACTCTTGCCAAGCTTGTGATTCTTCCGCAGAAAATGTTTGACCCAGAAGTACTTTCCCCAGACCCATGCATGGTCTACTTGCAGCTGAGACAGGTTGAAATACTTGTATATTTCTTCCAGATAATGTATATCATCTAGTTATTCATCCAATGTCATATAGAATGACTCATAGGTTGAAACACCTAACTTGTTCTTCCTGCTGTAGCTACCATCCAGTTTTCTTACCTTGTGTACATCATCAGGTTTTGGGTAAGGACAGGCAAAAGAAAGATCCATCTTTCTGGGTTCATTCCTCTTTTCTACTTCAAAGTTTAGCCAGGCATGAAGGTGCTCCGGTTTAGCAATTCTGGCTTGCCTTCTCTCCATTTCAGGATTTGGTTGAGGATGGGAGTTGGAAACTTATCATTGACAAGTAGATGTTGTAGTTCCAGAATCCAATACCCTCTCTTGTTCAGAATGCACCTATATGAAGATTCTTCATTACTGGTCTTCATATACTCAATGTGGGCATCAGTTGGCCTTTCTTGATGTGTTTCATTGTTAATTCTGCCAAACTGGAAATCCCTTCTTGCCTTTCTATTTGGTGGCCTTCTGTCAGGAGATCCTCTAACCCTTTCTTCTTGCCTTGGGGCTGTGCTGGTGGATGTTCCTTGTATAGACTTGGTATTTCCAGAAGGAATTCTGGCTGCTAAGGGCTTTGCTGCCAGAGGAGGTTGTGAAGTAGTTTCTTGTCTCCTTTTCTTGTGAAGTGGATGTTCATTAGAATTCCTCATCATCATTGAAGTACAAAATTGGAGACTTGCAGCTTTCTTGACCTCTTACTTCTCCTTCTTCCTTTTCTTCTTCTTCTTCAGAAGTCTTTTTCTCTTCTGTGATTCTAAGGGACTTGGTTCCCCTAGTGACCATACTTCTCAGCCTTCTGGCTGGTTGATCTGGAACAACTTCTTCAGCAAGGGTGTCTCCAGTGGTGTCCTTAATGACAAGTTGACTTGAGGAGGGAGGATTTGATTGTTTTCTTTTTCTTCCTCTGCCTTTCTGAGGCATCTCTTCTTCCCCCTTAGTCATGAATGACTGACTCATGATAGCATAAGCTTCAGAGAGAGTTTCAAAGTTTTTCTGGAGATTGTTGTGCACCCTGACCAATTTTTGAAGTTCTTTCTTCAGCTCGTTGTTCTGCCTAACCGCCTCGCCTTTCTCGCTGAGCTCTTCAAGCGGCCTTAGGATGGCGCTGGCTTGCGGGATGACAGATGGTCGCTTCATTCAATGTCGCATTAGCATTGTTAAAATCCTCATCCCCGACCAACCTTAGGTCTTTCCGAGAGAGAGCTATCTGGTTGCTCGTTGAGTAAAGCAAAGCCCAATGGCTTCATCTCTTCGGGATGGATTTTAGCACTTCGTTCTTGGGCAACTAGTGTCTTTCTGAGTTCTAAAAAGACACTGTTCCTTGCACGGTGCTCTTCACTTCTTGAACTACTTGGTGCAGAGAATATATGAGGAGCAAGTAGGGCTCTTTTGTGCTGAGTGACAAGTCTCTCATCTTCTGCTCCAGTAATCAAGTTATGGGTTTCAGCATCACTATCATAATCCTTTTCTTGGATTGTTTGCAGATTGACAATCTTCTTCTGCTTTCCATCAAGTGTGCTGGCCTTCTGAGAAGATGTAGAAGGTCTTCCTGATGCAGTCTCAGCATCATGCTCTTCATCATCATTGTCATCCATGGCATCTATCTCAGCAGCTGTGACAACAATGGCATTTTTCAAATTTCTTTGCTCATCTAGGAGTGCCAATTCCTTAGCATTAGCTTCTTCGAGCTTCTTGATTTTGGCTTCCTTTTCATCAACAAGAGCTTGAGTCTCAATGTTGATTCTCTTATCTACTTCCAATACCTTTCTGAGTTGTTCAATCCTAAACTCAGCAGCTGAAATTTCTTCTATGGCATTATTGTGTTCAGCTTGTTGGGTATCTTGATGAGACTTGGGAGGTGATGATGATGGAGCTTTCTGAGCAATTGAGGGATTAGCCTTTTCTCCACTTTCTTTGCTAGCTTTCTAAATCCCGCCTTGTCCAGGTTGGGGATCATCATTCTGATCATCATCATCATCATCCTTTTTCTTTGCTTCTTGGATTGGATGCTCAGAGGGAGGTTCTGGATAATCATTTTCGTCCATCTCCTCGTCATCTTCTGAAACCAGGTTGATCACATTTGGGAATGTAATCATCCTCCCATTGACTTCTTCTTGTTCAGCAGGATAAGTAGTGAGCTTGCGGGGCAAGGCAGGATGGGTAACCATCTTGTTGGTCCAGATAACGACAAAGTAAAAGACTAGAGGGGGGGGGGTGAATAGTCTTTTAAAACTTTTGTCGATAACAAATGTTTCTCAGATATCTCAATGGATATCTGATACTTAGAATCAGAGTGCGGAAGACTTAATGTAGATAAGTGTAGAAATGCTAATAAGTGTATGTGTGTTCAAGTATAAATACAGAAATGTAAATGACACAGCAAGTATAGTGGTATCTGGAGGTGGCGTAATCCTCCAACTAATCCACTTCGGTCTATCAGAGACCTAGAATTCACTAGAACAGATAATTGAGATAACCTTACAAAAATCCTATTCTAAGATTCTGAACAATTGGTTCCCAACCAAATGTTCCCCCTGAGTTATTCCCTAGCTTCTTCAGCCAAGTACTTCCTATACTCAGAAACCTTTGAGTTATTCCCTAGCTTCCCAAGCTAAGTACTTCCTATACTCAATAACCTTGGAGTTATTCCTTAGTTTTCCAAATCAAGTACTTCCTATACTCCGGTAACCTTGGAGTTATTCCCTGATTTTTCAGACTAAGTACTTCCTGTACTCCACGCCGGTTTTGGTGTTGGTTTCGGTTTGAGTTGTCAGATGAGCGTCTTAATAACTTTTCAGTTATTCAGATAGCTCTGTGAACTAAGTTACTTAATACACTTTGCAGCGTATGGTATCTTGTTCGATTTTACTGACCCAAGTCTTATGAAATCTGTTCAAGAGAATGAATCTCAGATAGTTGATCTTTTGATTCAACTCCTTCACAGATAGCTTTGCTTGTTTAGGATCAGGACACTTAGAACTTCAGTGTTTACTCATGATCACAAGCTTTAGTCGCAACAGAAAGCTTTGATAATAAGTAAGAAGCTTTGAGAGAGTAAGATCAGAGATCGTATGTTTCATCGTATTCAGTGTTCTGAGTTGTGTTCCGTGTGTGTTCTCTCAAGCTGTCTAAGTGTTGATATTTATAGATGAATTTGAGTACCGTTTGAATAGTATCCGTTAGGCTCAAATTCGAACTATCGATATCTGTGTATAGTATCAGAAAGGTGTTTTGTCTTCTTCTCAGAAGTTGCCGTTGCTTTTACTCAGACATCTCTGTCCGTGCATTAAATGCATTGTACTATACTTTTTGTTCTGTAGTGTCAATGGAACTATGCATTGTATCAGAGACTAGACTTGTTGTCTGATTCTTTGCACGTCCTTATCTTCATTCTTCAGATACCACTTGTATTGATTGAAACAATCTTGTTTCTTTTCAGAAACGTGTTTAACGCTCAAGGTATCTGAAAACAGATATCTGTGGACACTTTCCTTGTCTTCAGATATGTATCTCATTTCTCAGATATCTCTTGTGACACAGTTTGTTTGAAACTGTTCGTGTCTACAAGATATCCGCTAAGATATCTGAATAACAGATTCAGTAATCTTGTGCAGTTTTCTTCAAATCTTCAAAAGTTGTTGAGCTTTCTGCTTGGATGTCTTCTTCTTGGTCTTCTCTTCATAAAATAAAAATTACATTTTGAGACCTAACATCCTATAAAAGATTAGCTAGACTATCATACTTAGTGGGTTTCCTCTTTTACAATGTTCAAGTGAACTAAGAGTACTAATCACCTTTCTGAGACTAAGATAAGTCATCATGTTGCTGAACAAAATCTAAACAGATATTCTAACAAAATATCTAACAAATTTCCCCCATTTTGATCAGTCAACGATGACTATCTTCCCTATTACAAATCTGGATGAGGAAACAATCCACCACTTAATCATTTCTTGAGATCTTTCAAATCATATAATTAAGTGCAGAAAGTAGACATCAACCAAATCACAAGTTGTGATCTTTGCTGACAAGTTATCCTTTATAAAATACTATCTGAGAGTAAGTTCTTCAGATAAGTCGCAACTTAAGATTACAGATAACTTTAATACAGAATACAGTTGAGCTCAGTCAGCAAAACAAAAACTACACAGTAAAATAGGACAACAGGAGTAACCAAGCTCCAAGTAAACATCCTAATAGACTAGTCTTCAAGTCTTCAATCTTCAAGTCTTCAACAAAATTTCTATGGATCAGTTTGCAAATTTCCTATCTCCAAACCTTTTGATGTCATCAGAATAATCATAAAGAAGAGTTCTGACCAGCATCTCTGTGTCTCTGGCAAATCCACAGACTTCTTTGTAGGTTTTGGTAGGATTTTTGTTGGCAAAATGCTTGACCCATAGGTACTTTCCCCACTTCCAGGCATGCTCTATTCTGATATCTGAAAGCTTGAAGTATTCATAGATAATCTTCAGATATCTGATGTCACCCTTGTATTGATCTTCTGTCAGATAGAACGACTCATATGGTTCCACAGCAAGTCTTGGTCTTGTGCCTGTTCCTGTGATATTCAGAATTTTGTGCACATCATCTAGCTTTCCATATGGACAATCATCAGAGAGGTCCTTCTTCATGGCTTTAGTTCTCTTGACAACTTCAAAATCCAACCATGCTTTGATGTGATTGGAGTTGATCAAGGTAGGTTTATTCTTTCTCCATGCCATGAGTTGTTTATGGATTGGTTCTGGAAATCTTGAATTTACCAATAAATGCTTAAGTTCTAGAATCCAATAGCCATTTTTCTGATGGATGCACCTGTAGACAGATGAATCATTGTCATACTTCACATACTCAATTTTGGCTTCTTCTGGCCTGAGTGGAAGTTGACTTTGTCTTTGCTCTCGATCACTTCCTTTTCGCCTTGAATTCTCTTTGGGGTTGTTGCTTGAAGAACTACCACCGGATAGACTTGGTATTTCAGAGGGTGTTTTAGTCGCTAGGGCTTTGCGGCTATGGGCTCGCCAGCTTTCAAGTTTCCTTTTTCTGTGAAGAGGAGCTTCATCTTCATCAGTCTCTTCATCATCTTAATCAAGATCAATTCTTGTGAGATCTTTGTAGCCTTCTTCATTGCCCAGGGACTTGATTTGACCTTCTTCTTCTTCTTCAGAAGATTCATCAATCCCTCTAACTTGTCTTCTCCTTGGAGCCTTGGTACTCCTTGGAGGTTTCTGTGCCATGGCCATTGTTACCATTTTGGTTCCTTCAGTAGGACTCTGGGAAGCAGCTTGGCTTGAGGAGGATTCATAGATTCTGAGTGGTGGTCGGAAGTTTTCTTCTTCCTTTCTCGAAAGCAAACCACCTGCATTTCTTCTTGTTTTCATCTCCTTCTTCCCATTCCCCCTGACTTTGAGGTCCAGATTTGTACTTTCTTTCCCCCTTAGTCATTGTTGGCTGACTCAGTCTCATAAAGGAATCTGAGAGAGAGTCAAAATGCCCTTGTAAATAGTTGTAGGCAGTGACCAACTTCTGAAGTTCGGCTTTGAGCTCCTGATTTTGTTTGATAAGTCCATTGTCCTTATCAGTGAGCTCGCCAATGGGCTAGGATGGCATCTGCTTCCAAAGAGGTAACTTGCCTCTTGAAAAGCTTTTTCAGCTAAAGACGCATCATCGTCCCTTGTCATTCCCAGATCTTTCTGAGCAATGATCATGATAGTTGTTCTCTGAGTGATGAGCTCAGTGAACTTTCTCATTTCAGAGGGGACTGAGGCAATTACTTCCTTGTTTTGTGAAGACATCTCCTTATTCAGAGTAGCTAGTACTTGGTACCTGCTCATGTACTCATGGGAGTGAACGTTTGGCAGTTTATTGAAGATTGTAGGAGCAATCAACTTTCTTTTTAAGTGAGAAACCGCTAGATGTTCATGGTGGTGTCCTGCCAAAGTCTTGTCTTCTTCATCATCTGAGGGATTAGCCCAGTGATCTTCATCCTCTTGGACATTTTCATCAATTGTATCAAGTCCAGCAACCATATCAGAGATTGGTTTCTTTCCTTTCAGGGAGGAGGATGGTACTTCTTTCGAAGATGATGCCGCCTTAGCATCATGCTTGTCTTCAGATACTTCTTCAGTATCGAGTTCTTTGGTGATCTCTTGAACAGCATCCCGTAGCTCGCTAACCGCAGAGTAAGCATTCATTTCTTTGAGGTATTGATCTTCTAGTTGATCAAGCCTTTCTCTGGATTGAGCTATTTGATCTTCCAGTTGAAGATGGAGCTGTTGTTCTTCTTTCAACAGTTGTCTGAGTTGAGCACTTCTGGTCTGAGTGTTTAATATTTTCTGATTGGTTTCTTCAGAAAACTCAACTACTTGCTCAGTAGGAACTGCGTGTTGGTGAGAAGATGGATGAGTAGATTTCTGAGGTGATGAAGACGGAGATTTCTGTGAAGTCTTCTCAGTTTGCTTTTCAGCAGCTGAGGCATTGTTTCTTTGTGAAATTCCTCCGGTTCCTGGTGCAGGAGCATCATCATCATCCTTTTTGTCATTATCATCCTTTTGGTGATGATCAGTGGGAGGTTCATCAAAGAAATTTTCATTCATTTCTTCCTCCTCATCATCTTCAGATACAAGATTGATCACTTCCGGGATAGTGATCTTCTGCCCATTAACTTCTTCTTGTTCAGAAGGTATGAATTGCAGAGTCTGGGGCAGAACTGGCTTGAATGCCATCTGTAATCTTGTCTGATCATCTACCTGTTTAAAGGCATGTATCAAACTATGCGCCACTTCTCTGGAAAAGTCCTTGTGTAGTAGAGTCGCAACTGTATGTTGTTCTGTAGCGAACATTGCTTGGACATATGTTTCCAGGTCAAGAGCTCGTGCCCGTCTGGTTGGTTGATCAGTTATTCTCAATATTTCAGAGAGATCAGAGCACCTTAACTTCTGCCATTTCTTGAAGCATTGAATGTGCTTTGGCAAAGTGAAGTAGGTCCCTTGTTTCTTCAATGGGAACCTGCTTTGCATCTGTTTGAGCCTGAAAGAAAGAGTTTTGAGTGAGTTTCAAAACTTTGGTAGATATCTGAGTAGAAGTGTAGTTTAGTTTCTGAGTTACCTGAGTATGAACATCAGGCTCAGATACTTGTTCTACTGGGACAATTGGTGTCTCAGATATCTTGTGGTGAGGTGGAGACTTGGAAGTCTGGTCCTCATCAACCTTTCTTTCTTGAACCTGAGAATTAACATTATCACAATACTTAGGAATTTTTATCAAGAAGAAATTTAAGTGACAAGTCAGATATCTGAGAGGTCAATTACCTCCATGGGAGGCTCAGATACTTGTCTCTCAGAGACTTGTGCAGTCTCTGGAATCTTTTCTTGTGATGAAGCCCTTGATGCCTCATCAATTTCCATATGTGCAGGGGATGTCGCAACTTTGTCCCCTTGCACTTCTACTTCTGATTGAGCCTGTAAGTAGATAGTATTGAATAATTTAGAAGAAGTTTTAAGATAACCCAGGCTGAAGAGTACTTATCACTGATTTTCATATACCTTCATGTTTGAAAGCTCAGTGATGTGTGCTTCAGAAACCTTGTTGGTTTCTGGGTTTGTCTCTAGCATTTCTGCCTTATCTTCTTCCATCTCAGTTGGAGCATGTTAGCAACATTTATCATTAATGATCATACAAACATTTTTACTGAAAAGTTAGTTCTCTTTAAGAATCATTTACCTGTGGCACAGGCTCAGATTTCTCAAGAGTTGAGGTTGAAGGAACCTCTTTTTCAGTATCTGAGGTAAGCTTTTCAGCTTCCTCTTGTCTTTCCGTTTCTAACTCAGCCTGTAACAAAGAGATTCTTATAAGGTAACAAGATTTATAAGTATAAAATTTTTCACAAGGTAAGAGTTAAACCAGTCATTTACCCGAGCGCTTTAGTCGATTGGTCTCGAACTTGTGACCTTTCTATACATTGGTCGCCTTGTCCCGATTCAGCTTCTTTGTTTGAAGTTTCGGTACTTCAGACCTTCCTCGAGTATGCAACTCGCTTGCCTCCCCGGTTGATCATTCCGAGTAGATGTCTCGCTTGATCCCTCTCATCGAGTTGGGAACCGCCAATTACAGATTTTCTTCAAGAGATACTGTATTGCTGGTATTTCAAAATGGAGTTCATTTACCATTTCATCAACCACTTGTGGCTGTTGTGGTTGTTGTGTTTGTGGTTGTTGTGGTTGTCTGGAAGCAGAAGATTGATCAGTCGAATGTTCTTCCAGATTCTTAGATGTGGCATTTCCATCAGCATCTGTCAATACTAAGATACCACTCATCAGGGCTTTGTGAAGTTGTGCAAGAGAGTCATTCCCTGATGATGTGTTTGCACCAACAACCTTTGCTATAGGTTCAGCAACCTGTGGTGTAAGTTCTTCTTCAGATACCTTATCACCAGTTACTTGTTCAGTAACCTTAGCCCTCTTTGATTTTTCTAGGACTTGAGAGATGACTAGTTCATCATCTTCATCGTCAGAGCTCTCATCAGCATTGGGAACTGATTGGTCCATTATTCCTGCGGTTTATGCAGATGGGGCTTGGTGTTTTTCACCACTTTTGGCAGCATTCATGAGTTCATCAGCAAGGCTTTCTTCATTAGTCGCAACATTTCTGAAAGCACTTTCTCTTGCTGAGTCTACTTGTTCAGTAGGTGATAACTCTTTTGCAGCATTAATGAGTTCATCCGCCATGTCTGTATATTTCTGAGAATTGACAACCTCTTTGGGTGTGTCTTCTGATTTGCCAGCAGACTTCTTTCTTGAAGTTCTGGGCTTCTTGGTTGCATCCTTTTCTTCAGATATCTTTTCAGATTTTCTCTTCTTAGGACCTTTCTGAGACCCAATAATCTTTTTCATCAGATTTGTATACTCATACTTGTAGAGTAAGTTACTGTTGGCTATTTCAGCCGTCTCTCTGAGCTCAATGCCAAGCTTTTCCAGCAAGTAGCATATCTTCAGACCATATCCTACTGTGGCCTTTGGCTCAGCTAGTCCTTTAACAATCTTAGGCTCGAAGCCTTGAATCTTCTTCACAAATTTCATGAAGGCGCATTTTCCCAATTGAAAGGGTTTTCCACTTTTGTCTTGTTGATTCAAGAAGAACAACATGATCCATCGTTCTTGGCTTATCCGTCAGCACCTCCTTGTAGACCATCAAAGCATTTGTGAAGAATGCAAGCCAAGATATCCCAAAGGAACCAACAGATGTCCGGTTCGGATGTCAAGAAGTTTGAACTCAGGTGGGTATCGATTTCTCAAGATCACACACATCACTGTAAAGTTCTTTAACACCTTCAAGGAGTTCCTCATCCTTGGTGTTTGTTTCAAAATCCTTTCCAAGATTTTGAACCTCAAACAACTTACAGAAAGTTGTTAAGTCCAGAAGGATTTCCTTTCCTTGGACTGAGGTTTTGATAGACACTATTTCAGTGCATTCAGATACATAGGAAATAATCCTGGAGTTGTTGTAAAATTCCAACACATCAAGTGATGAAATTCCACTAGGGCGAGCAGATACAAAGCCCTTGATTTGTGCCTTTTCAAGCATATCAAGAATTAGCTTTCTGTCGGCTTGGTTCTCTATTGCAGCCGTGAGGTATTCCTCAACCATGGCACCACCCCAAATCATTCTGTGACTTGAAGTCCAATGGTCAGGATTGAAAGCTCCTACCAGTCGATTGTTAACAATAACCAACTCTGGTGCTTGCTTTTCAAAGCATCAGTGGAGGATTGGGATTTCTGTGTAGAAGTGTTCTTGGAGGCCATCTCTTTATATAGTAAGGATTTGAAGCTAGTGTTTGAAAGAGATTTGATTGAGTGATTCTTTTCAGAAAAACTTAATCAAGGAATGCAGAGATTTTAGAGAAGTTGCAGAGGATTAGGAGAAGGTTTTTGCTGTTTTGCTGCAAGTTGAAATGTCGGATTAGGCAAAAGTGATTTCATTTGCCAAAATCCTATATATATAGCAAGTGAATCTCAACAGACAAATACATACAAATTGATTTTGTGTATACGTATCTGTGATTTGCAAATGCGTGAGCAAAAGCTAGTTCGCATTAAATGCTTAGTGGGCCATGTCCGAATGTCAACAAATTCACTATTTATCGTGAATTAATTTCGCATTGTGATCAAGCGCTTGAATTCATCAAGGGTCACCATTGCTTCTCCAGCAATGATCACAATCAACAAATGTAATTGTGCCCATTTAATGAATTTTGGCTAATAGCTATCTGAATCACAATTCTGTTGGAGCAAGGACACTGTTCGCATCTGAATTTGTCTTATACTTAGGATTTTCCCAAGTTTTTCATCAAAATAGAAATAGTGCGAGATTCAAGAGAGTAGTTGACTGCAGATAGTTATACTATTCTCTTTTGTTCCCGCTCATAGAATGATTCGGATATCGAGTTCCGCCTCGTAGATCTTAAGCTATCTTTTTGCTCTTTAGCCTTTTTGACTTCTGGGTTCCCGTTCCAGATACCTCTTCTCTCTTTTCTGGATACCCGTTCCAGATACCTCTTCTCTCTTTTCTGGATACCCGTTCCAGATACCTCTTCTCTGGATGCCCGTTCCAGATACCTGAACTTTTTCAGTTCATTGGTAGTTCCATTAGTCCAAGACTATGTCTTAAGGCTAAGAATCTACTTTCTTGTAGTGGCTTAGTGAAGATATCTGCAAGTTGGTCTTCAGTCCCAATCTTGAGTATCTCTATATTGCCTTTTTCAACATGGTCTCTGATGAAGTGATGTCTAACATCAATGTGCTTTGTTCTGGTATGAAATTTAGGATTCTGTGTAATCGCAATAGCACTTGTGTTGTCACAGAAAATGGGAGTTTTCTTCTCATCGAGTCCATAGTCTTTAAGTTATTGTTGTATCCACAGAATTTGTGTTGCACAACAACCAGCAGCAATATATTCACCCTCTGTGGTAGAAGTTGCAATTGAGTTTTGCTTCTTGCTAAACCATGAGATAAGTCTAGTGCCCAGAAATCCTGAGGTGCTTTTCCTATCAAGCAATGATCCAGCATAATCAGCATCTGAGTACCCAGCTAAACTCAATTCACTTTCTTTAGGATACCACAGTCCTACATCTACTTTACCCTTCACATACCTTAATATTTTCATAGCAATGTTGTAGTGTGTTTGCATTGGATTTGTCTGAAATCTAGCACATACTCCAACGGCATATTGAATATCAGGTCTACTTGCAGTGAGGTAAAGTAGTGAACCTATCAATTTCCTATACTTATGTTCTTCAACACTCTTATCTGATTCAGTATAGGTCATTTTGGTTCCAATGCTCATAGGTATCTTAGTATTCTTTTCAGAAGGCTTAAGATTGAATTTTGTGAGCATATCTTTTGCATACTTTGTTTGACTAATGAATATTCCATCATTGAGTTGCTTGACTTGCAATCCTAGGAAATAATTCATTTCTCCCATCATGCTCATCTCAAACTTGCTATTCATGAGATTTGCAAAGTCATTACAAAGTTGCTTGTCCTTAGATCCAAATATAATGTCATCAACATATACTTGAACTAAGAGTAGTTTCCCATCATGATTCAAGGTAAATAAAGTTTTATCAACTTCACCTTTCTTGAAACCACTTTCCAGAAGGTATTTGGCCAAAGTGTCATACCATGCTCTTGGAGCCTGTTTCAGTCCATACAGAGCTTTCTGTAATTTATAGACCATTCTACTTTCTGAGGAAACTTCAAAGCCAGGTGGTTGCTCAACATAAACTTCTTCTGCAAGTTCACCGTTTAGGAATGCGCTTTTGACATCCATCTGATAAACTTTGAAATTTTTATGAGCTGCAAAGGCTAGAAAGAGTCTTATTGCATCCAATCTGGCAACTGGTGCATATGACTCATCAAAATCTAAGCCTTCAGTCTGAGTGAATCCCTTGGCAACCAATCTTGCTTTGTTTCTGGTTATTTCACCGCTTATTCATTTTGTTTCTGAAAACCCACTTAGTTCCAATCACAGATATTCCTTCTATAAATGGAACTAGTTTCCAGACTTTGTTTCTCTCAAATTGATCCAACTCTTCTTGCATTGCAGAGATCCAGTCTTGGTCTCCTAATGCTTCTTCTATACTTTTAGGTTCGATATTCGAGATGAAACATCCAAAGAGAGAATCAGCATTTTCAGCTATTGTTCTCCTAGTTCTAACACCCTGATTAATTGGTCCAATTATATCCTTTGTAGGATGATCTTTGATCCATTTCATCAAAGGTTTAGTGCTAGTAGGATCAATATCCAAGTGATCTGAATGTGAATCACTAAGATTTTGATTTGATACTTTTTCAGTATCTGAGATATCTGACATATGGGAAATGTCATGGATATCTGACACTTTTTCAGTGTTAGAGATATCGAGACATGCATTTCAAAGATTCTTATTTTCAGATACCTCTTCATGATGAAGGTTCTCAGTAACCTGTTCCATTTCTGGAAAACTCATAGGAAATTCCTCATCATGTTTGTGAGTCATCTTGTTGTTACTAGGCTTTTCAAGCTTTTCTACGTCAGAGTCATCCTCACTTTCCATAACGATGTTTTTCCTTTCTGAGGGTTCTTCTTTAGTATCCCTCAGTAATAGTTCTTTGAACTTTTCTGAGAGTTCATCAGTAGGAGGTGTTTTCTTACTTCCTTCATAGAATACAACATGAACTGACTCTTCAATTTTCTTTGTTCTTTTGTTGTAAACTCGTAGCTTTCTTTGCTTGTGGAATAGCCAAGAAAAACACCTTCATCTGCCTTTGGTTGAAATGTTCTCAGATAATCTTTCCCATTGTTTAGAACAAAACATCTACAACCAAATACTCTCAGATGTTTGATATTAGGAGGTCTTCCAACCATAATTTCATAGGGGGTCCTGTCATGGTGTTTGTTTATCAAGCATCTATTCTGAGTGTAGCAGGCTGTGTTTACAGCTTCAACCCAATATATGTCAC
Organism: Plantago major; assembly: GCA_026545765.1. Taxonomy (NCBI): domain Eukaryota; kingdom Viridiplantae; phylum Streptophyta; class Magnoliopsida; order Lamiales; family Plantaginaceae; genus Plantago; species Plantago major. Next base: position 27,463,974 of record CM048841.1, on the reverse strand, counting down.
TTATCTCAGTGTCAGCTAGCATTGTCCTTGCAGCTTCTTTAAGGGTTCTGTTTTTCCTTTCTGCAACACCATTTTGCTGAGGTGTTCTTACAGAGGAAAGTTGGTGTTGTATACCTTTGCAGGTACAAAACTCCTTTATGTACTGATTGACAAACTCAGTACCATGATCTGTTCTGATTGCAGATACCTTTTCATTTTTCATGATTTCAAGCTTTTTCAGCAAGTTTGGTATCTCCACCCTGGCATCAGATTTGTGTTTCAGAAAGACAACCCATGTGAATCTTGAGAAGTCATCTACAACAACCAGACCATATTTCTTTCTTGTATAACTAGTTACAGATGATTCAAACAGATCCATATGTAAAAGTTGCAGTGGTCTAACACTAGAGTGTCTGATTTTGGACTTGAAAGAGGTCTTAGATTGTTTCCCCATCTGACAGGCAGAACAGATACTATCCTTTCTGAAAGATGTTTTGGGAAGACCAACCACTAACTCTTTCTTGGCAAGTCTATTCAGAGTTTTGAAATTCAAGTGACTCATTCTTTTGTGCCATAACCAGTGCTCTTCTGTGTGACCAGATTGACTCACCATGAGACATTCTTCAGTTGTGGCAGATGCCCAATCGGCAACATAAAGACTGCCTTTCCGCCGACCAACTAAGACTGTCTGCTTTGACTCATTGTCAATTAGTTTGCAGTATTTAGCTTTGAATTTTATAGTAAAACCCTTGTCTGCAAACTGGCTCATGCTAAATAGATTGTATTTCAAATCCTTAACATGTAATACGTCAGTGATTGTTAAAGTTCCCAATTTGACGTTGCCAAATCCCAGAGAGGGATTTAATTCTCCTCCAGCAAATCCGATATCTGGTCCTGTGTTGCAAGCTTTGTGGTCAACTAGATTTGCTTTGTCTCCTATCATGTGCTTTCCGCATCCACTATCAAATAGCCATTGTGCTTTAGTCCAGGAAGCATTCTGCACACAACAGGAAACAGGAGATTAGGTTCTCATATCTTTGATGGAACCGTCAGAATCAAAAGTTCTTCCAGTAGGAATCCATTTTTGAATGAATTTCTTTGAAATATGCTTTTGTCTGACAGGAACGTAAGGAGGAATTCTGTTTGAATGAAAGTTATCATTAGTAAGAATTATTTTCTTCCTTGGTGTGTTCCTAGGTGCTCCATATGATGCTTTCAGATACCTGTCAGGTTTCTGAGTTTGCTTTTCAGCAAACTTAGCCTTCCTTGCCAGATTTCTTCTAGCCCTGGCATTCAGATTTTCAGTGGCTTGATTTAACTTCCACTTCTGATAATTGCTTTGAGCAATTCTAGCTTTCAGCCATCGTTCTTGCTCCTGCTTGTACTCATGAGCAAGTTGTTTTCCGATGCCTTTGTAGCCAATACCGTTTCGAGCACTTGAAGCTATCTGAGATCTTTTCTCAGCAGCTTTGCTAGTCTCTGGTTGATCCAATTTCTTTCCAGAAAAAGTGACATGGGAGAATTTGCCAGCTCCTGCAATTCTACCTTTTTGAGAGACATAGCACTGTGGGTGTTTACACTTTTCAGTGTTGTGTTTCTTTTCAGAGACGTACCCATCAGTTTTGTTTTTGACTTGTTTTTCCCACAAAGGTCTAGTCGCAACTGCCTTTCCTTTGTCAACAATCTTTGTCTTTTCACCAATACTATAGATGCTTTTTCAGCTTCTCTTTGGCTTTTCTTCTCTCAATTTCTCGACTGACAAATTTACTCATTTGCTTTGCAGCAAGAGCATCCTAAGTCTCCTCCTTGCTTTTCTTCTTTTCAGAAGTTTCTTGATTAACTAGAGCAACATTCTGCAACTTTTCAGTTGTTTGTTCTCTCTGAGTTGTCTCATAGTCAACAGTAGCAAGATGAGAGAAAAGTTCCACTGGAGTGATATTTGGCATACCTTGGTTGAAATAAAAGAATTTAGTATGCTCCCAGTTGTGGTTAAGACTTCTGACAATAGTCTTAATCTTCTCTGACTGTGAGTATCTATTGCTTTCCCCAAGTGCTGCCATATCACTCATAAGAGTGGTAAATCTGAAATCAAGTTCTTCCAGGGTTTCAGTGGGACCTTGTTTGAAATTTTGAAATTTCAACTTTAGAACTTCGAACTTGTTTTCCTTGGTTTTCTCGCCCGCAGATTTCTTCAATCACCGCTGTGCAACTTTCGCCGCTTTAGCACCCCACGCTTACATCGATGTGCTCCGTGTTGATCTCGATGATGATGTTACGAGCTTGACCATCCAGACGATTCCTCTTGGCATCTTCCGATGTCCGTAGTTCTCTAGGCTTTGGTTCGTAAATAACGTGACCAAGAGATCTTCCACTAGTCGACGATCTGTTGTGAAGATCCTTCGCTTTGATCTCTGTCTCTTCCACTTGAAACCTCCATGACTTGCTTAAGTTGTTGAATGACTATTGGGCCATTCTTTATTACTTCGATCATCTCGTCACTTATGGCTTCAAGGTGGAGCATCATGTTATTTTTCCATTTCTCGTAGTTCTCTGGTTTGAGAACTGGTGCATCACTCAGAGACATACCTGCACACTTAACACACAAATTAAATAGTCCTAAAAAATGGACAAAGTTCCTTCACCTATCTGGGGATCTAGGTTCAGTGCAGAAGGCTGGTGAACCTCCTGCTCTGATACCACTTGTTGGTCCAGATAACGGCAAAGTAAAAGACTAGAGGGGGGGGGGGGTGAATAGTCTTTTAAAACTTTTGTCGATAACAAATTTTTCTCAGATATCTCAATGGATATCTGATACTTAGAATCAGAGTGCGGAAGACTTAATGTAGATAAGTGTAGAAACAGTTAATAAGTGTGTGTGTGTGTTGCTGAAGTATAAATACATAAATGTAAATGACACAGCAAGTATAGTGGTATCTGGAGATGGCGTAATCCTCCAACTAATCCACTCCTTCACAGATAGCTTTGCTTGTTTAGGATCAGGACACTTAGAACTTTAGTGTTTACTCAAGATCACAAGCTTTAGTCGCAACAGAAAGCTTTGATAATAAGTAAGAAGCTTTGAGAGAGTAAGATCAAAGATCGTATGTTTCAGCGTATTCAGTGTTCTGAGTTGTGTTCCGTGTGTGTTCTCTCAAGCTGTCTAAGTGTTGATATTTATAGATGAATTTGAGTACCGTTTGAATAGTATCCGTTAGGCTCAAATTTGAACTATCGATATCTGTGTATAAGATCAGAAAGTTTTGTCTTCTTCTCAGAAGTTGCCGTTGCTTTTACTCAGACATCTCTGTCCGTGCATTAAATGCATTGTACTATACTTTTTGTCCTATAGTGTCAACGGAACTATGCATTGTATTAGAGACTAGACTTGTTGTCCGATTCTTTGCACGTCCTTATCTTCATTCTTCAGATACCACTTGTATTGATTGAAACAATCTTGTGTCTTTTCAGAAACGTGTTTAACGCTCAAGGTATCTGAGAACAGATATCTGTGGACACTTTCCTTGTCTTCAGATATGTATCTCATTTCTCAGATATCTCTTGTGACACAGTTTGTTTGAAATTGTTCGTGTCTACAAGATATCTGGCTAAGATATCTGAATAACAGATTCAGTAATCTTGTGCAGTTTTCTTCAAATCTTCAAAAGTTGTTGAGCTTTCTGCTTGGATGTCTTCTTCTTGGTCTTCTCTTCATAAAATAAAAATTACATTTTGAGACCTAACATCCTATACAAGATTAGCTAGACTATCATACTTAGTGGGTTTCCTCTTTTACAATGTTCAAGTGAACTAAGAGTGCTAATCACCTTTCTGAGACTAAGATAAGTCATCATGTTGCTGAACAAAATCTAAACAGATATTCTAACAAAATATCTAACACATCTGCTCTTGGGTTTGAGCATCCGCAGACTTGAAATCTGCTATAAGTCTTTGTGCTACTTCATGAATGAAGTCTTCATGCATCAGAGTGGCAAATGAGTAGGACTCTGTTGGGAACAATGCATGGATATAATCTTCCAGATTGAAGGCGATTGCTTTCTTTTCTGGGACGTCGATTACTCTGGCTAATTCTGAAAGGTCAGCCTTTCTGAGTTTCTGCCATTGTCTGAAGCACTTGAGATGTTTCTTTAAAGTGTGCTTCTGGAAAGCCTTGAGTAAATCAACTGGCACTAGACTTTGAGCCTGAAAGAAGGTGTTCAAGTTAGTTTTGTTCAAACCACTTGTGTTAGTATCTCAGTGCGTAAGCTTTCTGAGCATACCTGTGTAGAAACACTAGGCTCATCTGCTTGGATTTTTGCTTGCTTGGGCACAGAGGCCTCAGATACTTTGGTGTGAGGAGAAGTTTTATCCTCATCAACCTTTCTTTCTGCTTGAACTTCCAAGTGAGGAAGCTCAGTAGCATGGTCCTCAGAAATCTTGGGGGTTTCTGGCACCTTTTTTGCAGATACTGCTTGTTCAGCAGTTTTAGTTTCCTTTGGAGGAGATAAGACCACAGTCTTTCCTTCCAATTGTTCTCCTGACTGAGCCTGTAAGAACAAACATAAAAGATTTAGTAGTGGGTTTTCCAGAGCATTCTTTGAAGAAGACTATTACTGATTACTTACTTTCTCAGCAGAAGGCTCAGTAAATACTTCCTCAGAAAGCTTTTCAGCCTCTGGAATCTCTAGGTTTTGGGGTGTTGGTTCCACCACCACTACTTCCTCAGTTGGAGCCTAAGAAGAGACATTAAGAAAATTAGAACATAAGATAAGAGCATTTTTAGTTATTTCTTGTTTAGAGATAACTTTACTACCTGTGGGACAGGCTCTTCTTGATGTTCTGAGGTTGGAGGAACCTCTTCTTGATTCAAGGGGGTGGACAAGTTTTCTTCCCCCTGAAAGTGTGTCTCGAAGTTGGCCTGTAACAAATACAGCTTATGAGTAACAAGTTAACATGTAATTATGTTGACATGTTAGATACAAACTATCTTTGTTACCTGAATAGAGTCAGGCTGATCATTGATCTCTTGGACTTGTGGTGATTCCACAGTCTTTCTGTGCTCATTATTGTTCTCCTCTGCAGTATGATTTTGAGTCTCCATCTCAGTTTGATCCCTTTCTGAGAGTTGAGCTCTCTCAGAAGGTTGAGGAACTTGTTCAAGAACATGGTTTTCTTGAGCAATATTAAGTGCTGGCATTGTGAATGTGGAAGCAATGGAAACATCTTCCATCATTCTATCTTCCTCACCCAGGCCTTCTTCTTCCTGCTGGGCAGAGGGGCTCTTGTCTTTCTGAAGAGCTGAGCTTGATTCTCCTCCATGGGTCTCATACTTGAATCTTTTGAGTACTTTTGCAAGTACTTCATCATCCTCAGAATCACTATTCTGTGTTGGTGCAGACCCATCTATGATATTTCTATCATCTGTGGAGAGTTCTGGAGCATTCTGGTTCAGGATTCTTGGGGCATTCTGGAGTTGCCTTTCTGGGCGTCCAACATCTTCTGAGACTTTGTCTCCAGAAGGGTGTGCCTCTTGTATGATTAGGGGCTTGGAGGTTCTTTTGTTATGAGTCCTCTTTCTCTTGGCAACTGGAGGTTTAGCTTGAGCTTGCTCAGAGACCTCCTCACCTTGCTGTGCAGTTTCTTCTTTTCTTCAAAAAGCGTGTCTGAAAAGGGAGTTAGTGACTGGGATTTCCTACCTCTCTCTGAGAGTGATTCCCATTGTTTCCAGAATGTAACAGATTCTGAGACTAAAGTGCATATTGGCCTTTGGCTCAGCAAGGCCATTGATGATTTTGGGCTCAAATTCCTCAATATGTCCAAGGAATTTGTTGAAGGTGTACTTCCCCCAATTGAAGTGGGTTTCCTGCCCTTCATGCTTCTTGTTCAGAAGATGCATCATCATCCATCTCTCCATGCTTATCTGGTCTACTCCACCTTTGTTGCCATCAAAGCAACGGACCAGAATAAGAGCTAAAGGACTCCAGTGTTTCTAGAGATGACTAGTTCTGATGGCCTTCAGAACAAAGTCTCCTGGGCAACCTTTTGCATTTTCTAACTGGATTGCTTCAAATAGCTCTTTGATGCTTTGAATCATGGAAGCGTCCTTGATGTTGATGTCTTCAAATGTTCCTCGATTTTTCAATCGGAATATCTTGCAAAAAGTCTTGCAGTCTAGAACAATTTCTTGTCCTTGGACTTCAGTCTGCATGTATTTTTCTTCTTCATTATTCACAATTTTTGTGAAGATTTTGGAGTTGTTATAGAACTCCAGTACATCCAGTGTGGATAGTCCACTGGGTGCAGCTGATAGAAGCTTGTAGATATGAGAATTCTTCAGCATCCCCAATATCAGTTTCCTTTCTGGTTTTGAAGGTATAACTGCTGGTACATATCTCTTCACTAGAAAAGCTCCCCAATTCATTTTGTTGTTAGGGTTCCAGTCCGATGGGGTAAACTTTCCCAGAAGGCGTTTATTCAACACCTTAAGTTCCTTTCCTCCTTGCTTTTCAGCAGGAGCAGATGATACGGCCTTAGGGTTCTTGGTGGTCATCTTCTTGGGTGCCATCTCTTATATAGAGTTTTGAATGAGTGTTTTTCAGATGAATTTCGCACAATTAATCAAGATTAGTCTGTCTTTTCAGAAGACTAAGCACAAGAAGTTGAGTTTGCAGAGGGGGTTTTGCAGAAATCTTGAGAGATTTTGTTGTTTTGATGCAAGTTTGAAATTTCGGAATTGTTAAAAGTGTTTGTCTTTTGCCCAAATCCAATATATATATAGCAGACAAAATGTACATAGATACAACATACATATAGCTGAATATGAATACATGTCTTTGCATATGCATAGGCGTGGTACGTCCTTTGTGCTTCATTAAATGCGTAGTGGGCCATGTCTGCATTTATCAACAGACATTACTTGCTTTGTTTTAATCTCAACCGTTGAGATCAAACGTTTATTCATCAAGGGCTTATATTGAATATCTTGTAATGATATCAATCAACAAATGGTAATGTGCCGACTTGATGGATTTTTAATATGCTACATTCATTGTGTCACTGAGTAAAGAGTAGGAACACTTAATCGTTTGATCTTATCATTCTGAGTGTCAAGTCCTTATCTATATATTGTTTATCATCAAAATGGTAAAAATACAAGACATTGCACATGTTTGACTTTCAGAACTTATACCTTTTGGGCTTTGTGTGTCCATTTCTCTTTATGACTAAATAGCTTTCTGAATTCAAGTGTCAGAAGCTTTAGTTGTTTGAATGTATTTGACCCACTCTCAGTAAGTAAGTTCTAGTTTTATTTATTTATTAAGTGTGTACCAACCTTTGCCTTTCTGGATACCCGTTCCAGAAATGTTTTGCCTTTCTGAGTGTTGCCACTCAGAAACCTTTGCATCACTTCTTATCAACTTGTCTTTCTGAGAACCTGTTCTCAGAGGCCTACTCACTTATTTAGACTTTAGAGATTTAGGACAATTTTTCAGTCCTTAGGCAACTCCATTAATCCAAGATTGTGTCTCAAAGTCAAGAACCGGCTTTCTTGTAAGGGCTTGGTGAAGATATCTGCAAGTTGGTCTTCTGTGCCAATCTTGAGTATCTCTATATTGTCTTTCTCAACATGGTCTCTGATGAAGTGCTGTCTAACATCAATGTGCTTTGTTCTGGCATGGAACTTGGGATTCTGTGTGATTGCAATAGCACTTGTGTTATCACAGAAATTGGGAGTTTTCTCTTCATTGAGTCCATAGTCTTTGAGTTGTTGTTGAATCCACAGAATTTGTGTTGCACAACAACCAGCAACAATATATTCAGCCTCTGTGGTAGAAGTTGCAATTGAGTTTTGTTTCTGTCTAAACCATGAGATAAGTCTAGTTCCCAGAAACTGACAAGTTCCTGAGGTACTTTTCCTATCAAGCATTGATCCAAAGATAATCAAAGATCTCGAGTAACACCAAACTCAATCCACTTTCTTTAGGATACCACAATCCTACATCTACTGTACCTTTCACATATTTTAATATTTTCATAGCAGTGTTGTAGTGTGATTGCATTGGATTTGTTTGAAATCTAGCACACACTCCAACTGCATATTGAATATCCGGTCTGCTTGCAGTAAGATAAAGTAGTGAACCTATCAATTTCCTATACTTGTGTTCATCAATACTCTTATCTGATTCAGTATAGGTCATCTTGGTTCCTATGCTCATAGGTATCTTAGCATTCTTTTCAGAAGGCTTAAGATTGAACTTTGTGAGCATGTCTTTTGCATACTTTGTCTGACTAATGAATATTCCATCATTGAGTTGCTTGACTTGCAATCCTAGGAAATAGTTCAATTCTCCCATCATACTCATCTCAAATTTACTTTTCATGAGATTTGCAAAGTCATCACAAAGTTGCTTGTACTTAGATCCAAATATGATGTCATCAACATATAGTTGAACTAAGAGTAGTTTCCCATCATGATTTAAAGTAAATAAAGTTTTATCAACTTCAACTTTCTTGAAACCACTTTCCAGAAGGTATTTGGCCAAAGTGTCATACCATGCTCTTGGAGCCTGTTTCAGTCCATAAAGAGCTTTCTGTAGCTTATAGACCATTCTACTTTCTGAGGAAACTTCAAAGCCAGGTGGTTGCTCAACATAGACTTCCTCAGCAAGTTCACCATTCAAGAATGCACTTTTGACATCCATCTGATAAACTTTAAAATCTTTATGAGCTGCAAATGCCAGAAAGAGTCTTATTGCATCCAATCTGGCAACTGGTGCATATGACTCATCAAAATCTAAACCTTCAGTCTGGGTGAATCCCATGGCAACCAACCTTGCTTTGTTTCTGGTTATTTCACCAGATTCATTAATCTTGTTTCTGAAAACCCACTTAGTTCCAATCACAGATATTCCTTCTACAAATGGAACTAGTTTCCAGATTTGTTTGTTCCAAACTGATCCAACTCTTCTTACATTGCAGAGATCCAGTCTTGGTCTCTTAATGCTTCTTCTATAGTTTTTGGTTCAATGTTTGAGATAAAACATCCAAAGAGAGAATTAGCATTTTTAGCTATTGCTCTCCTAGTCCTAACACCTTGATTGATTGGTCCAATCACGTCTTTTGCAGGATGATCCTTGATCCATCTCATCATGGGATTAGGGCTAGTAGGGTCAACATCTATGTGATTTGAATGTGAATCACTATGATTATGACTTGATACTTCTTCAGTATCTGTGACATTTTGCACCTCAGAAGGGCGGTGAATGTCTGACACTTGCTCAGTGTGAGAGCTTTCTGGGACATGCCTATCAGAGAGGTCATTTCCAGAGTTAGCTCTCTGATGAACATCTTCGCCTCATTTCTGGAATTCTCATAAGAAATTCTTCATCATGTCTGAGAATCATCTAGTTGTTACTAGGCATTTCATGCTTTTCTTCGTCAGAGTCATCCTCCCTTTCCATAATGATGTTTTTCCTTTCTGAGGGTTCTTCTTCAGAATCCTTTATCATTAGTTCCTTGAACCTTTCTGAGAGTTCATCAGCAAGGGGTGTTTTCTTGCTTCCTTCATAGAATACAATATGAACTGATTCTTCAATCTTCTTTGTTCTTTTTTTTGTAAACTCTGTATGCTTTGCTATTCATAGAATAACCAAGAAACACACCTTCATCTGCCTTTGGTTGAAATTTTCTTAGATACTCTTTTCCATTGTTAAGTACAAAACATCTACAACCAAATACTTTTAGATGTTTGATATTAGGGGGTCTACCAACCAAGAGTTCATATGGGGTCTTGTCATGGTGTTTGTTTATCAAACATCTGTTCTGAGTGTAGCATGTTTACGTTTTCAACCCAATAAACTTCACTTATCTCTCAAAGGTCGCCTAGCATTGTCCTTGCTGCTTCTTTAAGTGTTCTATTTTTCCTTTCTGCAACACCATTTTGTTGTGGTGTTCTTACAGAGGAAAGTTGGTGTTGTATACCTTTGCTGGTACAAAATTCCTTTATGTACTGGTTGACAAACTCAGTACCATGGTATGTTCTGATTGCAGATACCTTGTCATTTTTCATGACTTCAAGCTTATTCAGCAAGTTTGGTATCTCCACCCTTGCATCAGATTTGTGCTTCAAAAAGACTATCCAAGTGAATCTTGAGAAGTCATCTACAACAACAAGACCATACTTCTTTCCTGCATAACTAGTCACAGATGATTCAAAAAGATCCATATGTAATAGTTGCAGTGGTCTAACACTAGAGTGTTTGGCTTTGGACTTGAAAGAGATTTTGGATTGTTTTCCCATCTGACAGGCAGAACAGATACCATCCTTTCTGAAAGATGTTTTGGGAAGGCCAACCACTAACTCTTTCTTGGCAAGTTTGTTCAGAGTTTTGAAATTCAAGTGACTCTTTCTTTTGTGCCATAACCAGTGCTCTTCTGTGTGACCTGATTGACTCACCATGAGACATTCTTCAGTTGTGGCAGATGCCCAATCGGCAACATAAAGACTTCCTTTCCACCGAGCAACCAAGACTGTCTGCTTTGACTCATTGTCTATAAGTTTGCAATACTTTGCTTTGATTTTCACAGTAAATCCCTTGTCTGCAAACTGGCTCATGCTAAATAGATTATATTTCAAACCCTTAACATGTAATACGTCAGTGATTGTTAATGATCCTAATTTGACGTTGCCAAATCCCAAAGAGGGATTTAATTCTCCTCCAACAAATCTGATGTCTGGTCCATTGTTGCAAGCTTTGTAGTTGACCAGATTTGCTTTGTCTCTTGTCATGTGCTTTCCGCATCCACTATCAAATAACCATTGAGCCTTAGTCCAAGAGGCGTTCTGCACAAAACAGGAAACATGAGTTAGGTTCTTGCTTCAGAGATAGAACCATTTAGACTAAACATTCTTCCAGTAGGAATCCACATTGTAGTAAATTTCTTGGGAGTTTGTTTTTGTCTAACTTGATCAGAAGGAGATGCAATAAAATCAGTAATTTTGATCTCAATCTTCCTTCTTGGGGTGTTTCTAGGTGTTCCTTTTGGTGCTTTATGGACCCTGGGTTTCTGGGGTTGCTTTTCAGCAAACTTAGCCTTCTCGGCGTGTTACTTCTAGCTCGGCATTCAGTGGCTTGAGATTTCTTCCACTTCTGTCTATTGCTACGTGCAATATCAGCCTTGCGCCATTGTTCTTGTCCTTCCTTATTTTGTTGTAAAAGAACTTTTCCAATAGCACGATAGCCAATGCCATTTCGAACACCTTTGGCTTTCTGAATGCGCTCTTCAGAAGCCTTACTAGTTTCTACACCATCTTTATTTTCATAAAATGGTACAGTTGAGAATTTGCCTATTCCAGCAATTCTTCCCTTCCTAGTAATATAGCAATGTGGATGGTTGCATGTCTGATGGTTGTGTTTCTTTTCAGAAACCTTATCCACTTGTTTCTTGTGAACTTGTTGTTCTTTCAAAGGCTGAGTTGCTACTCCTTTTCCTTTGTCAACTACTCTAGCTTTATGACCAATGCTATAGGTGGTTGAAGAACCATTCTGCTGACTTTTTACAAAGGTCAACCTTTCATCACTCTTCTTCAGAGGAGATGAATTACTTGATTGTTCATCAAGTCCAAGTCCACCTTTCTCAGAGGGATCTCTCAGATAGGATTGAACCTCAATGAGAGTGTCACTAGCTTTTGCATAAGATTGGAAGGATAGCTCTTTCTTTCTGAGTTCTTCATTCTCAGAGAGCAGCTTCATCATTTTCTTATTAAGTTCATCCAAGGCTAGTTTGTGAGAATTTTCATTCTCAGATATCTGAGCTTTCAGAAAGGATATTTTAGCGTTCTTGTTCTCAGATACTTTGGTTAGCTCAGAAACCTCTTTTTCAAGAATTTATTTGCTTTCCTATAGAATTCTGGTTTTGGATTGTGCTTCCAGAAATTCTTTCTCATAACGATCCAATTCACTCTTGACCAACTCCAGATCCTCAATTCCATCATCACTCTCATAGTACAGAAATTGTGAATTGTTAGTTACCTCATCAGCCATAAGACACATTTCAATGTTGGAGATGTCTGGACCAAGAATCTCAAAGAACTCCACACATTTCATTCTTCTTAAGACCGAAGTCGATTACATCGTGGGTGATTCCACACAATTCTGGTGATGGTAGGTTTGAGTCATCTGAATCTCCATCTTCAGAATCTGTCTCAATGTCTAGAGCATCAAGTTGAATTTGAATCTTCTTCCTTTCTTCAGTCAATAAGGCCCTTTGATTTCTTTTGAAATTTCTTCTGTCTTTCTTGTCACCTGTCTTGTGCTTGTTTAAAGCAGGACAATCTCTCTTGAAGTGACCAGGCTTTTGACAATAGAAACAGATGTCATTTCCTATTTCTGCAGCTTTAGTATTAACACCTTTCTGAATGGGGGTGTTCAGAGAGTTGTTCATTTGTATGTTCTTGTACTGATGATAGTTTGGGCCAAGAAGCTTTCTCAGCTTTTCTTTAGCTTTTCTTCTCTCAATCTCTTGACTCACAAATTTCTTCATGTGTCTTACTGCAAGAGCATTTTCTAAAAATGAATCTTTGGTATCCTTCTTTTCAGAAGAACCTTGAGAAACTAGAGCAACACTTTGCAACTTTTCAGCTGTTTGTTCTCTCTGAGTTGTCTCATAGTCTACAGTAACAAGATCAGAAAAGAGCTCTACTGGAGTAATATTTGGCATCCCTTGATTGAAATAAAAGAACTTAGTGTGTTCCCAGTTGTGATTGAGACTTCTGACAATAGTCTTAATCTTTTCTGACTGGGGGTATCTATTGCTTTCACCAAGTGCAGCCATATCACTCATAAGAGTAGTAAATCTGAAATCGAGTTCTTCCAGAGTTTCAGTGGGACCTTGTTTGAAGTTTTGGAACTTCAATTTAAGAACTTAGAACTTGTTTCCTTTGGTTTTCTCAGTTCCGGCACAGATTTCTTCAATCAATTGCCAGGAAACTTTCGCCGTTTTAGCACCCACGCTTTACATCGATGTGCTCAGGTGTCGATCTGATGATGATATTATGAGCTTGACCATCCAATCTATGTCTCTTGGCATCTTCAGATGTCCAGAGCTCTCTTGGCATGTCTTCATACACAATGCTTCCACGTGCAACATGACCACTATCACTAGCAGCCATATCCTCGCTTCCATCTTCCTTGTCTGAGGCTTTTCTTCCATCAGACACCTCAGTAACTTGTTTAAGTTGTCTGATTTTGATAGGCCCTTCATTGATGACATGAATCATCTCATCACTAATGGCCTCCAGATGGAGCATCATGTTGTTCTTCCATTTCTCGTAGTTTTCTGGTTTCAGAATGGGTGCATCACTCAGAGACATAGCTGCACACTTACACACAAATTATATACTCCTCAGAGAGGGACAAAGTTTCTTCACCTATCTGGGGACTAGGTTCAGTGCAGAAGGATTGTGAACCTCCTGCTCTGATACCACTTCTTGGTCTAGATAAACATAATTTCTCAGAAACCTGGGGGTTTCTGATACTTAAATTCAGAGCGCGGAAGACTTTAAGATAGATAAGTGCAGAAACAATAAGTATGTGTGTGTGCGCTCTGCTGAAATGTAAATACATAAAGGTAAATTATACAGCAAGTATAGTGGTATTTGGAGGTGGCGTAATCCTCCAACTAATCCACTTCGGTCTTTCTGAGACCTAGAATTCACTAGAACAGATAATTGAGTTCACCTTACAATAATCCTATTCTAAGATTCCTAAACAAATGGTTCCCAACCAAATGTTCCCCCTGAGTTATTCCCCAGCTCCTAGAGCTAAGTACTTCCTCTACTCAGATAACCTTGGAATTATTCCCTGATTTCCCAAATCAAGTACTTCCTCTACTCCACGCCTTGATGGTGTTGGTTATAAGGTTTTGTCAGAAAGGCTTCTTGTATAACTTTTCAGTTATGTTTTCAGAGAGCCTAATAGAACAAGACTACTTAATACACTTGTTCAGTGGATGGCGATGCGCTCTTCTTGACCCAAGTAATTGGTGTCCGTTCTGGAGAATGAGCTTCAGAAAGGGTATCTGATAGTTCAACTCTTTCATGAATAATAATCTCTTGTTAAGGTTCAGGACAACTTAGAACTACTCGTGATTCTTTAAGCAACAGAAAGCTTTCAGAAAGGATAGTAGAGTGCTTGAGAGAATACTTTGCTTGATGGTAAGTTTGCAAGATAGAGCGTTCTAAGGTATGTTCTTCAAGCATCTAAGTGTGTGATATATATAGATAAATTTTAGAGGCGTTTTAATTGTATCCGTTGTGCTCTCTATCAAATTATATCCGTTTATATCTTGAACTATGTACTCAGAAGTCACTATCTCTTGTTTCAGAGAGGACTTGCTTTTTGCAGCATTTCTGCCGATGCATTTAATGCATAGTACTGTTCATTGTCCTTTAGTCTCAACGGATACATGAGCCTTTCTGATGGCTTGCATGCTCCATACTCATGATGTCATATGTCCAGAATCATATTTCGAAAGTAAGTTAATATACTTAAGAAAGGATTAAGGACATAGTCTTTCTGAGTTAGACTAGACCTTTGTGTCTTCATAAACCTTGTGCAATCTTTAGTCTTCTAATCTTCAGAAAAACTCCATTGATAGGATTGATCTTCATGGTCTTCTTGAAATAAAAATTACACTCAGAGACCTATAATCCTATTACAAGATTTACTAGACTAATCATATTCAGTGATTTCCTCTTTTACAATGTTCAAGTGAACCAAGAGTACTTAATCACCTTTCTGGCTAAGATAAGAACATGTGATGAGTGATCAAAATACTAACAGATATTCCTAACACACAACCTGCTTTACTCAAAATAGATGTTTGATCAACAAACACCATGACAAAACTCCTTATGAACTTTTGATTGGTAGACCCCTTAGTATCAAACATCTAAGGGTATTTGGTTGCAGATGTTTGTTCTTAACAATGGAAAAGAATACTTGAGAACATGTCAACCAAAAGCAGATGAAGGAGTATTTCTTGGTTATTCTCTGAATAGCAAAGCCTACAGAATCTACAACAAAAGAACGCAAAAGATTGAAGAATCTGTTCATGTAGTTTTCTTTGAAGGAATCAAGAAAGTACCCTTGAATGAAGAACTCTCAGATAGGTTCAAAGAGTTAATGATTAAAGATTCTGAAGAAGAATCCTCAAAAGGAAACAATTCTATCATTCACTTAGAGGATGACTCTGACGATGAAAAGCAACCATTGCTTAGTAACAACCAGATGACTCTAAGACATGATGAAGAATTTCCTATGAGAATTCTAGAAATGGAACAGGTTACTGAGAATCATCATCATGAAGAGGTTTCTGAGAATGAGATTGTTGAAAATCCAATCCCAGATATCTCTAACACTGAAAAAGTATCCGATATCAATGTCATTTCCCATGTGCCAGATATCTCAGATACTGAACAAGTATCTCGTCAGGATCATAATGATTCACATTCAGATCAAAATGATAAGAATCCTACTAGTTCAAAACCCATTATAAAATGGATAAGAGATCATCTTGCCAAGGATGTGATTGGTCCTTTAGACTAAGGGGTTAGAACTAGGAGAACAATTGCTGGAAATACAGATTCTCTCTATGGATGGTTCATCTCAAACATTGAACCGAAAACTATAGAAGAAGCATTGAAGGATCAAGACTGGATCTCTGCAATGCAAGAAGAGTTTGATCAATTTGAAAGAAACAAAGTCTGGAAACTGGTTCCATTTGTTGATGGAATATCTGTAATTGGAACCAATTGGGTTTTCAGGAACAAAATGAATGAGTCTGGTGAAATAACCAGAAACAAAGCAAGGTTCGTTGCCAAGGGATTCACCCAGACTGAAGGACTAGATTTTGACGAGTCATATGCTCCAGTTGCAAGATTGGATGCAATTAGACTATTTCTAGCCTTTGCAGCTCATAATGACTTCAAAGTTTATCAAATGGATGTCAAAAGTGGATTTCTAAATGGTGAACATGTTGAGGAAGTCTATGTTGAAAAACCACCAGGCTTTTAAGTTTCCACAGAAAGTAGAATGGTCTATAAGCTTCAGAAAGCTCTGTATGGACTGAAACAGGCTCTAAGAGCATTGTTAGGAATATCTGTTTAGATTTTGATCAGCAACCTAATGACTTATCTTAGCTCAGAAAGTTGGTTAGTACTCTTGGTTCACTTGAACACTGTAAAAGAGGAAAATCACTAAGTATGTTAGTCTAGCAAAACTTGTATAGGATGTTAGGTCTCTGAATGTAATTTTTATATCTTTGAAGAAGACCAAAAAGAAGGCATCCGGCAGAAGAGTTCAACAAATTTGAAGTTTTGAAGACTGCACAAGATTTCTGAAGACGATGGAAATTGGTCTCATCAGATACCTATTTCCAGATATCTTGAAGAAACAAGTGTTTTTCAATAAACAAGTTTCGCAAAAGATATTTGAGAACACAAGGTTTCTGAACGAGGAAAAGCGCCCACAGATACCTACACTCAGATACCTTGGATAAAACTATGTTTCTGGGAAACAATATTTCAACAGTTATCTGGATATGTGAAGTTCTCTGGAAAGGGATATGCAATGCTTCAGAAAGCGTGCATAGTTCCGTTGCAATGCAGAACAAAAATAGTACAATGCATTTAATGCGCAGACAGAGACGTGTGAACAAAAGAGGAAATCTCTGAAAAGAGACAACGTCTTCTGTAGTACTATTTACAGATATCAATAGTTTGAATTTCATTGAGCCTAACGAATACTATTCAAACGGCATGATTTTCAACTATAAATATCAACACTTAGAATGCTTGAAACACACGCTGAACAACTTGAACTTACACACAGAACGAACTTATTCATTCAAGCATACAAGCCTTCAACCTACTTATTCTTTAGCTTACAGTTGCGACTAAGCTCTTGAATTCTAAGTAGCACGAAAGTTCTAAATGTCCTGATCCTTAACAAGCATTGCAATCTGTGAAGGAGTTGAATCAAAAGATCAAGTATCTGAGTTTCATTCTCTAGAACATTTAACATAGACTTGGGCCAGTAAAGAACATATCACCACACATTGTGAAGTGTGTTAAGTGATTCTTGTTCTATAGAGTATTCCTAAATAACTGAAAACTTAGTAAGACTATTCACCTGACAAACCATCATAACCAACACCTTAAACGGTGTGGAGTACAGGAAGTACTTAGTTTGGAAAACTAAGGAATAACTCCAAGGTTACTGAGCATAGGAAGTACTTAGTTTGGGAAACAAGGAACAGTTCAAAGGTTTATGAGTATAGGAAGTACTTGGCTGGGAGCCGGGGAATAACTCATGGGGAACACTTGGTTGGGAACCTAGTGTATTTAGGAATCGAGAGAAAATATTTGTAAGGTGAACTCAATTATCTGTCTTAGTGGATTCCAAGTCTGAGAAAGGCCGAAGTGGATTAGTTGAAGGATTACGCCACCTTCAGATACCACTATAAAGGATGTGTTATTTACTCTCAGCAATTTACTTATCGTTCTCTTTTTCATGTTAAGTATTTAAACACTTTATATCTTGCTGAGCACGTGGACTTATCACAGAAAAGTCTTCCGCTATCTGAAATTAAGTATCAGATATCTTCACAGATATCTCAGAAATTGTGTTTATCGACAAAATTGTAAAGGACTATTCACCCCCCTCCCCTCTAGTCTTTTCCTTTGCCGTATCTGGACCAACAAGTGGTATCAGAGCGGGAGGTTCTCAAGCCTTCAGCACTGAACCTAGATCCCAGATAAGTGCCCACTAACTACTTTTCACCTACACTTGATTTGTCTGTTTAGTGTGTTTGCTGCAGGATGTCTTTAAGTGATGCTCCAGTTCTCAAGCCAGAGAACTATGAGAAATGGAAGAACAACATGATGCTCCACCTAGAAGCCATCAGTGAAGAAATTATCGAAGTGATAAAGAATGGCCCTATAGTCATTCAACAAGTCAAGCAAGTCATAGAGGTTTCTAATGGTAGAGACAGAGTTCCCACTGATGAAGAACCAAGTGGTGGTTCCTCACAAATAGGTGTGTCAACCAGTGGAAGACCTATCGGTCAAGTTTTTTATGAGCCAAAGCCCAGATAGCTCTGGACATCGGAAGATGCCAAGAGAAATCGACTGGATGGTCAGGCTCGCAATATCATCATACGTTCCACTCCAGAGCACATAGAGTGTAAACTGTGGGGTGCAAAATCGGTGAAAGTGGCCTGGTAACTGATTGAAGAAATCTGTGCCGGCACTGTGAAAACAAAGGAAAATATGTTCGAAGTTTTGAAGCTCAAATTCCAAAACTTTAAACAAGGTCCCACAGAGACTCTTGAAGAACTAGATTTCCGGTTCACAACATTGATGAGTGAAATGGCTGCACTTGGTGAAAGTGCGAGATACTCTAACTCTGAAAAGGTTAAGACTATCGTGAGAAGCTTGAATCAAAACTGGGAACATACTCAGTGCTTTTATTTCAACCAAGGAATGCCAAATATCACTCCAGTAGAACTTTTTTCCCACTTAGCTACTGTCAACTATGAAACTACTCAGAGAGAACAAATGATTGCTGACAAAGTTCACAATGTTGCTTTAGTAACACAAGGTACTTCTGAAAAGAAGGATACCAAAGAAATGACTGAGGAAGATGCTCTTGCTGTGAAGCAAATGAGAAAATATGTCAGTCGGGAGTTTGAGAGAAGAAAAGATAAAGAGAAGTTGAAAAAGCATCTAGGCTCAATCTATCACCAGTACAAAAATATGTATCAAGCTCACAATGTTTGGCCAAAGAAGCATCTAGTACTGAGGAAGTAGAAATCGGAAACGATATCTGTTTCTATTGTCAGAAAACCTGGTCATTTTAAAAGAGACTGCCCTGTTTGTAATAAGCTAAAGACAAGTGACAAAAAAGATAGAAGAAACTTCAAGAGAGTTCAGAGAGCTATGCTCACTGAAGAAAGGAAAAAGATTCAAATCCAACTGGATGCTCTTGATATTGAGTCAGAATCTGAGGAAGAAGACTCAGATGACTCCAAACTACCTTCTCCAGAATTATGTGGCATCACTCATGAATTGGTTGACTTTGGTCCAAAGAAAAGGTAATTACGTGGGATTGCTGAGGAGATCTATCCAGATTGCTCCAACATTGAGCCTTGCCTAATGGCTGACGAGGTAACCAACATTTCTCAATTCATAAATTATGAGAGTGATGAGGAAGAAATCAGAGATTTAGAATATCTCAGAAGAGAACTTGATCTCTACAAAAGAGAATTTCAAATGGTCTGAGCTAGAGCCGACATTTTTGTAGAAGAAAAGAATTCTCTTGAGAAGGAAAATTCACAATTACTCAAGATATATGAGAAAAAGGATGCTGAAAATGCATTTCTCAAAGCACAAATATCTGAGATGGAGAAGTCACACAGAAAGGCAATGGATATACTCCAAAAGGAAAATAAAGATCTTCTTTCTGAAAATTAGGAACTCAAAACGAAAGAACTATCTTTTCAATCCTATGCCAAAGCTAGTGACACTCTTACTGAAGTACACTCTTATTTAAGAGATCCTTCAGAAAAGGGAGGACTTGGGCTGGACACACAACCAAATAGCTCTACTACTCTGAATAAGAGTGACGAAAGAATAACATTTGTTAGTGCTCAGCAAGATGGTTCTCAAATAACCTACAACATTGGTCAGAAAGCTAAGGTTGTTGACAAAGGAAAGGCAGTTGCGACCAAACCTTTGTGGGAAAAACAATTCCAAAAGAAAACTGTTGGGAACGTTTATGCAAAGAAACATAACACCGAAAAGTGTAGTCACCCACAGTGCTATGTCTCTCAAAAAGGAAAAATTGCGAGGGCAGGCAAATTTTTCAACATCAGGTTTTCTAGAAAGAAAGACATTCTAGAGACTAGCAAAGCTGCTGAGAAGAGAACTCAGATAGCACCAGGTGCTCGAAATGGTATTGGCTATAAAGCCATCGGGAAACAACTCGCTCGTGAGTATAAACAAGAGCAAGAACGAAGGATGAAAGCCAGGATTGCGCATAGCAATCATCAGAAGTGGAAGAAAGAACAGGTTGCGACCACTCTGAATGCCAGGGTTAGAAGAAATCTGTCAAGGAAAGCTAAGTTTGCTGAAAAGCAGACTCAGCAATCTGACAGGTATCTGAAAGCACCACGAGAAGCACCAAGGAACACACCAAGAAGGAAAATAGCTTTAAATGATAATGACACTAATCATTTACCTAAAATTCCTCCTTATATTCCAACAAGACAAAAGAATTCCCCAAGGAAGTTCATTCATAAATGGATTCCTACAGGGAGATTCTTTAGTCCAGAAGGTTCCATTGTTGGAATGAGAGCCTAATTCCATGTT
Organism: Plantago major; assembly: GCA_026545765.1. Taxonomy (NCBI): domain Eukaryota; kingdom Viridiplantae; phylum Streptophyta; class Magnoliopsida; order Lamiales; family Plantaginaceae; genus Plantago; species Plantago major. The sequence goes on along the minus strand of CM048841.1, from coordinate 27,443,567 downwards.
TCCTGTTTTGTGCAGAACACTCTGAGGAAGGGCCCGAAGTGGCATTTTGATAGTGGATGTGGGAAGCACATGACAGGAGACAAAGCAAATCTGGTTAACTATAGAAAATGCGATAAAGGACCAATTATTAGATTTGCTAGAGGAGATGAAAATCCGACCATAGGTTTTGGCAATCTGAAGCTTGGAGCTCTTACAATCTCTGAAGTACTACATGTAAAGGGAATGAAATATAATCTCCTAAGCATGAGTTAATTGGTAGACAACGTATACACTGTAAAGATCAAGTCAAAACTATGCAAATTAATTAACAATGAGTCAAAGCAGACAGTCTTGGTTGCTAGGCGAAAAGGAAATATTTATGTTGCTGATTGGGCATCTGCCACAAATGAAGAATGTCTCATGGTGAGTCAATCTGGCCACACTCAAGAAAACTGGCTATGGCATAAAAGAATGAGTCACTTGAACTTCAAAACTCTGAACAAGCTAGCCAAGAAAGAATTGGTGGTTGGTTTACCCAAAATGGCTTATAGAAAAGATGGTATATGCTCAGCTTGCCAAATGGAAAATAATCCAAAACATATTTCATGTCTAAAACTAGACACTCTAGTGAAAGGCCACTGCAAATGTTACTTTGGATCTTTTTGAATCTTCTGTAACTAGCTATGTAGGAAAGAAGTATGGTCTGGTTGTTATTGATGATTACTCAAGATTCACTTGGGTTGTATATCTCAAACAAAAATCTGATGCAAGGGTTGAAATATCCAACTTGCTGAATAAGCTTGTAGTAATGAAAAATGACATGGTATCTGTAATCAGAACAGACCATGGTACTGAGTTTGTGAACCAGTACATAAAAGAGTTTTGTACCTGCAAAGGTATATAACATCAACTATCTTCAGTACGGACACCACAACAAAATGGTGTTGCTGAAAGGAACAGTATGACCCTAAAAGAAGCAGCAAGAACAATGCTTGCTGACACTGATATAAGTGAAATCTATTGGGTTGAAGCTGTTAACACAGCCTGCTACACTCAAAATAGATGTTTGATTAACAAACACCATGACAAAACTCCTTATGAACTTTTGATTGGTAGACCCCCTAGTATCAAACATCTAAGAGTGTTTGGTTGCAGATGTTTTGTTCTTAACAACGGAAAATAATACTTGAGAACATTTCAACCAAAAGCAGATGAAGGAGTATTTCTTGGTTATTCTCTAAATAGAAAAGCCTACAGAATCTACATCAAAAGAACGCAAAAGATTGAAGAATCTGTTCATGTAGTTTTTCTACGAAGGAATCAAGAAAGTACCCTTGAATGAAGAACTCTCAGATAGGTTCAAAGAACTAATGATTAAACATTCTGAAGAAGAATCCTCAGAAGGAAACAACTCTATCATTCACTCAGAGGATGAGTCTGACGATGAAAAGCAACCATTGCTTAGTAACAACCAGATGACTCTAAGATATGATGAAGAATTTCCTATGAGAATTCCAGAAATGGAACAGGTTACTGAGAATCTTCATCATGAAGAGGTTTCTAAGAATGAGATTGCTGAAAATCCAATCCCAGATATCTCTAACACTGAAAAAGTGTCAGATATCTATGGCATTTCCTGTGTGCCAGATATCTCAGATACTGAACAAGTATCCTTTCAAGATCATATTGATTCACATTCAGATCAAAATGATATTAGTCCTACTAGTTCAAAACCCATTATAAAATGGATAAGAAATCATCCTGCCAAGGATGTGATTGGTCCTTCAAACCAAGGGATTAGAACTAGGAGAGCAATTGCTGGAAATGCAGACTCTCTTTATGGATGTTTCATCTCAAACATTGAACCTAAAACTATAGAAGAAGCATTGAAGGATCAAGATTGGATCTCTGCAATGCAAGAAGAGTTAGATGAATTTGAGAGAAACAAAGTCTGCAAACTGGTTCCATTTGTTGATGGAATATCTGTAATTGGAACCAAGTGGGTTTTCAGAAACAAAATGAATGAGTTTGGTGAAATAACCAGAAACAAAGCAAGGTTGGTTGCCAAGGGATTCACCCAGAATGAAGGACTAGATTTTGATGAGTCATATGCTCCAGTTGCAAGATTGGATGCAATTAGACTATTTCTAGCCTTTGCAGCTCATAATGACTTTAAAGTTTATCAAATGGATGTCAAAAGTGCATTTCCTAAACGGTGAACTTGCTGAGGAAGTCTATGTTGAACAACCACCAGACTTTGAAGTTTCCACAGAAAGTAGAATGGTTTATAAGCTTCGGAAAGCTCTGTATGGACTGAAACAGGCTCCAAGAGCATGGTATGATACTTTAGCCAAATACTTGCTGGAAAGTGGCTTCAAGATAGGAGATGTTGATAAAACACTCTTTACTTTGAACCGTATAGGAAAACTACTTTTAGTTCAAGTATATGTTGATGACATTATATTTGGATCTAAAGACAAGCAACTTTGTGAAGACTTTGCTGAGCTTATGAAAAGTAAATTTGACATGAGCATGATGGGAGAATTGAACTACTTCCTAGGATTGCAAGTCAAGCAACTTAATGATGGAATATTCATTAGTCAAACAAAGTATGCAAAAGATATGCTCAATAAGTTTAATCTAAAGCTTTCTGAAAAGAATGCTAAGATACCTATGAGCATTGGAACCAAAATGACCTATACTGAATCTCACAAGAGAAGAACAAAGTATAGGAAATTGATTGGGTCTCTATTGTACCTCACTGCAAGTAAACCTGATATTCAATATGCAGTTGGAGTGTGTGCTAGATTTCAGACAAATCCGATGCAATCACACTACAACATTGCTATGAAAATATTAAGGTATGTAAAGGGTACTGTAGAAGTTGGATTGTGGTATCCAAAAGACAGTGGATTGAGTTAGTTGGCTATTCTGACGATGACTATGCTGGATCATTGCTTGATAGAAAAAGCACCTCAGGAACTTGCCAATTTCTTGGTACCAGGTTAATATCATGGTTCAGCAAGAAACAAAACTCAATTGCCATATCTACCACAGAGGCTTAATATATTGCTACTGGGTGTTGTGCTTCACAGATATTGTGGATACAACAACAACTCAGAGACTATGAGATCAATAAAGAGAAAAATCCGATTTTCTGTGACAACACAAGTGCTATTGCCATAACTCAGAATCCTAAGTTTCATGCAAGAACAGAGCACATTGATGTTATACACCACTTCATTAGAGACCATGTTGAAAAAGGAAACATAGAGATACTCAAGATTGGTACTGAAGACCAACTTGCAGATATCTTTACAAAGCCTTTGCAAGAAAGAAGGTTCTTAACCTTGAGACATAGTCTTGGGTTATTGGAGCTACCGAAGGAACTGAAAAGTTCTAATCTCTGAGACGGAAACTCAGAAAGGAGAAAGATATTTGGAACAGGCATCTAGATATCTAAGGCAAAAAGGTATCTGAGACGAGAACTCATATACTAAAAGGATGGGTAAAAGTATCTTTCAAAGATTTCTGAGACGGGTACTCAGATATCTATGAGATCACAAAGTGAGGGGGAACACAAAAGAGAAATGTGGTACAAATGTATTCAGTCAACTACACCTCTGGTGTTTTGTATCTTTCCATTTATATGTTAAGTTACACACAGTCTCTGAACTGACTACTTCAGTCCAAAGACTGTCCGCTAGTCACAGAAAAGAGATGTGATTCAGAAAACCATTCTCCAAATTTCATTAATTGGGCACAATTACAATTATTGATTGTGATCATTGCTGAAGAAGCAAACGTGACCCTTGATGAAATGGGCGTTTGATCTTAACGGACGAGATTAATTCTCCGTAAAATAGTGCACTGTAAAAACTCAGACGTGGCCCACTAAGCATTTAATGCAAAAGAATTTTTACCCACGTCTACCTATATTTGCACAGATACATATGCACAAAATCAATTTATATGTATATATCTGCTGAAAGTACAATGCTATATATATAGGATTTTGGCAAAAGAATCACTTTCGCCTAATCCAACATTCCCACTTACACAGAAATAGTAAAAACCTTTCAAAGCTTTCTGCAAATCTCTGTTCTTCGCTTAGTTATTCTGCAAAGAATCACTAAACTCACACCTTAATCTCTTTCCGACTTTCAAAAACTTTCACTATTTAAAGAGATGGCTCCAAAACGTTCTTCTACCCAGAAATCCCAAGCTACTACCTCTGGTACTGCTGAAAAGCAAGCACCAATGTTGGTTATCACGAACAATCGACTGGTAGGAGACTTCAATCCTGATCATTGGACTTCAAATCACAGGATGATTTGGGGTGGTGCCATGATTGAGGAATACCTTGTTGCTGCTATTGAAAATCAAGCTGATAGGAAGCTAATTCTTGGTATGCTTGAAAAGGCACAAATCAAGGGTTTCATGCGCTATTCGATGGAGTTTCTTCACTTTGGATGTGTTGGAATTTACAACAATTCCGGATTATTTCTGACATCAAGGCACTGAAATAGTGTCTATAAAATCAAAAGTTCAAGGAAAAGACATCCTTTTGAACTTAACAACTTTCTGTGAGTTGTTTGAACTTCAAAATCTTGGAAATGATTTTGAAATAAACACCAAGGATGATGATATCCTTGGAGGTGTCAAGCAACTATACAGTGATGTGTGTGATCTTGAAAAATCAGATACACCCATCGACTTCAAACTTGCTGACATTAGAACCAGACATCTGTTGGTTCACTGGGATGTGTTGGCATGCATTCTTCACAGATGCTTTGATGGTTGACAAGGAGGTGCCGACCAGATAAGCCAAGAATGCTGGATGATGATGTTCTTGTTGAATCAACAGAACAGAAGGCTGGAAAACCCTTTCAATTGGGGGAAGTACGCCTTTATGAAATTTGTGAAGAAGATTCAAGGCTTTAAGCCTAAAATCGTTAAGAGCCTTGCTGAGCCAAAAGCCACAGTAAGCTATGGACTAAAGATATGTTTCTTGTTGGAGAAGCTTGGCATTGAGCTCAGACAGAAGGCTGACATAGCCAATAGTAACCTGCTCTACAAATATGAGTATACAAACATGATGAAAAAGGTTACTGCATCTCAGAAAGGTTCCAAGAAACGAAAGACTGATGAGGTATCTGAGGGTTCCGTTGCGACCAAAAAGCCTAGAACTTCACGAAAGAAGTCTGCTGGCAAATCAGAAGGCATACCCATTGTGGATGTCGACTCTCATATATCTGCCGCCACTGCTGATGAACTCATAAATGAAGATGAACTCATCAATGCTGCAAAAGATACAACTGATGATGAACTCATCAATGCTACCAAGGAAAGCCTTGCTGATGAACTCATTGGTAAAAATGAGAGTAGTGGCAGGTATCAAGCCCTATCTGCAGAAACTGCAGGGATTATGGATCAATCAGTTCCTAATGCTGATGAGAGATCTGATGATAAATTGGTCATCTCTCAAGTCCTACAGAAATAAAAAAAGGCTAAGGTTGCTGAAAAAGCAATAAGTTCAAAGGATGTTGAAAGAATAGAGGTATCTGAAGAAGAACCTACACCATAGGTTGCTGAACAAGCACCTATTTCAAAGGTTTCTGAGAAAGCACCCATTACTAAGGTTGCTGGAGAAGCACTTAGTACAGAGGTTGCAGAGATAGCACCTAAGTCCAAGGAATCTGGACAAGACACACTCAAGCTGGTAGAAGAAGCTTTGAGAAGTGGTGATATAGTGATGGAGGATTCTGACATTTCCTCCACACTATACAAACTGTCACAAAACGATCAGGATGAGCCGCACTTTGATTCACCTTCCAGATCCAATTCACATGATTCACCAGATGATAATGAAGCCATGGTGAATGAATTACAGTTTGACATACCAGCACTTCTGATTGCTGAAGAAAATCCTGCAAATGAGCAGGTTCCCCAACTCAATAAGAGGGATCAAAGTGAGACATCTGCTCAGAATGATCAACCAGGGGAGGCAACTGAGTTGCACACTCAGGAAAGGTCTGAAGTACCTGAAACTTCAAACAAAGAAGTTGAAATGGAACAACAAGACCAAAGCATAGAAGGGTCACAAGTTCCAGAGAGCAATCAGCCTGACACTGCTCAGGTAGCTGAATGGTTTAACTCATTACTTGTGATATCTTGTATTTATTAATCTTGTTATTTAATAAAATTTCTTTGTTACAGGCTGAATTAGAAACACAACATCTAGAGGAAGCTGCAAAGCTTGCCTCAGAATCTGAGAAGGAGGCTTCCATAGCCTCACCACTTAAGGAACAGGAGGCTGTCTCACATGTAGAAGATAGTTCCTTTAGATATAACATCTCAGATATGTGCTTTATACACTTGACTAATACTCTTAAGTGTTTGTTTCTAATAGGCTCCAACTGAGAAGAAAAATGGAGAGACTGAAAAGTCTATCTCTTCAGAGAAGAATCCAGAGACTTCCAAGGTCTCTGAGAAACAAGTATCTGAACCTTCTGCAGAGAAGGTATTTCATTCAGATACTTATAATCTTCAAAAGACAAATCTCTGATAATTTTTCTCAAACTAGCACTTTCTACTTACAGGTTCATAAAGAAGTAGAAGTTGCTGGGGAATTGCCCACTCAATCCCCGCAACCAATGGAAATTGATGAGGCATCAAAGCCTTCATCACAAGAAAAACTTCCAGAGACTACACAAGTCTCCGAAAGACAAGTATCTGAGCCTACTACTGTGGTGGTAATTGACCTCTCAGATATCTGAAATTGTCTAATGTAGTTTTGTTGCTCAAATTTTCTAAGTGTTATGTTTTTAATCTCAGGTTCAAGCAGAAAGAAAGATCACTGAGGATCAGACTTCCCAGTCTCCTCCTCACATCTAGATATCTGAGGCACCTGGAACCTCAGTAGTCAAGTCATCTGAGCCTGTCACACAGGTAACTCAGATACCTTTCTACTCTAAAGCGTAGATATCTACCAAAGTTTTGAAACTAATTCAGAACTCTTTCTTTAAGGCTCAAACAAGTGTGCCAAAGGTCTCTGCATTCTCAACAGAACACCTGCTTCCATTTTTCAAGAATCACACTCTGCCAAAGCATCTCAAGTGCTTCAAGAAATGGCAGAGACTCAGATGCTCTGATTTGACTGAAATAACAAGGGTCACTGATCACCCTGCCAGAAGAGAAAGAGAATTTGACCTTGAAAATTAAGTTCATGCAATGTTCCCAATAGAGCAATATTCTTTTGCTTCTCTAATGCATAAGGACTTCATCAAGGAAGTGGCACACAAGCTCACTCAAACCTTTAAAAAGGCAGATGGTTAGACCAGAATGGAGATGGCATTCAAGCCAATCTTTCCCAAGTCTCTACAAATCATACCCTCTGAGCAAGAGGAAGTAAATGGGCAAATGATCACTATTCTAGAAGTGATCAATCTGGTCTCTGAAGATGAAGAAGAGAAGGAGACTGATGAGAATGATTATGAAGAACCTCCTTCTGACCATCACAAGGATGGGGATGATAAGAAGGATGATGATGATTCCCCTGCACCAGGGACAGGAGGGATTGCACAAGGAACTAGTGTCTCAACTGCTGAAAAGCTCACTAAGAGGACATCACAGAAATCCCCTCCTCCATCTCCTCAGAGATCTACCCATCCATCTCCCCCAACAAAAAGATTCTACTGAACAAGTAGTTGAGCACTCTGAGGACAACACTCAGAAAATATTGGATGCACAAGCCAGAGTTGCTCAACTCAAATAGTTGTTGGAGGAAAAACAACAGCTAAATCTTCAACTGGAGGAGAAGATTGCTGAATCCAAAGCAAAGCTCCAAAAGATTGAAGATCAAACCATCAAGGAAATGGAAGCTTATGCTGAAATGAAAGAACTCCAGCTTGTTGTTCAGACAATTGCTGAAGAATTAGATACTGAGCAAGTATCTGAAGACAAACATGATGCTAAGGCTGCATCACCAGAAGATGTACCATCCTCCTCACTAAAAGGAAAGAAGCCCATCTTTGAGATGGTTGCTGGACTAGAAAATATTGATGAAAATGTCCAAGAGGATGAAGATCACTAGGCTGATGACTCAGATGATGAAGAAGAGAAGAAATTGGCAGAACACCGAAATTGATCACTCCAATGAATACTTGAACAAATACCAAGTACTAGCTAAATTGAACAAGGAGTTGTCTTTTCAAAATGAAGCCGCCATTGCATCAGTCCCTGCAGCAATGAAGAAATTCACTGAGCTCATCACTCAGAGAACAACCAGTCTGGTCATTGCTCAGAAAGACCCAGGCATGGTTAGGGATGATGACAATAACTCGGCTGGAAAAGCCTTTGAAGAGGCTAGCTATGCTGCTGGAAAAGAAGATGCTATTCAAGGTCCACTGGCAGAGCTCACTGATAAGGAAACAGGACTTATCAAACAAAATCAGGAGCTCAAGGCTAAATTGCACAAGTTGGTTGCTGCCTACAACTATTTGCAAAGGAATTTTGAGTCACTCTCAGAATCCTTTGTGATACTGAGTCAGTCAACAATGACTAAGGGGGAAGGATATCAAGGACAAAGGGAAGGATCTGGCGCTCAGAAAGGAAGAAGAAACAAGAAGAAATCTGAACAGCCATCACTTCCACCACTAAAAATAAATGATCCCTCCTCGATCGGTGCTCTCTGGATGGTGGTCACTACTCAGCAATTTCCTGAAAGAGGAATGACAACAAGGGCCAGGGCACAGAAACCTCCAAGGGGTACCAAGGCTCCAAGGAGAAGACAAGTGAAAGGGGTTGATGAGTCTTCTGAAGAAGGAGGAGGAGGAGGAGGAGGAGGAGGAGGAGGAGGGGAAGAAGGAGAAGGAGAAGAAGGAGAAGGAGCAGAAGGAGGAGGAGGAGGAGGAGGAGGAGGAGAAGAAGAAGAAGAAGGACAAATCAAATCCCAGGGCAATGAAGAAGGCTGCAAATCACCCAACAAGAGAAATCTGGAAGATGATGATGAAGATGAGGATAAAGGGTTGATAGCCTAACTGAGCCTTTAGCTGCAAAGCCAATAGAAGCTAAAACACCCTCTGGAAATACCAAGTCTATCCAGGGTGGTTATTCAAGCAATCCCCAATGGGAGAATTCAAGACAAAGGAGGAACAGGCTAAGAGCTGAACAAAGAAAACTTCAACTACCACTCAGGCCTGAAGAAGCCAAGATTAAGTATGTGAAGACTAACAATGACTCCTCTATCTACAGGTGCATCAATCAGAAGAATGGCTACTGGATTATGGAACTCAAGCACTTACTGGTAAATGAAAATTTTCCAGAACCAATCCATAAACAACTCATGGCATGGAGAAAAGACAAGCCAATCTTGATTAACACCAACCACATCAAATCCTGGTTGGATTTTGAAGTGATCAAGAGAATAGAAGCCATGAAGAAGGACCTCTCTGATGATTGTCCTTACGGAAAGCTAGATGATATGCACAGAATTCCCAACATCACTGGAACAGGCACAAGAGCAAGAGTTGTTGTGGAACCCTATGAGTCTTTTTACATGACTCAAGAGCAATACAAGGGTGACATAATATATCTGAGGGTCATATATGAATATTTCAAGCTATCAGATATCAGAATTGAGCATGCCTGGAAATGGAAAAAGTATCTGTGGGTCAAACACTTTGCCAAGAAGAATCCCACCAAAACCTACAAGGAAGTTTGTGGATTTGCCAGAAACACTGAGATGATAGTCAGGACCTTGCTCTATGACTACTCAGATGATATCAAAAGGTGTGGGGATAGGGAATTTGCTAACTGATCCATAGATTTGCTGATTGAAGACTTGAAGAATTTGAAGACTTGAAGACTAGTTTATTAGGATGTTTACTTGGAGCTTGGCTACTCCTGTTGTCCTAGTTTACTATGTAATTTTATATCTTGCTGACTGTACTGAAATGTATTTTATTTGTAAAAGTTATCTGTGAACTTTCTTTGTTGCATATCTAATGAACCTACTCTCAGATATCAATCTATAAAAAGATAACTTGTCAGCAAAGATCACACCTTGTGATTTGTTTGATGTTTACTTTCTGCACTTAATTAAAATAATTTGAAAAGATCATAAGAAATGATTAAGTGTTGGATTATTCCCTCTTCCAAGTTTTAATATGTTTTAAAGATCGTTGACTGATCAAAAATCAGCAACCTAATGACTTATCTTAGCTCAGAAAGGTGGTTAGTACTCTTGGTTCACTTGAACACTGTAAAAGAGGAAAATCACTAAGTATGTTAGTCTAGCAAATCTTCTATAGGATGTTAGGTCTCTAAATGTAATTTTTATATCTTTGAAGAAGACCAAGAAGAAGGCATCCGGCAGAAGAGTTCAACAAATTTTGAAGATTTGAAGACTGCACAAGATTGCTGAAGATGAAGGTCATCAGATACCTATGTCCAGATTTCTTGAAGAAACAAGTGTTTTTCAATAAACAGGTTTCACAAAAGATATCTGAGAACACAAGGTTTCTGAACGAGGAAAAGTGCCCACAGATACCTACACTTAGATACCTTGGATAAAACTATGTCTCTGGGAAACAATGTTTCAACAGGTATCTGGATATGTGAATGTCTCTTGAAAGGGACATGCAATGCTTCAGAAAGCATGCATAGTTCCGTTGGCACTACATGACAAAAATAGTACAATGCATTTAATGCTCAGACAGAGACATCTGAACAAAAGAGGAAATCTCTGAAAAGAGACAATGTTTTCTGCAGTACTGTTTTCAGATATCAATAGTTTGAATTTGAATTGAGTCTAACGGATACTATTTATACGGCTTCAAATTCAGCTATAAATATCACCACTTAGAATGCTTGAAATACACCTTGAACTTACACACAAAACGAACTTATTCATTCAAGCATACAAGCCTTCAATCTACTTACTCTTTAGCTTACAGTTGCGACTAAGCTCTTGAATTCTAAGTGTCCTGATCCTTAACAAGCACCGCTATCTATGAAGGAGTTGAATCAAAAGATCAAGTATCTGAGTTTCATTCTCCAGAACATTTAACATAGACTTGGGTCAGTAAAGAACATATCACCACACATTGTGAAGTGTGTTAAGTGATCCTTGTTCTATAGAGTATTTCTACATAACTGAAAAGTTATTAAGACTACTCGCCTGACAAACCATCATAACCAACACCTTAAACGGCGTGGAGTACAGGAAGTACTTAGTTTGGGAAACTAAGGAATAACTCCAAGTTTATTGAGCATAGGAAGTACATAGTTTGGCAAACTGAAACAGCTCAAAGGTTTCTGAGTATAGGAAGTACTTAGCTGGGAGCGGGGGAATAACTCAGGGGGAACACTTTGTTGGGAACCTAGTGTGTTTAGGAATCGAGAGAAGATATTTGTAAGGTGAACTCAATTATCTGTCTTAGTGGATTCTAGGTCTGAGAAAGGCCGAAGTGGATCAGTTGAAGGATTACGCCACCTTCAGATACCACTATAAAAAGACGTGTTATTTGCTTTCAGCAATTTACTTATTGTTCCCTTTATCATGTCGATTATGACATTGGTTTCAACTGAAACTAATGAAACCAACATTGTTCATACTGAAACTAACACAATGTTGTTGAAACTAACACCGATGATATGTTCAAACTAACTTTTAAAACTAACATAATGTGCTGAAACTAACACCGATGATGTTCAAACTAACTTTTGAAACTAATACAATGTGGCTGAAAGTAACACCCGATGATGCTGAAACTAACACAAGTTATGCTGAAACAAATGTCGAAACGAGTGGTGTTGGTGAAATTAACTGAAACCAATTAAACTAACACCAAAACTAATGCTTGCCACTGAAACTAACACACGTGTCAATTATGATGTTGGTTTCAACTGAAACTAACACCGTTAATGTTGAAACTAACACATTTGGTACTGAAACTAATGAAACTAACTCTGTTAATGCCAAAATTAACTTTTGAAACTAACACATTTGGTGCTGAAACTAACACCGATAATGTTGAAACTAATGAAACTAACATTATTATTGATTCTAAACCAAATGACGAAACTAATGGTGTTGGTGAAACTAACTGAAACCAATTAAACTAACATTATAAATAATATTTACCGGTGAAAGTAACATTCATGTCGATTATCATGTTAGCTTTAATTGAAACTAATGAAACCAACATTGTTAATGTTGAAACTAACACACCTGGTGTTGAAACTTATAACACTGACGATGCTAAAACAAATGCCGAAACTAATGGTGTTGATGAAACTAACTGAAACCAACTAAACTATTATTGAAACAAATGAAACTAAGATTGTTGATGTTGAAACCTAATATCAATTGAAACCAATGAACCTAATATTGTTAACGGTGAAACTAGTGTTTCATTGCCCTGACAATCGCTTAATTAAGGTTTATGGTTTGGGACGGGTCCAGGGCTGTGACACCCCAGATTTTGACGTACCTTAGTACCTTTTGTTCTTGCATGATTTAACATTATTACTTTATTTATATCGAAGTATATTAATATTATTTTTGTTTGATAGTGAAGTTGGTTTTAAAAATATATTATTTGTTTTAAAACTCTATGCAACTTGTTAATGTGTTATATGTGTAGTTAATTATTTTTGTTCAATTGACTCTATTAGAAGAGAAAATATTTTTGATATGTTTTTCTACTTAAAAATCTGATTTCTTATTCTTTTTTTTGATGGTATAATTATTGAAAAGTAATTGGAAGACCTCTCTTAAAGTTATCTTTATTACTGAAAATTGTGAATAATTTATTCTTAACTGTTTGTCATAATACAAGTTTTTATGTTAGTGTCTTTATTGATAAAAATGTGAAGAGTCTTTTTATTGAATGCATGTCATTATTTGTGTAGCTTTATTTGAGGTTTTAAAGAGAAACTTGAATTGTGTTTATATGAGCTCATTATATGATACATTAATAGTAGTTAAGCTAGAGGAAGTGTAAGAGTCTTTTTAGTTATATTTGTTATTTAAATGTATGCCTTTATATGTGTTCTTTATTGATGATTTATGTAAAGAGCTTTTCTTTTATTTCATTATTCAATAAATGGTAATTATTTGTGTGCTTTGATTAATGTAAAATGTGAAGAGCCACTTTTGAATTATGTAATGTACATGCACGTCTTTATGTGTGTGTGCCCTCTTAATGTTTAGAAATTGAAAGTATTATTTATATTAATATATTTTAAAATGGAAGAGTATGGAAAGTGCAGTTTCTTTTATAAATAAAATATTTTCTTTTCTATCTCAAGGTGCTGTACGAAAGGATCGCTTATTATGTCAAATGTTTCATGCTACGTTTCGGCTATGTTTCGATCTATGTTCTGATTTTCTTTTCGTTTATATTTTACATTATTCTTTTGAGTAACTTATGCATGTCTATTTGTAAGTTATATATTTATATGAATGTCCAATATTTTAAGTTTATTTTTTACATGTGCATGTCTAATTGCGTATTCAATTTACTTGCTCTAAATGTTGTTTTTTTTATGTGTCACATCTTATTTTTATGTACAAATGACCCTAAAGTGTACTGAACGTTTTTTGCATCTTTTTCTTTGTTAAATTTGATCCATTTGTCATGAGTTAGTGGTTTTAAATGTTTGTGAAAGAATTCAATTGCCTCTCTTAATTTGGCACCTTTATTTTTGATTTTATTATGAGTTTTAAAGTGCTTTTAAGCCTTTCAAATTGTCATTTAATCTTAGTTGTTCAACCCTTCACCTTCCCATAATTCACCCTATAAATACCCTTATTTTGAAGCCCTCATTCATCCAAAAACGTTCTAGGTGTTTGCCTTAAAAAATTCTACAAGTTCCTAGTGACATATTATTGTCAATTTAGTAGCAAATTCTTTTTGCAAGTACTTTCAAAGTTTTGCTCTTCACAGCCTTCAAAAAGGTGAGTGTTCTACAAAACTATATATGTATTATTTTCAAAACCTGGAAGGTATTTTAATATGTTTTCAACTTATATATATAAGTAATGCATGGTTTTCAAAACGCACGTTCTATTGCATAAAAAGTAAATCACGAAAGAGTTTTAGCATGCTTCCGCTGATTTTGAAAGATATATATATATATATATATATATATATATATATATTTTATACATGATTGTTATTTTGTTTTGATTGACGGTTCAAGAAAGATACGTACGTTTGGTTCAGGTTAATTGGCTTGTAGTTTGGTGGGTTATGCAGCGAGCTACTTGTCGGTTTCCTTTGCCCATTCCCTTTAAATCGAGTGATAGAAGCCTTCACTGATTTAGTTGGGTCGTAGAATTCCACCCCTGTACCATGGCAGGGTCCTGACTGGATAGTTTGATCGACTATCAGGGAGACATAAGGCCTGTTTTACTGTGGGGTTATAAGGAGCGGCATGAAATAATGTTTTTCCGAAAAGTACATGTTATTGAAAGTATTTTCTATTTTATGTTCTTCAATGTTTATTTTGATGATTTTAATGAAAGTTTCACGCGAAAATCTTCGAACACTCATTGAGGTTTTTCTCACACTTGTTTCTATTCCCTTCCTTGTAGGTGAGATGGCACGAACAATGAACGACCGATAAACTCAGCAAACAAAGAGAGTGTTTGGGATTTGGGATTTTTGTGAAATGAAATTGATGTCTTATTTTTTATTTCAAACACTCAAGTCATTTCATGTTATATTGTGTATCTTTAAAAGACAAGAATGTTTAAAATCATGAAGTTTTATTAGCTCAATAAAATATTTTGTTTCAACAAACATTTCGGCTCTGTTTTCGCCCAAAGTCCCGAATGAAATTCACTCCTTTTAAAAACTCAAAATTTGGGGCGTTACAAATGGTATCAGAGCCTAAGTTTTTTTTCTTAGGCTAAGCCAGGATAGGGTCTTCGGACTTTTGGGGGAACTGAGTGAGAAGTTTGCTGAGTTGCCGGTTGAACATTCTTTGCGCATCTCCGAAGTAACTTTTCTTACTTTCGTGCTTGATCTTTTTTATTTTTATTTTTGTTGAAGGCGGTGTTTTTTTTCCTACTCCTTATATGCTTTTCATTTTAATGATCATTGTTTCAAAGGCATCAAACACCTAGAATTGACCTTTTGCATTTGTTTATCTGGCTTGTCTCTTTTCTTCAAGACTTTAAATTCTAATTTGTAATACTTGAACTTGCTATTGTCTTTGTATAAACGTAAGCATGTTATATTTACATGATCCCATAGAATTGTATTATCTAATTTGGTTCAGTTGAATGATTATTTGCTTTTATGTTATCACTTGGCATTGAAATCAAGAGTTTGAACAATCCTAGATTAATTTATATAATTTAAATGTTTTGGAGCTTTACATTGCTTTTAGCTTACTTATTTATGTTTGTTTGACCTTTTCAAACTTCTAATTTTTCTTACTCGTCACTCTTGTTCCAGATTATAATTGTAATATGCAAAAGTAGAACTTGTTTGCCTAAATCTTTGTACTAGGTACTTTAATTGGGTTACATAAGCTTCAACTTGTGTTAATTGAATAGTTAAGATTCTGGTTATTTTGGTAGTGTGCATGGATTTGCAATATGATTTTTTTAAGTTGGTTTTGTTTTTCTTGTTTATGTATGAAAGATAGGCAGTATTGTTGCACGAGTCGTTATAAGTTTTGTCAATGTTCCGACTACCTTTCGCTGCTCTATCAAAAAAAAAAAAAAAAAAGAAGTTAAAACTCTTTTTGTTTTGTTGTTTTCCGTTCAATGTGTTGCTTGCGTGGAAATACCCCAGTTTTTAAGTTCACTTGGTATTTATGGGTCATATATGATTTATTAAAAGTGTGTATTTGCGAGAAAATGTTTTAGAAAATTTTGAAGTGTGAATTTGGGGACCAAATTCTTTTAAGGAGGGTTGAGTGTGACACCCCAGATTTTGACGTACCTTAGTACCTTTTGTTCTGCATGATTTAACATTATTACTTTATTTATATCGAAGTATATTAATATTATTTTTGTTTGATAGTGAAGTTGGTTTTAAAAATATATTATTTGTTTTAAAAGTCTATGCAACTTGTTAATGTGTTATATGTGTAGTTAATTATTTTTGTCCAATTGACTCTATTAGAAGAGAAAATATTTTTGATATGTTTTTCTACTTAAAAATATGATTTCTGATTCTTTTTTTTTTATGGTATAATTATTGAAAAGTAATTGGAAGACCTCTCTTAAAGTTTGTTGGTCCAGATAACAGCAAAGTAAAAGACTAGAGGGGGGAGGGGGGTGAATAGTTTCTCAGATATCTGTGAAGATGTCTGATACTTAATTTCAGAGAGCGGAAGACTTTTCTAAGATAAGTGCACGTGTTCAGCAAGATAAGTGTAAGTACTTTGCAATATAAGTAAAACAAGTAATAAGCTGCAAAGAGTAAATAACACAAGTCTTTTTATAGTGCTATCTGAAGATGGCGTAATCCTTCAACTAATCCACTTCGGTCTTTCTCAGACCTAGAATCCACTAAGATAAATGAGGTAACCTTACAGATATCTTTTCTTGATTCCTAAATACACTAGGTTCCCAACCAAGTGTTCCCCCTGAGTTATTCCCCGTTTTTCACAGCCAAGTACTTCCTGTACTCAGAAACCTTTTTGAGCTGTTCCTTAGTTTCCCAAACTAAGTACTTCCTGTGCTCAATAACCTTGGAGTTATTCCTTAGTTTCCCAAACTAAGTACTTCCTGTACTCCACGCCGTTTAAGGTGTTGGTTTTAGGTTTGTTTGTCAGGTGAGCTTCTTAAATAACTTATTCAGTTATTCAGATAGCTCTATGAATCAAGTATACTTAATACACTTTTCAATGTATGGTATCTTGTTCTGTACTGACCCAAGTCTATTGTAACTGTTCCAGAGAATGAATCTCAGATATGAAATCTTAGTTCAACTCCTTCACAGATAACAATGCTCGTTAAGGATGAGGACACTTATAACCAAGAGCTTTGGTCGCAACAGAAAGCTTGAAAGTAAGTAGTTTTGCTTGAGAGAGCTTGTATGAGTATTCAGTATCAGTTCAGTGATCTAAGGTGTTCAGTGTGTGTTCTCAAGCAATCTAAGTGTTGATATTTATAGATGAATTTTGAGTGCCGTTTGAATAGTATCCGTTAGGCTTAAATCAAATTTAAACTATTGATATCTGAGTATAATCTTATGTGAGTTTGTCTTCTTCTTGAAGCTACGACTTTTGTTCGAAATTTACATCTGCATTTAATGCACTGTACTATACTTTGTCCTGTAGTGCCAACGAAACTATGCAAGCTTTTTGAGGCTTTGCACGTTCTTTTCCAGAGATCATCATAGCTCCAGATACCACTTGTTTAAACAACTTGTTATAATATGTTTCTTTTTTAGAAACGTATTATATGTCCAAGGTATCTGAGTGTAGATATCTGTGGGCACTTTCCTCGTCTTAGAAACCTTTTATTCTCAGATATCTTTTGCAACACGTATCTGAGAATAGGTATCTGAACAAGAGGAAGTAAATGGGCATAGGTATCTGAAAAATCCTTGTCTTCAACAATCTTGTGCAGTCTTCAAATTTTCAAATCCGTTGAACTTCTCCTGCTGGATGCCTTCTTCTTGGTCTTCTTCAGAAAATAAAAATTACATTTCGAGACCTAACATCCTACACAAGATTTGCTAGACTATCATACTTAGTGAGTTTCCTCTTTTACAGTGTTCAAGTGAACTAAGAGTACTAATCACCTTTTTGAGCTAAGATAAGTCATTAGGTTTCTGATCAAAATCTAAACAGATATTCCTAACAAATTTCCCCCATTTTGATCAGTCAACAATGACTATCTGACCTATTACAAATCTGGATGAGGAAACAATCCACCACTTAATCATTTCTTATGATCTTTTAATTCATATAATTAAGTGCAGAAAGTAAACATCAACCAAATCACAAGGTGTGATCTTTGCTGACAAGTTATCTTATATATAAAATGATATCTGAGAGTAAGTTCATCAGATATGATATAGAGAAAGCTTACAGATAAATTTTTCAAGTTTTAACAGAAAAGATGAATCAGCAAAATCACAGAAACTACTTAGTCAAATGGAACAACAGGAGTTACCAAGCTCCAAGTGAACATTCTAAATGACAAGTCTTCAAGTCTTCAAAAATCTTCAAGTCTTTAAAACAGTCTGCAAATTTCCTATCACCAAACCTTTTGATATCATCAGAGTAGTCATAGAGAAGAGTTCTGACAATCATCTCTGTGTCTCTGGGAAATCCACAGACTTCCTTGTAGGTTTTGGTGGGATTTCTCTTGACAAAATGCTGGACCCGCAGATACTTTCCCCACTTCCAGGCATGCTCGATTCTGATATCTGATAGCTTGAAGTATTCATAAATGATCTTCAGATATCTGATGTCACCCTTGTATTGATCTTCAGTTAAGTAGAAGGACTCATAGGGTTCCACCGCAAGTCTTGCTCTTGTGCCTGTTCCTGTAATGTTGGGAATTCTGTGCACATCATCTGGCTTTCCATAAGGACATTCATCAGAGAGGTCCTTCTTCATGTCTTCTGTTCTCTTGATTACTTCAAAATCCAACCATGCTTTGATGTGGTTGGTGTTAAACAAGATTGGCTTATCTTTTCTCCATGCCATGAGCTGTTTATGGATTGGTTCTGGAAACCTTGAATTTACCAGTAAGTGCTTGAGTTCCAGAATCCAGTAGCCATTCTTCTGATTAATGCACACAGAGATGAGGAATTGTTGTCATTCTTCACATACTCAATTTTGGCTTCTTCTGGTCTGAGTGGAAGTTGACTTTGTCTTTGTTCAGCTCTCAGCCTGTTCCTTCTTTGTCTAGAATTCTCCTTTGGAGGATTGCTTGAAGAACCACCCTGGATTGACTTGATATTTCCAGAGGGTGTTTTAGCTGCTAAAGGCTTTGCAGCTATGGGCTCAGTTAGGCTATCAATTTTCCTTTTTCTGTGAAGAGGAGCTTCATCTTCATCAGTCTCTTCATCATCATCATCAAGATTAATTCTTGTGAGACTTTTGCAGCCTTCTTCATTGTCCAAGGATTTGATTTGGCCTTCTTCTTCTTCTTCAGAAGATTCATCAATCCCTCTTACTTGTCTTCTCCTTGGTACTCCTTGGAGGTCTTTTTGCCATGGCCCTTGTTACCATTGTAGTTTCTTCAGTTGGCTGCTGGGAAGTAGCTACTATTTGCAAAGCAGCTTGATTTGATGAGGGATCATTTATTCTGAGTGGTGGCTAGGAAGTTTTCTTGTTTCCTCTTCCTTTCTGAGTGGCACCAACTCTAGATTTCTTCTTTCCTTGCCCCTGATCTTGAGATCCAAATTCTACCCCCTTAGTCATTGCTGACTGACTAAGTACCACAAAAGAATCTGAGAGAGACTCAAAATTCTTTTGCAAGTAGTTGTAGGTAGTAACCAACTTCTGAAGTTCAGCCTTGAGCTCCTGATTTTGTTTGATAAGTCCATTTTCCTTATCAGTGAGCTCTGCCAATGGGCCTAGTATGGCATCTGCTTTTCCAGCAGTGTAACTTGCCTCATGAAAATCTTTTTCAGCTAATGACATATCATCGTCCCTTATCATTCCCAGATCTTTCTGAGCAATAACCATACTGGTTGTTCTCTGAGTGATGAGTTCTGTGAACTTCTTCATTTCTGAGAGGACGGAGGCAATTACATCTTTGTTTTGTGAAGACATCTCCTTTTTAAGATGTGCCAAAACTTGGTATCTATTCATGTATGGGAGTGGACATTTGGCAGTTTGTTGAAAACTTCTGGAGCAATTAGCTTCCTTTTAAGATGAGAAACCGTCAAGTGTTCATTGCGGTGTGCTGCCAAAGTCTTGTCTTCTTCATCATCTGAGTCTTCAGCCTAGTGATCTTCATCCTCTTGGACATTTTCAAGATTTTCTAGTCCAGCAACCATCTCAGAGATGGGCTTCTTTCCTTTCTGAGAGGAGGATGGTATGTCTTTTGCTGGTGATGCAGCCTTAGCATCATGCTTTTCTTTAGATACTTCTTCAGTATCTAATTCCTTAGCAATAGCATTTACATCATCCTAGAGCTCTTTAACCTCAGAGTAAGCTACTGTCTCTTGTAAGTATTGATCTTGTAGTTGATTAAGCTTATCTCTGGATTTAACTAGCTCTTCTTCAAGTTGAAGATGGAGTTGTTGCTCTTCTTTCAACAGTTGTTTGAGTTGAGTAGCTCTTATTTGAGTATTTAATATCTTCTAAGTTGTTTCCTCAGAGTGCTCAACTACTTGTTCAGTAGTGTCTTTTTGTTGTTGGGATTGCTGTGAAGGATGGGTGGATTTCTGAGGAGATGGAGGATGGGATTTCTGTGATGTCCTCTCAGTGTGTTTTCAGCAGCTGAGGCATTATTTCCTTGTGGAATTCCTCCTATCCCTGGTGCAGGGGCATCATCATCAGTCATATCATCATCATCCTTTTTGTGATGGTCAGAGGGAGGTCATCAAAGTTGTTCTCATCTATTTCTTCCTCCTCATCGTCTTCAGATACAAGATTAATCACTTCAGGAATAGTGATCTTCTGCCCATTAACCTCTTCTTGTTCAGAAGGAATAAATTGTAGTGTCTGGGGCAGGACTGGCTTGAATACCATCTGCAATCTTGTCTGACCATCTGCCTGTTTGAAGGCTTGCACCAATTTGTGTGCCACTTCCTTGGAAAAATCCTTACGCATTAAGGTCGCAACTTGATATTGTTCAGTAGGGAACATTGCGTGGATATAGTTTTCCAGATCAAGAGCTCGTGCTCGTCTTGTTGGTTGATCTGTGATTCTCAGTATTTCAGAGAGATCAGAGCACCTTAACCTTTGCCATTTCTTGAAGCATTGAATATGCTTTGGCAAGGTATGAGTCTTCAAGAAGAGAAGAAGGTTTTCATAGTCATCATGTGACTCCTTCTTGGCACTACTTTGAGCCTGAAAGAGAGAGTTTTGAATTAGTTTCAAAACTTGTGTAGATATCTGTGTTTTAGAGTAGTCAAGTATCTGTGTTACCTGTGCAACATCAACAGGCTCAGAAGGTTGGACTACTGAGGTTCCAGGTGCCTCAGATATCTTGGTGTGAGGAGGAGACTTGGAAGTCTGATCCTCAACATCCTCTCTTTCTTTTTGAACTTGAGAAACACAACACTTAGGAAATTTTATCAAGAAAAATTCTATTTACAAAATCAGATATCTGAGAGGTCAATTACCTCCACTATTGGAGGCTCAGATACTTGTGCAGTCTCTGGAAATTTTTCTTGTGATGAAGGCTTTGATGCCTCATCAATTTCCATTTGTTGTGGGGATTGAGCGGGCAATTCCCCAGCAACTTCTACTTCTTTTTGAACCTGTTAAGTAGAAAGTGTTAGTTTGAGAAAAATGATCAGAGATTTATCTTTGAAGATTATAGGTATCTGAAATATATATATATCTACCTTCTCAATAGAAGGCTCAGATACTTGTTGCTCAGAGACTTTGTGAGTCTCTGGTTGATTCTCTGATGAGTTAGGCTTTTCAGCCTTATCATTTTCCTTCTCAGTTGGAGCCTATTAGAAACATCCACTTGATTAGTTAAGTGAATTAACAAATATCTGAAAAGTATTGTCTTAGGGAATTCTCTATCACCTGTAGCACAGGCTCAAATTGCTTAAGAGGTGAGGTAGTAGCCTCCTTCTCAGTCTCTGAGGCAAGCTTTTCAGCTTCCTCTTGTTCTTTTGTTTCTAATTCAGCCTGTAACAAAGAAATTTTTATAAGTAACAAGATTGATGAACATAAAATTTCACAAGTAGAGAGTTAAACCATTCAGCTACCTGAGCATTGTCAGGCTGATTGGTCTCTGGAACTTGTGACCCTTCTATGCTTTGGTCTTCTTTGTTCCATTATGGCTTCTTTGTTTGAAGTTTCGGTACTTGGACCTTTCTGAGTGGACTCGATTTGCCTCCCTTGTTTGATCATTCTGAGCAGGTGTCTCAGTTTGATCCCTCTCTAGGAGTTGGGAAACGTGCTTGTTTGCAGGATTTTCTTCAGCATGTTGCATAGCTGATATGTCGAAATGGAGTTCATTTACCATTTCATCAACCACTTGTGGCTGTTGTGGTTGTGGTTGTTGTGGTTGTCTGGAAGCAGAAGTTTGAGCAGTTGAGAGCTCTTCCAGATTTTTAAGTGTGGTGTTGACATCAGTGTCTACAAACACTAGGTCACCACTCATCAGGGCTTCTTGAAGTTGTTTATACGTGACTTTTCCTGATGGTGTGTTGGCACCAACAACCTTTGCTATAGGTGCTTGTTCAGCAACCTGTGAGCTAGTTGCTTTCTCAGCAACCTTGGACCTTTTGTTCTTCCCCTTTGCCTTGGTTACTTTTTCAGCAACCTTGGGGGATGGGATCTTCTCCTCGTCCGATTCATCATCGAAATATGGAACAGAGTTATCAACAATCCCTGCTACTTCTGCAGAAAGAGTTTGAAGTTTTTCAGCATTTATGAGTTCATCAGCAAGGCTTTCGGCAATAGTCTTGACATTTCTGAAAGCACTTTCTCTTGCTAAGTCTACTTGATCAGTAGCCGATGCCTCTTTTGCAGCATTGATGAGTTCATCTTCATTGATGAGTTCATCTGCAGCGAGGTCAGGTATCTGGGAATCGACAACCTCAATGGGTGTGCCTTCTGATTTGCCAGCAGACTTCTTCCGTGAAGTTCTGGGCTTCTTGGTCGCAACTTTTCCCTCAGATACCTCTTCAGTCTTTCGTTTCTTGGAACCTTTCTGAGATCCAGTAACCTTTTTCATCATGTTTGTGTACTCATATTTGTAGAGTAGGTTACTGTTGGCAATATCTGACATCTCTCTGAGCTCAATGCCAAGACATTCCAGTAAGTAGCAAATTTTCAGTCCATAGCTTACTGTGGCTTTTGGCTCAGCAAGGCCCTTAACGATTTTAGGCTCAAAGCCTTGTATCTTCTTTACAAATTTCATGAAGGCGTACTTCCCCCAATTAAAAGGGTTTTCCAGACTTTTGTCTTGTTGACTCAACAAGAACAACATCATCCAGCGTTCTTGGCTTATCTGGTCAGCACCTCCTTGTAGACCATCGAAGCCTCTGTGAAGGATACATGCCAACACATCCCAGTGGACCAAAAGATGTCTGGTCCTTATGTCAGCAAGCTTAAAGTCGATGGGTGTGTCTGGTTTGTCAAGACACACATTACTGTATAGTTGCTTCACACCTTCAAGGAGATCATCATCCTTGGTGTCAATTTCAAAATCCTTTCCAAGATTTTGAAGTTTGAACAGCTCACAGAAAGCTGTTTCGTCCAACAGGATATCTTGTCCTTGGACTTTGGTCTTGATAGACACTATCTCAGTGCCTTCAGAGATCTTGAAAATAATTGTGGAGTTGTTGTAAAACTCCAGAACATCCAGTGAAGAAACTCCACTGGGAAGAGCAGATAGAAAGCCCTTGATTTTTGCCTTTTCAAGCATATCAAGTACCAACTTCCTGTCAGTCTAGTTTTCTATTGCAGCTACCAGGTATTCTTCAATCATGGCACCACCCCAAATCATCCTGTGATTTGAAGTCCAATGATCAGGGTCGAATTCTCCGATCAACCGATTGTTTGTTGTAACTAGCACTGGTGCTTGCTTTTCAGCAGTACTAGTAGTAGCCTGGGATTTCTGAGAAGAAGCACATTTGGGAGCCATCTCTTTAAATAGTGAAGTTTTTGAAAAATGAGAAAGAGATTTGGGTGAGAGATTAGTAATTCTTTGCAGAAAAACTAATAGAGATTTGTAGAGGTTGAAGAAGTGTTTTTGCTATTCTTGTGCAAGACTGTATGTTGGATTAGGCGAAAGTAATTTCTTTTGCCAAAATCCCATATATATAGCAATGTAATCTCCACAGACATATACATACAAATTAATTTTGTGTGTAAGTATCTGTGAATTGCAGGCAGGCGTGATTAAAAGTTTGTTCGGCATTAAATGCATAGTGGGCCCTGTTGGAATTTTAACAGTCCACTATTTACTGAGAGTTAACCTCTGCCGTAAAGATCAATCGCTCAAATCATCAAGGGTCACCATTGCTTCTTCAGCAATGATCACAATCAACAAATGTAATTGTGCCCATTTAATGAATTTTGGCTATTAGCTTTCTGAATCACGTTTCTGTATGTCCAAGAACACTGTTTGCATATGAATTTATCTCACACTTGGTATTTGTCCAAGTTTTACACAAAGATAGAAATAATACAAATTTCAAGAGAGTAGTTGACTGCAGACAGTTGTACTATTCTCTTTTGTGTTCCCCCTCACTGAGTGATCCAGATATCTGAGTACCCGTCTCAGAAATCTTTGAATAGCCATTTTACCCTTTAGCCTTTAGTTTCTGGATACCCGTTCCAGATTCCTCTTCTCTGGATACCCGTTCCAGATACCTTTTCTCTCTTCTTTGATATCTTCTTCAGATATCTCTTCTCTGAACTTTTTCAGTTCTTTTGTAGCTCCATTAGTCCAAGACTGTGTCTTAAGGCTAAGAATCTACTTTCTTGTAGTGGCTTAGTGAAGATATCTGCAAGTTGGTCTTCAGTGCCAATCTTGAGTATCTCTATATTGCCTTTTTCAACATGGTCTCTGATGAAGTGGTGTCTAACATCAATGTGCTTTGTTCTTGCATGAAACTTAGGATTCTGAGTTATGGCAATAGCACTTGTGTTGTCACAGAAAATGGGAGTTTTTTCTTCATTGAGTCCATAGTCCCTGAGTTGTTGTTGTATCGACAATATCTGTGAAGCACAACATCCAAAGACAATATATTAAACACGTGGTAGATGTGGCAATTGAATTTTGTTTCTTGCTGAACCATGATATTAATCTAGAACCAAGAAATTGACAAGTTCCTGAGGTGCTTTTTCTATCAAGCAATGATCCAGCATAGTCGGCATCTGAATAGCCAACCAAACTCAATCCACTATCTTTTGGATACCACAATCCAACTTCTACAGTACCTTTTACATACCTTAATATCTTCATAGCAATGTAGTGTGACTGCATTGGATTTGTCTGAAATCTAGCACACACTCCAACTGCATATTGAATATCAGGTCTACTTGCAGTGAGGTATAGTAGAGACCCAATCAATTTCCTATACTTGTGTTCTTCAACACTCTTGTCAGATTCAGTATAGGTCATTTTGGTTCCAATGCTCATTGGTATCTTAGCATTCTTTTCAGAAGGCTTTAGATTGAACTTATTGAGCATATCCTTTGCATACTGTGTTTGACTAATGAATATTCCATCATTGAGTTGCTTGACTTGAAGCCCTAGGAAGTAATTCAATTCTCCCATCATGCTCATCTCAAATTTACATTTCATGAGTTCAGCAAAGTCTTCACAAAGTTGCTTGTCTTTAGATCCAAATATAATGTCATCAACATATACTTGAACTAAAAGTAGTTTCCCATCATGGTTCAACGTCAAGAGTGTTTTATCAACATCTCCTTTCTTGAAACCACTTTCTAGTAGGTATCTGGCCAATGTATCATACCATGCTCTTGGAGCTTGTTTCAGCCCATACAGAGCTTTCTGAAGCTTATAGACCATCCTACTTTCTAAGGGAACTTCAAAACCTGGTGGTTGCTCAATATAGACTTCCTCAGCCAGTTCACCATTTAGAAATGCACTCTTGACATCCATCTGATAAACTGTAAAGTCATTATGAGCTGCAAAGGCAAGAAAGAGTCTTATTGCATCCAATCTTGCAACTGGTGCATAAGATTCATCAAAATCTAGTCCTTCAGTCTGGGTGAATCCCTTGGCAACCAACCTAGCTTTGTTTCTGGTTATTTCACCAGACTCATTCATTTTGTTTCTGAAAACCCACTTGGTTCCGATTACCGTCAGCAAATGGAACCAGTTTCCAGACTTTGTTTCTCTCAAATTGATCCAACTCTTCTTGCATTGCAGAGATCCAATCTTGATCCTTTAATGCTTCTTCTATTGTCTTTGGTTCAATTTTTGAGATGAAACATCCATAGAGACAACTTGCTTTTTCAGCGGTTGCTCTTCTAGTTCTAACTCCTTGGTCTATGGGACCAATCACATCCTTTGCAGGATGATTTCTTATCCATTTCATAATGGGTTTTGAGCTAGTAGGATCAATATCATTTTGATTTGAATGTGAATCAATATGATCTTGATGAGATACTTGTGCAGTATCTGAGATATCTAACATATGGGAAATGCCATGGATATCTGACACTCTTTCAGTGTTAGAGATATTTGGAACTTGCATTTCAGCAATCTCTCTTACAGATACCTCTTCATGATGAAGGTTTTTAGTAACTTGTTCCATTTCTGGAATTCTCATAGGAAATTCTTCATCATGTCTTAGAGTCATCTGGTTGTTACTAAGCATAGGTTGCTTTTCATCATCAGACTCATCCTCGATTTGAATGATAGAATTGTTTCCTTCTGATGATCCTTTTTCATTAGTTCTTTGAACCTATCTGAGAGATCATCATTCAAGAGTACCTTCTTGTTTCCTTCATAGACACTACATGAACAGATTCTTCGATCTTTTGTGTTCTTTTGTTGTAGATTCTGTAGGCTTTGCTATTCAGAGAATAACTAAGAAATACTCCTTCATCTGCCTTTGGTTGAAATGTTCTTAAGTATTCTTTTCCATTGTTAAGAACAAAACATCTGCAACCAAACACCCTTAGATGTTTGATACTAGGTGGTCTACCAATGAAAAGCTCGTACGGAGTTTTGTCATGGTGTTTGTTAATCAAACATCTATTTTGAGTGTAGCATGCTGTGTTTACAGCTTCAACCCAATAGAATTCACTTATTTCAGTGTCAGCAAGCATTGTTCTTGCTACTTCTTTTAGGGTCCTATTCTTTCTTTCAGCAACACCATTTTGTTGTGGTGTCCTTACAGAAGATAGTTGATGTTGTATACCTTTGAAGGTACAAAACTCTTTGATGTACTAGTTCACAAATTCAGTACCATGGTCTGTTCTGATTATAGATACCTTGTCATTTTTCATGACTTCGAGCTTATTCAGCAAGTTAGGTATCTCAAGCCTTGCATCAGATTTGCGTTTGAGAAAGACAACCCAAGTGAATCTTGAGTAATCATCAACAACAACCAGACCATACTTCTTTCCTGCATAACTAGTTACTGAGGATTCAAACAAATCCATATGTAACAATTGCAGTGGCCTTTCACTGGAATGTCTAGTCTTAGACTTGAAAGATGTTTTGGATTGTTTTCCCATTTGGCAAGCTAAGCATACACCTTCTTTTCTATATGCCATTTTGGGTAAACCAACCACCAATTCTTTCTTGGCTAGCTTATTCAGAGTTTTGAAATTCAAGTGACTCATTCTTTTATGCCATAGCCAATTTTCTTCAGTGTGGCCAGATTGACTCACCATGAGACATTCTTCGGTTGTAGCGGATGCCCAATCAGCAACATAAAGATTTCCTTTACGCCTTGCAACCAAGACTGTCTGCTTTGACTCATTGTCAATCACCTTACATAGTTTTGACTTGATCTTGACAGAGTACCCTTTGTCTACTAGTTGACTCATGCTTAGGAGATTATATTTCAATCCCTTTACATGAAGTACTTCAGAGATTGAGAGGGCTCCGAATTTCAAATTGCCAAAACCTATGGTTGGATTTTTATCACCTCCAACAAACCTGATAATTGGTCCATCATTGCATTTTTTGTAGTTAATCATATTTGCTTTGTCTCCTGTCATGTGCTTCCCAAATCCACTATCAAAATGCCACTTTGAGTTAGTCTTTAGAATGTTCTGCACAAAACAGGAAACAGGAGATTAAGTTCTCATACCAACAATGGAACCATCTGGACTAAAGAATCTTCCAGTAGGAATCCATTTTTGAATGAATTTCTTGGGATCATTCTTTTGTCTAACAGGAACATAAGGAGGAATCTTAGTTAAATGATTGGTATCATTGTTGTTAAAATCTATTTTCTTCCTTAGTGTGTTCCTAGGTGCTCCATTTGGTGCTTTCAGATACCTGTCAGATTTCTGAGTCTGCTTTCCAGCAAACTTAGCTTTCCTAGCCAAATTTCTTCTAGCCCTGGCATTCAGATTGTCAGTGGCTTGATTTATCTTCCACTTCTGATAATTGTTGTGAGCAATTCTAGCCTTTAACCATCGTTCTTGCTCTTGTTTATATTCGTGAGCAAGTTGTTTTCCAATGGCTTTATAGCCAATACCATTCCGAGCACCTGATGTTGTCTGAGATCTCTCTTCAGCAGCTTTGCTAGTCTCTGGATGATAAATTTTCTTTCCAGAAAATGTGACATAAGAAAATTTGCCAGCTCCTGCAATTTTTCCTTTTTGAGAGACATAGCATTGTGGGTGAATGCACTTCTCAGTGTTATGTTTCTTTTCAGAGACATTTTCCACAGTTTTCTTTTGAACTTGTTTTTCCCACAAAGGCTTGGTCGCAACTGCCTTTCCTTTGTCAGCAATCTTAGCTTTCTAACCGATGATGTAGATTGTTTGGGAATCACCTTGCTGAGCACTGACGAATGTTAGTCCTTTATTACTCTTATTCAGAGTGGTGGAACTATCTGTTTGTGTGTCCAGCCCAAGTCCTCTCTTTTCTGAAGGATCTCTTAAATAAGATTGTACTTCAGTAAGAGTGTCACTAGCTTTGGCATAAGATTGAAAAGATTGTTCTTTCTTTTTGAGTTCCTTATTCTCAGAAAGAAGACCTTCATAATTCTTTTGAAGATTAGCCATTGCTTCTTTATGTGACTTTTCGGTCTCAGATATCTGAGCCTTGAGAAATGCATTTTCAGCATCCTTTTTCTCAGATATCTTGATTAATTGAGAATTTTCCTTTGCAAGAGAATTCTTTTCTTCTTCGAATATTTCGGCTCTAGCTCGGAACATTAGAAATTCTCTTTTGTAAAGATCAATTTCTTTTCTGAGATTTTCCAGTTTTTTGATTCCTTCTTCATCACTTTCATAAGTATAACAGGAAGTATGTGTTACCTCATCAGCCATTAGACAAGGTTCAATGTTGGAGATATCGGGGAAGATTTCTTCAGCCATTCCACACACTTCTTTCTTCTTTTGACCAAAGTCAATTACTTCATGAGAAACACCGCATATTTCTGGGGAAGACAGTGTGGAATCATCTGAATCCTCATCCTCAGAATCAGACTCAATATCTAGAGCATCCAGTTGAAGTTGAATCTTTTTCCTTTCTTCAGTGAGCATAGCTCTTTGACTTCTTTTGAAGATTCTGCTATCTTTCTTGTCACCTGCTTAAGTTTGTTGAAGGAAGGACAATCCTTCTTGAAATGACCAGGTTTATGACAATAGAAACAGATATCATTTCCGATTTCTGCTTCCTCAGTACTTGATGCTTTTTGAACTGGCTTGTTCAGCGAGCTCTGCATATTTTTGTACTGGTGATAGTTTGAGCCTAGATGATTTTTCAGCTTCTCTTTGGCTTTTCTTCTCTCAATTTCTCGACTGACATATTTTCCCATTTGCTTTACAGCAAGAGCATCCTCAGTCATATCCTTGCCTGTCTTCTTTTCAGAAGTTCCTTGAGCAACTAGAGCAACACTCTGCAACTTCTCAGTTGTTTGTTCCCTTTGAGTTGTCTCGTAGTCAACAGTGGTAAGGTGAGAGAAAAGTTCCACAGGAGTGATATCTGGCATTCCTTGGTTAAAGTAGAAAAACTTTGTGTGTTCCCAGTTATGATTAAGACTTCTCACAATGGTTTTAATCTTTTCTGACTGGGTATATCTATTACTTTCACCAAGTGCAGCCATGTCACTCATAAGTGTTGTAAACCGGAAATCTAGTTCTTCAAGAGTCTCTGGGGGACCTTGTTTAAAGTTTTGGAATTTTAGCTTCAAAACATCGAACTTATTTTCCTTTGTTTTTGCAGTGCCAGCACAGATTTCTTCAATCAGTTGCCAGGCCACTTTTGCCGTTTTTGCACCCCACAGTTTACACTGTATGTGCTCTGGAGTAGAACAAATAATGATATTACGAGCCTGTCCATCCAAACGATTTCTCTTGGCATCTTCCGATGTCCAGAGTTCTCTGGGCTTTGGTTCGTAAATGACTTGACTGGCAGGTCTCCCGCTGGTTGACGCATCTGTCTGTGAAGACCCATCACTTTGTTCTCTGTCTCTACCATTAGAAACCTCTATGACTTTCTTGAGTTGTTGAATGACTATTGGACCATTCTTTGTTACTTCGATCATTTCGTCACTGATGGCTTCTAGGTGGAGCATCATGTTGTTCTTCCATTTCTCATAATTCTCTGGCTTGAGAATTGGGGCGTCACTTAAAGACATCCTGCAGCAAACACACTAAACAAACGAATCAAGTGTAGGTGAAAAGCAGTTAGTGGGCACTTATCTGGGATCTAGGTTCAGTGCAGAAGACTTGGGAACCTCCCGCTCAGATACCACTTGTTGGTCCAGATAACGGCAAAGTAAAAGACTAGAGGGGGGCGGGGGTGAATAGTCTTTTAAAACTTTTGTCGATAAGCACAATTTCTCAGATATCTGTGAAGATATCTGATACTTAATTTCAGCGAGCGGAAGACTTTTCTAAGATAAGTGCACGTGTTCAGCAAGATAACTGTAAGTACTTTGCAATATAAGTAAAACAAGTAATAAGCTGCAGAGAGTAAATAACACAAGTCTTTTTATAGTGGTATCTGAAGGTGGCGTAATCCTTCAACTAATCCACTTCGGTCTTTCTCAGACCTAGAATCCACTAAGATAAATGATGTAACCTTACAGATATCTTTTCTTGATTCCTAAATACACTAGGTTCCCAACCAAGTGTTCCCCCTGAGTTATTCCCCGACTTTCACAGCCAAGTACTTCCTGTACTCAGAAACATTTTAGAGTTGTTCCTTAGTTTCCCAAACTAAGTACTTCCTGTGCTCAATAACCTTGGAGTTATTCCTTAGTTTCCCAAACTAAGTACTTCCTGTACTCCACGCCGTCTAAGGTGTTGGTTTTAGGTTTGTTTGTCAGGTGAGCTTCTTAAATAACTTATTCAGTTATTCAGATAGCTCTATGAATCAAGTATACTTAATACACTTTTCAATGTATGGTATCTTGTTCTCTAATGACCCAAGTCTATTGTAAGTGTTCCAGAGAATGAATCTCAGATATGAAATCTTAGTTCAACTCCTTCACAGATAACAATGCTCGTTAAGGATCAGGACACTTAGAAGTTTTGTGCTACTCAGAATCAAGAGCTTTGGTCGCAACAGAAAGTTTGAAAGTAAGTAGTTTGCTTGAGAGAGCTTGTATGAGTATTCAGTATCAGTTCAGTGATCTAAGGTGTTCAGTGTGTGTTCTCAAGAAATCTAAGTGTTGATATTTATAGATGAATTTTGAGTGCCGTTTGAATAGTATCCGTTAGGCTTAAATCAAATTCAAACTATTGATATCTGAGTATAATCTATGTGAGTTTGTCTTCTTCATCGGTTACGACTTTTGTTCGACATTTCATCTGCGCATTTAATGCACTGTACTATACTTTGTCCTGTAGTGCCAACGGAACTATGCAAGCTTTCTGAGGCTTTGCACGTTCTTTTCCAGAGATCATCATAGCTCCAGATACCACTTGTTTAAACAACTTGTTATAATATGTTTCTTTTTTAGAAGCGTATTATATGTCCAAGGTATCTTAGTGTAGATATCTGTGGGCACTTTCCTCGTCTCAGAATCTTGTGCAGTCTTCAAATCTTCAAATCCGTTGAACTTTTCCTGCTGGATGCCTTCTTCTTGGTCTTCTTCAGAAAATAAAAATTACATTTCGAGACCTAACATCCTATACAAGATTTGCTAGACTATCATACTTAGTGAGTTTCCCTTTTTTATAGTGTTCAAGTGAACTAAGAGTACTAATCACCTTTCTGAGCTAAGATATGTCATTAGGTTGCTGATCAAAATTTAAACAGATATTCCTAACAAAGTTATCTTTATTACTGAAAATTGTGAATAATTTATTCTTAACTATTTGTCATAATACAAGTTTTTATGTGAGTGTCTTTATTGATAAAAATGTGAAGAGTCTTTTTATTGAATGCATGTCATTATTTGTGTGGCTTTATTTGAGGTTTTAAAGAGAAACTTGAATTGTGTTTATATGAGCTCATTTTAAAGAGAAGTCTTTTTAGTTATATTTGTTATTTAAATGTATGCCTTTATATGTGTTAATTATTGATGATTTATGTAAACAGCTTTTATTTTATTTCATTATTCAATAAATGGTAATTATTTGTGTGCTTTGATTAATGTAAAATGTGAAGAGCCACTTTTGAATTATGTAATGTACATGCACGTCTTTATGTGTGTGTGCCCTCTTAATGTTTAGAAATTTAAAGTATTATTTATATTAATATATTTTAAAATGGAAGAGTATGGAAAGTGCAGTTTCTTTTATAAATAAAATATTTTCTTTTCTATTTCAAGGTGCTGTACGAAAGGATCGCTTATTATGTCAAATGTTTCATGCTACGTTTCGGCTATGTTTCGATCTATGTTATGATTTTCTTTTCGTTTATATTTTACATTATTCTTTTGAGTAACTTATGCATGTCTATTTGTAAGTTATATATTTATATGAATGTCCAATATTTTAAGTTTATTTTTTACATGTGCATGTCTAATTGCGTATTCAATTTACTTGCTCTAAATGTTGTTTTTTTTTTTTATGTGTCACATCTTATTTTTATGTACAAATGACCCTAAAGTGTACTAAACGTTTTTTGCATCTCTTTCTTTGTTAAATTTGATCCATTTGTCATTAGTTAGTGGTTTTAAATGTTTGTGAAAGAATTCAATTGCCGCTCTTAATTTGGAACCTTTATTTTTTGATTTTATTATGAGTTTTAAAGTGCTTTTAAGCCTTTCAAATTGTCATTTAATCTTAGTTGTTCAACCCTTCACCTTCCCATAATTCACCCTATGAATACCCTTCTTTTGCAGCCCACATTCATCCAAAAACGTTCTAGGTGTTTGCCTTAAAAAATTCTACAAGTTCCTAGTGACATATTATTGTCAATTTAGTAGCAAATTCTTTTTGCAAGTACTTTCAAAGTTTTGCTCTTCACAGCCTTCAAAAAGGTGAGTGTTTTACAAAACTATATATGTATTATTTTCAAAACCTGGAAGGTATTTTAATATGTTTTCAACTTACATATATAAGTAATGCATGGTTTTCAAAACGCACGTTCTATTGCATAAAAAGCAAATCACGAAAGAGTTTTAGCATGCTTCCGCTGATTTTGAAAGATATATATATATTTTATACATGATTGTTATTTTGTTTTGATTGACGGTTCAAGACAGATACGTACGTTTGGTTCAGGTTAATTGGCTTGTAGTTTGGTCAGTTGTGTCTGGCGAGCTACTTGACGGTTTCCTTTGCCCATTGGCAGGGTCGTAGAATTCCAACCCTGTACCATGGCAGGGTCCTGACTGGATAGTTTGATCGACTATCAGGGAGACATAAGGCATGTTTTACTGTGGGGTTATAAGGAGCGGCATGAAATAATCTTTTTCCGAAAAGTACATGTTATTGAAAGTATTTTCTATTTTATGTTCTTCAATGTTTATTGTTATGATTTTAATGAAAGTTTCACACGAAAATCTTCGAACACTCATTGAGGTTTTTCTCACACTTGTTTCTATTCATTTCCTTGTAGGTGAGATGGCACGAAGAATGAACGACCAATAAACTCAGCGAACAAAGAGAGTGTTTGGGATTTGGGATTTTTGTGAAATGAAATTGATGTCTTATTGTTTATTTCAAACACTCAAGTCATTTCATGTTATATTGTGTATCTTTAAAAGACAAGAATGTTTAAAATCATGAAGTTTTATTAGCTCAATAAAATATTTTGTTTCAACAAACATTTCGGCTCTGTTTTCGCCCAAAGTCCCGAATGAAATTCACTCCTTTTAAAAACTCAAAATTTGGGGCGTTACAAGGGCAGTAGCCGGTGGACTCGGCCTAAACCCTAAACCTAATTAAGACCGTAGCTCACAGCGGTTGTATTCAAATTCAGTTGATTGGGTTCATCATTTCCCTTAGTGTTTTATAATTATGAGTTCCTAAAACTAATATTATTTTGTTCTGAAACTGACATTGTTGGCCCTGAAACTAACTTTAATGACCTCGAAACTAACTTTCTGAGTCCCTGAAACTAATACTATTTTGTTCTGAAACTAACATTGTTGGCGCTGAAACTAACTTTAATGAACCTGAAACTACCTTTATAATTATGAGTTCCTGAAACTAACTTCAATGAACGTGAAACTAACATTATGAGTTTCTGAAACTAACTTTAATGAACTAGAGACTAACTTTCTGAGTTCCTGAAACTAATACTAATGATGCTGAAACTAATACTATTTTGTTTTGAAAATAACATTGTTGGCGCTGAAACTAACTTTAATGAACCTGAAACTAAATTTCTTTGTTCCTGAAACTAATACTAATGATGCTGAAAGTAATACAAATGATGTTAAAACTAATACTATTTTGTTCTGAAACTAACATTGTTGGCCCTGAAACTAACTTTTAATGAACCTGGAACTAACTTTCTGAGTTCCAGAAATTAAATTTAATGAACCTGAAACTAACATTCTGTGTTTCTGAAACTAACTTTAATGAACCTGAAAGTAACTTTCTTTGTCCCTGAACTAATACTAATGATGCTGAAACTAATACAAATGATGCGGAAACTAACGCTGATGATGCTAAAACAAATGCTGAAACTAATGGTGTTGGTGAAACTAACTGAAACCAATGGTGTTGGTGAAACTAACTGAAACCAATTAAACTAACATTGAAACTAACACTTGTGATGTTGATTTCAATTGAAACCAATGAAACTAACATTGTTG
Organism: Plantago major; assembly: GCA_026545765.1. Lineage (NCBI taxonomy): Eukaryota > Viridiplantae > Streptophyta > Magnoliopsida > Lamiales > Plantaginaceae > Plantago > Plantago major. The sequence continues at coordinate 27,408,576 of CM048841.1, read as the reverse complement.
ATGCTTAAACTAACTTTAAAACTAATACTAATGATGTTGAAACTAACATTGTTGACGGTGAAACTAGTGTTCATTGCCTCACAACCGCTTAATTAGGGTTTAGGGTTTAGGACGAGTCCAGGGCGGTCCCCGTCTTAAACCCTAAACACTAATTAAAACCGTAGCTCCTGGAGGGTGTTTTCAAATTCAGTTATTGGGTTCACCATTTTTCTAGGGTTTTAGAATTTTAAAGTGTTAGTTTTATCATTTTTTTTGTAGTGTCGACTTCATTATTTTTATTATTATTTCAGCGAAAAACAGTGATTTGTAATTTTTATAGTATTAGTTTCTCTATTTTATAGTATTGGTTTACTATAAATCATTTTTTAGAGTTAATTTAATTATTTTATAGTTGGTTTCAACATAACTTTTTTTTTTTGAGTAGTTAGTCTCAGATGAAAATGACTGAAACCAGCTTACGGATTTTAAATTTGTCACTCAATTTAGTTTAGGGTCATATTTGAAGTCATAAGGTGGTCTAGTGGTAAGGAGTTGAGGTTGTATGCAGGAGGTGCAGAGTTCGAACCCTGGCAGCGTTGAAAGGAGTTATAAGGCGGAAGACAAGAAGTAGTGGTAATTGAGCCCTTGTAATATCTATATAATACATTAAGCAAAAAAGATTTGGAGCTATTCTAGGGTGTCCATATCAAATAATTATGTGGCAAATTCTTATAATGTGATTGGTCCATTTTTTATATAGTTGTCCAATGTCTTGATTCTGATTGGTCCATTTTAAAACTCAAGCTGATGTGCTTAAATATGTTGCCATAAAATCATTTACGTTTTATTATTGTTGCCATTACTTTAACTCAATAATTATATCTAATTAAGGAATATTTGACTTGCAATTTTTACCCCTACGTTGCAAAACTACTCTTCGTATTTTCATTCTTTCTTTCTTTTCAATTTCTTTTTTTTTTTTTTCTTTCTCAAGGAAAAATGCATGTATTCTTGGTACAAAATAAAATTCCCTTGTGTTGTTTAGTTTAGAATAAAATAGATATTAGAATTGAACAAAATATGTTATAATCTTTATTGTTTACTTCAACCCAATTACGTGCATATACTAATTCGAGAAACTGAGAATTTATGTAGTTGCGCAGCATTTTCAGGTTTACTTCATATGTTAAGCGAATTTAATATCTACTTTTCTAATGTCCTTATTATGCTCTTTGAATGTTGATGATCTGCAGGCTTTTCTTGGTCTTTATTTCTGACTCATGAGTGCCCACTGTACGCTTTTGATGATGTAAAAAGATACTCGACGGGTATAGTGAAAAAATAATTAATTATATGGAATCCTACAATAATTACAATAACTTTTTTACCTTCTTACAGGAACGGGTAAAGTATATAACAACTTTTTTCGTGATTAAGTAGTAATTTTTAGTTAAAAGTTATTTAAGAATATCAATATTAAAAAGTGAGAGTTTAATCACAACTTTTTTTCGTGATTAATATCATATAATCTCTTAATGTTAATCCCTACGTTCAAAATAAATGACACATTTCAGTTTTAATAAAATTTTAAGGTCGACTTTGACCATAAATTATTTTCATATTATATTGAAAAATTATTTTGTAAACTTATATGTTTTCGAAGTTCATTAAGTCCAATTTCACAATATATTTATTTTTAAATATTTTCCGATATGATATAAGAGCAATTTATAGTCAAAGTCGACTAAAAAAAATTATCATGCTTAAATATTGGCAATTTGTTGTCAAAGTTGACTCCATCAGAGCATTTATAGCAATTTTCCTTTAATGTACTTCGTGCTTAAATAAGTAAAAAAAAAAAATCAAGTCAAATTATTATAAAAGTCATGTTTTTTTCTGAATTGAAGAAAACATTAGCTCTACAACCCAAGTGTTTGGTGTAACCATCCAATTTTCACTTATATCATATGGTATTTCATACTATATACTCCCTTCGCGGCCGTCCTGATTCAATTTCCTGTTTTGACTTTTTCGAGTCAACCATTATCAAATTGTACCTCAAATTATACTCTTAAATTATAAAGGTAAATGACTTAACAAAACCATATAGTGAAAATTTCAAAAGTAAGATTTTATAATATAACTTTGTTAATTAAATATTTAACCACTGTCCTATAAGAGTAGTTCGAGGTTAAAATTAACAATGGTTGACCGAAAAAAGTCCACACTAAAAGTTGAAATCGGAATAGAGGGAGTATTACTTAGGAAAATTACGGTTTTTAAAATATTTGCTCATGCATACACGTGTCAAGATTACTGCATGCGTAAAATATTACAGTGCATAACTCACTAACACACATGCTATAGCTAGATATTAATCATAAAATAAGTTATGAAACAGGGAACCTTAATTTCGTTAATTGTTAAATATGTCACCAGGGCATGAGTCGGGCTTGGGCCAAGACTACATAACACGAGTTGAGTACGCTACCCAACCTCGATGGATCTAATTCAAATACATGCGAGTCAAGAAGCCATGACGGGCTTTCAAAACTCCTACTCCACCTGGACACGAGCTGTGCTTGGGCCTAGCCTTTGTAACATGGGTCGTGCCTTCAAAATACTTCCAAGTCCATCCCGTTATGAGAAATTTCATGAAGTATGAGGGTTAATAGGAATAGGAGTTTAAGGGATGTTTTGAATTGTCCACGAGAGCCTTTATGTGGGTTGGACCGTCTTCGGCATAGCTTTTAGACACATTTTGTACGTCTTTCTGGGGGGTAGATGTCGTATGTTCTTTCAGGATATGTGACATATGTGATATTCTTAAGATTTAAAAAAATCAAATTGCATGTAAATTTGTAATTTATATTCGCAAGAATTTGCTAAGTAGATACTTCATCTCAGTTATGGGAAATGGGGATAAAAAAAATTATAAAATGGTGACAATGTTGATATCAAGATTCTCAATGCTATACTTATTTGAGAAATGAGTAATCCTATTTCAACCATTATGATAGCACATATATGTCATTATTGGATCTGTTGGGAAATTTGTTGGGAAATTTCTTGAGAAATTTGTTAGGAATTTTGTTAGATATCTTGTTAAGAATATCTGTTTAGTTTTGATCAGCAACATGATGACTTATCTTAGTCTCAGAAAGGTGATTAGTACTCTTGGTTCACTTGAACATTGTAAAAGAGGAAACCCACTAAGTATGATAGTCTAGTTAATCTTGTATAGGATGTTAGGTCTCAAAATGTAATTTTTATTTTATGAAGAGAAGACCAAGAAGAAGACATCCAAGCAGAACAAGCTCAACGACATTGAAGACTTGAAGAAACTGCACAAGATTGCTGAAACTGTTGTTCAGATACCTTAGCCAGATATCTTGAAGACACGAATAGTTTCAAACAAACTGTGTCACAAGAGATATCTGAGAAATAAGAGACATATCTAAAAACAAGGAAAGTGTCCACAGATATCTATTCTCAGATACCTTGAGCATTAACCACATTTCTGAAAAAGAAATATATATATTGCAAACAAAGTTGTTTCAATAAATAAGTGGTATCTGAAGATTGAAGATAAGGACGTGCAAAGAATCAAACAACACTAGTCTCTGATACAAAGCATAGTTCCGTTGGCACTACAGGACAAAAAGTATAGTACAATGCATTTAATGCACGGACAGAGATGTCTGAATAAAAGCAATGGCAGCTTCTGAAGAAGAAGACAAAACACTCTGATTATACACAGATATCAATAGTTTGAATTTGAGCCTGACGGATACTATTCAAACGGCACTCAAATTCATCTATAAATATCAACACTTAGACTGATTGAGAATACACCTTAGACACACGACATAACTTGAAAACGCTGAACGTCTTACTCTCTCAAAGCAACTTACTTACTCACAAAGCTTTCTGTTGCGACCAAAGCATTTGATCTTGAGTAACACTGAAGTTCTAAGTGTCCTGATCCTAAACATGCAAAGCTATCTGTGAAGGAGTTGAATCAAAAGATCAACTATCTGAGATTCATTCTCTTGAACATATATCATAAGACTTGGTCAAGAAATCGAACAAGATACCATACGCTGTAAAGTGTATTAAGTACCTTGATTCACAGAGCTATCTAAATAACTGAATAAGTTATTAAAGAAGCTCATCTGACAACTCAAACCAAAACCTACACCATAACTGGCGTGGAGTACAGGAAGTACTTAGTTTGAAAAATCAGGGAATAACTCCAAAGTTACTTAGTATACTATAGTATGAAGTATAGGAAGTACTTGATTTGGGAAACTAAGGAATAACTCCAAGGTTATTGAGTATAGGAAGTACTTAGCTTGGGAAGCTAGGGAATAACTCAAAGGTTTCTGAGTATAGGAAGTACTTGGCTGTGAAAGCCGGGGAACAACTCAGGGGGAACATTTGGTTGGGAACCAATTGTTAAGAATCTTAGAATAGGTTTATTGTAAGGAGAACTCAATTATCTGTTCTAGTGAATTCTAGGTCTCTGATAGACCGAAGTGGATTAGTTGGAGGATTACGCCACCTCCAGATACCACTATACTTGCTGTGTTATTTACCTTTCAGATTTATATTTCAAAGAACACACACACACATTAACTGTTTCGCACTTATCTTTATTAAGTCTTCCGCTCGATTCTAAGTATCAGATATCTATTCAGATATATCGAGAAATAGCTTTATCGACAAAAGTTTTAAACGACTATTCACCCCCCCCCCCCCAGTCTTTTACTTTGCGTTATCTGGACCAACAAGTGGTATCAAAGGGAGGTTCACCAATACAGAACCTAGATCCCCAGATAGGTGAAGGAACTTTGTCCACTTTTGAGGACTATTTAATTTGTGTGTTAAGTGCGGGTATGTCTCGAGTGATGCACCCGTTCTCAAACCAGAGAACTACGAGAAATGGAAAAATAACATGATGCTCCACCTTGAAGCCATAAGTGACGAGATGATCGAAGTAATAAAGAATGGACCAATAGTCATTCAACAACTTAAGCAAGTCATGGAGGTTTCGAGTGGAAGAGACAGAGATCAAAGCGAAGGATCTTCACAAATGATCGTCAACTAGTGGAAGATCTCTTGGTCAAGTTATTTACGAAGCCAGAGAACTCTGGACATCGGAAGATGCCAAGAGGAATCGATCGGATGGTCAAGCTCGTAACATCATCATCGGATCGACACCAGAGCACATACAATTAAAGCGTGGGGTGCTAAACGGCGAAAGTTGCTGCAACCGATTGAAGAAAATCTGCGGGCAGAAAACCAAGGAAAACAAGTTCGAAGTTCTAAAGTGGAAATTTCAAAATTTCAAACAAGGTCCCACTGAAACTCTGGAAGAACTTGATTTCAGGTTTACCACTCTCATGAGTGATATGGCAGCACTTGGGGAAAGCAACAGATACTCCCAGTCAGAGAAGATTAAGACTATTGTCAGAAGTCTTAACCACAACTGGGAGCAAACTAAATTCTTTTATTTTAACCAAGGTATGCCAAATATCACTCCAGTAGAACTTTTCTCTCATCTTGCTATGGTTGATTATGAGACAACTCAGAGAGAACAAATAACTGAAAAGTTGCAGAATGTTGCTCTAGTAACTCAAGGAAATTCTGAAAAGAAGAAAAGCAAGGAGGAGACTGAGGATGCTCTTGCTACAAAGCAAATGAGCAAATTTGTCAGTCGAGAAATTGAGAGAAGAAAATCCAAAGAGAAGCTGAAAAAGCATCTAGGCTCAAACTATATCCAGTACAAAAATATGCAAAGCTCGCTGAACAAGCCAGCTCAGAAAGCATCATGTACTAAGGAAGCAGAAATTGGAAACGATATCTGTTTCTATTGTCAGAAACATGGCCACTTCAAGAAGGATTGTCCTGCATTCAACAAACTAAGGACAGGTGACAAGAAAGATAGAAGAATCTTCAGAAGAAGCCAGAAAGCTTTGTTAACTGAAGAAAGAAAGAAAATCCAAATTCAACTGGATGCTCTAGACGTTGAGACAGATTCTGAAGATGACAATTCAGATGACTCAACCTTACCATCACCAGAATTATGTGGAGTTACTCATGATATAATCGACTTCGGCCTCAAGAAGAATGAAATGTGTGGAGTTGCTGAAATTGACGGTCCAGACATCTCCAACATAGAAAACTGTCTTATGGCTGATGAGGTAACACATACTTCTTGTTATACTTATGAAAGTGATGAAGAGGAAATAAAAAATCTAGAAAATCTCAGGAAAGAACTTGACATCTATGAAAGAGAATTTCTAATGATCCGAGCTAGAGCCGAAAACCTTGAAGAAGAAAAGAATTCTCTTGAAAAGGAAAATTCTCAATTAGTTAAAGAATCTGAGAGAAAGAATGCTGAAATGCATCTCTCAAAGCTCAGATATCTGAGACTGAAAAGTCACATAAAGAAGCAATGGCTGAATTACGAAAGAATTATGAAGATCTTCTTTCTGAGAACAAAGAACTCAAGAAGAAAGAATTATCTTTTCAATCTTATGCCAAAGCTAGTGACACTCTTACTGAAGTACAATCTTACTTAAGAGATCCTTCAGAAAAGAAAGGACTTGGGCTGAATACACAGACAGATTGTTCTATCACTCTGAATAAGAGTAAGGAGAGAAGAACATTTGTAAGTACTCAGCAAGACGGTTCCCATGCAATCTATAGTATCGGTGAGAAGACAAAGATTGTTGACAAAGGAAAGGCAGTTGCGACCAAACCTTTGTGGGAAAAACAAGTCAAAAACAAAACTGTTGGGCACGTCTCTGAAAAGAAACACAACACTGAAAAGTGTAAACACCCACAGTGCTATGTCTCTCAAAAAGGTAGAATTGCAGGAGCTGGCAAATTCTCCCATGTCACTTTTTCTGGAAAGAAATTGGACCAACCAGAGACTAGCAAAGCTGCTGAGAAAAGATCTCAGATAGCTTCAAGTGCTCGAAACGGTATTGGCTACAAAGGCATCGGAAAACAACTTGCTCATGAGTACAAGCAGGAGCAAGAACGATGGCTGAAAGCTAGAATTGCTCAAAGCAATTATCAGAAGTGGAAGTTAAATCAAGCCACTGAAAATCTGAATGCCAGGGCTAGAAGAAATCTGGCAAGGAAGGCTAAGTTTGCTGAAAGGCAAACTCAGAAACCTGACAGGTATCTGAAAGCATCATATGGAGCACCTAGGAACACACCAAGGAAGAAAATAATTCTTACTAATGATAACATTCATTCAAATAGAATTCCTCCTTACGTTCCTGTCAGACAAAAGCATATTTCAAAGAAATTCATTCAAAAATGGATTCCTACTGGAAGAACTTTTAATTCTGACGGTTCCATCAAAGATATGAGAACCTAATCTCCTGTTTCCTGTTGTGTGCAGAATGCCTCCTGGACTAAAGCACAATGGCTATTTGATAGTGGATGCGGAAAGCACATGACAGGAGACAAAGCAAATCTGGTTGATTACAAAGCTTGCAACACAGGACCAGATATCAGATTTGCTGGAGGAGAATTAAATCCCTCTCTGGGATTTGGTAACGTCAAATTGGGGACTTTAACAATCACTGACGTATTACATGTTAAGGATTTGAAATATAATCTATTTAGCATGAGCCAGTTTGCAGACAAGGGTTTTACTATAAAATTCAAAGCTAAATACTGCAAACTAATTGACAATGAGTCAAAGCAGACAGTCTTAGTTGGTCGGCGGAAAGGCAGTCTTTATGTTGCCGATTGGGCATCTGCCACAACTGAAGAATGTCTCATGGTGAGTCAATCTGGTCACATAAGATCACTGGTTATGTCACAAAAGAATGAGTCACTTGAACTTCAAAACTCAATAGACTTGCCAAGAAAGAGTTAGTGGTTGGCCTTCCCGAACATCTTTCGAAAGGATGGTATCATTACGCACTGTCGGATGGGAAACAATCTAAGATCTCTTTCAAGTCCAAAATCAGACACTCTAGTGTTAGACCACTGCAACATTTACACATGGATCTTTTTGAATCATCTGTAACTAGTTATGCAGGAAAGAAGTATGGTCTGGTTGTTGTAGATGACTTCTCAAGATTCACTTGGGTTGTCTTTCTGAAACACAAATCGATGCCGTGGTGGAGATACCAAACTTCTTGAAAAAGCTTGAAGTCATGAAAATGACAAGGTATCTGCAATCGAGCAGACCATGGTATCGAAGTTTGTCAACCAAGACATAAAGGAGTTTTGTACTGCAAGGTATACAACACCAACTTTCCTCTGTAAGAACACCTCAACAAAATGGTGTTGCGAAAGGAAAACAGAACCTTAAAGAAGCTGCAAGGACAATGCTAGGCGACCTTTGAAATAAGTGAAATTTATTGGGTTGAAGCTGTAAACACAGCTTGCTACACTCAGAACAGATGTTTGATAAACAAACACCATGACAAGACCCCCTATGAAATCTTGGTTGGTAGACCCCCTAATATCAAATATCTGAGAGTATTTGGTTGTAGATGTTTTGTTCTAAACAATGGGAAAGATTATCTGAGAACATTTCAACCAAAGGCAGATGAAGGTGTTTTTCTTGGCTATTCCACAAACAGCAAAGCCTACAGAGTTTACAACAAAAGAACAAAGAAAATTGAAGAATCAATTCATGTTGTATTCTATGAAGGAAATAATAAAACACCTCCTATTGATGTACTCTCAGAAAGGTTCAAAGAACTATTACTGAGGGATTCTAAAGAAGAATCCTCAGAAAGGAGAAACATCAATATGGAAAGTGAGGATGACTCTGACGTAGAAAAGCTTGAAATGCCTAGTAACAACAAGATGACTCACAGACATGATGAGGAATTTCCTATGAGTTTTCCAGAAATGGAACAGGTTACTGAGAACCTTCATCATGAAGAGGTATCTGAAAATAAGAATGCTGAAATGCATATTCCAGATATCTCAGATACTAAAAAAGTATCAAATCAAAATCTTAGTGATTCACATTCAGATCACTTGGATATTGATCCTACTAGCACTAAACCTATGATGAGATGGATCAAAGATCATCCTGCAAAGGATATAATTGGACCAATTAATCAGGGTGTTAGGACTAGGAGAGCAATAGCTGAAAATGCTAACTCTCTCTTTGGATGTTTTATCTCGAATATTGAACCTAAAAATATAGAAGAAGCATTAGGAGACCAAGACTGGATCTCTGCAATGCAAGAAGAGTTGGATCAATTTAAGATAAACAAAGTCTGGAAACTAGTTCCATTTATAGAAGGAATATCTGTGATTGGAACTAAATGGGTTTTCAGAAACAAGATGAATGAATCTGGTGAAATAACCAGAAACAAATCAAGATTGGTTGCCAAGGGATTTACCCAGACTGAAGGCTTAGATTTTGACGAGTCATATGCACCAGTTGCCAGATTGGATGCAATAAGACTCTTTCTAGCCTTTGCAGCTCATAAAGATTTCAAAGTTTATCAGATGGATGTCAAAAGTGCATTCTTAAACGGTGAACTTGCAGAAGAAGTTTATGTTGAGCAACCACCTGGCTTTGAAGTTTCCTCAGAAAGTAGAATGGTCTATAAACTACAGAAAGCTCTGTATGGACTGAAACAGGCTCCAAGAGCATGGTATGAAACTTTAGCCAAGTACCTTCTGGAAAGTGGTTTCAAGAAAGGTGAAGTTGATAAAACTTTATTTACCTTAAATCATGACGGGAAACTACTCTTAGTTCAAGTATATGTTGATGACATAATATTTGGATCTAAGGACAAGCAACTTTGTAATGACTTTGCAAATCTCATGAAAAGCAAATTTGAGATGAGCATGATGGGAGAAATGAATTATTTCCTAGGATTGCAAGTCAAGCAACTCAATGATGGAATATTCATTAGTCAAACAAAGTATGCGAAAGATATGCTCACAAAATTCAATCTTAAGCCTTCTCAAAAGAATGCCAAGATACCTATGAGCATTGGAACCAAAATGACCTATACTGAATCAGATAAAAGTGTTGAAGAACATAAGTATAGGAAATTGATAGGTTCACTACTTTACCTCACTGCAAGTAGACCTGATATTCAATATGCTGTTGGAGTATGTGCTAGATTTCAGACAAATCCAATGCAAACACACTACAACATTGCTATGAAAATATTAAGGTATGTAAAGGGTACAGTAGATGTAGGATTGTGGTATCCTAAAGAAAGTGGATTGAGTTTAGCTGGGTACTCAGATCGATTATCTTTGGATCACGCTGATAGGAAAAGCACCTCAGGAACTTGTCAGTTTCTGGGTACTAGACTTATCTCATGGTTTAGCAAGAAGCAAAACTCAATTGCAACTTCTACCACAGAGGCTGAATATATTGCTGCTGGTTGTTGTGCAACACAAATTCTGTGGATACAACAACAACTTAAAGACTATGGACTCGATGAAAAGAAAACTCCCATTTTCTGTGACAACACAAGTGCTATTGCGATTACACAGAATCCTAAATTTCATGCCAGAACAAAGCACATTGATGTTAGACATCACTTCATCAGAGACCATGTTGAAAAGGGCAATATAGAGATACTCAAGATTGGCACTGAAGACCAACTTGCAGATATCTTCACTAAGCCACTACAAGAAAGTAGATTCTTAGCCTTAAGACATAGTCTTGGACTAATGGAACTACCAATGAACTGAAAGAGTTCAGGTATCTGGAACGGGCATCCAGAGAAGAGGTATCTGGAACGGGCATCCAGAGAAGAGGTATCTGGGCATCCAGAGGAGAGATATCTGGAACGGGCATCCAGAGAAGAGGTATCTGGAACGGGTATATAGAAAAGAGAAAAGAGAAATCTGGAACGGGTATCCAGAAGTCAAAAAGGCCAAAGAGCAAAAAGATAGCTTAAGATCTCTGAGACACGAACTCAGATATCTGAATCACTCTATAAAACGGGAAACACAAAAGAGAATAGTATAACTATCTGCAGTCAACTACTCTCTTGAAACTCGCATTATTTCTATCTTGATGAAAAACTTGGAAAAATCCTAAGTATAAGACAGATTCAGATGCAAACAGTGTCCTTGGTCATACAGAATTGTGATTCAGATAGCAAGTCGCCAAAACTCATTAAATGGGCACAATTACACTTGTTGATTGTGATCATTGCTGAAGAAGCAATGGTGACCCTCGATGAAGTTAAGCGATTGATCTGTACGGTGGAAATTAATTCACAGTAAATAGTGGACTGTTGAAATTCAGACATGGCCCACTAAGCATTTAATGCCGAGCTAGCTTTTGCTCACGCCTGCTTGCAAATCACAGATACGTACACACAAAATCAATTTGTATGTATTTGTCTGTTGGGATTCAACTGCTATATATATAGGATTTTGGCAAATGAAATCACTTTTGCCTAATCCGAAAATTCATCTTGCACAAAAATAGCAATTCCTTCTCTTGATTCTCTGCAAACCCTCTATAATCTCTGCAAATCAAGATTAAGTTTTTCTGAAAAGAATCACTGAATCAAATCTCTTTCAAACACCAATTTCAAATCCCTACACTATATAAAGAGATGGCCTCCAAGAACTCTTCAACACAGAAATCCCAAACCTCCACTGGTACTGCTGAAAAGCAAGCACCAGAGTTGGTTATTGTAAACAACCGACTGGTAGGAGTTTTTAATCCTGACCATTGGACTTCAAATCACAGAATGATTTGGGGAGGTGCCATGGTTGAGGAATACCTCTCTGCTGCAATAGAAAACCAAACCGATAGAAAATTGATTCTTGACATGCTTGAAAAGGCACAAATCAAGGGTTTTCTATCTGCTCGCCCAAGTGGAATTTCATCACTCGATGTGTTGGAATTTTACAACAACTCCAGGATTATTTCCTGTGTTTCTGAAGGCACTGAAATAGTGTCTATCAAAACCTCAGTCCAAGGAAAGGAAATCCTTCTGGACTTAACAACTTTCTGTAAGTTGTTTGAGTTTCAAAATCTTGGAAAGGATTTTGAAATAAACACCAAGGATGATGAACTCCTTGAAGGTGTTAAAGAACTTTACAGTGACGTGTGTGATCTTGAAAAATCAGATACACCCACTGAGTTCAAGCTTGCTGACATCCGAACCAGACATCTGTTGGTTAACTGGGATGTACTGGTTCACAGATGCTTTGATGGTCTACAAGGAGGTGCTGACCAGATAAGCCAAGAACGATGGATCATGATGTTCTTGCTGAATCAACAAGACAAAAGGCTGGAAAACCCTTTTAATTGGGGAAAGTACGCCTTTCAGAAGTTTGTGAAGAAGATTCAAGGCTTCGAGCCTAACATTGTCAAAGGACTAGCTAAACCAAAGGCCACAGTAGGCTATGGTTTGAAGATATGCTACTTGCTGGAAAAGCTTGGCATTAAGCTCAGAGAGACGGCTGAAATAGCCAACAGTAACCTACTCTATAAATATGAGTATACAAACTTGATGAAAAAGCTTACTGGGTCTCAGAAAGGTTCTAAGAAGCGAAAGTCTGAAAAGGTATCTGAAGAAAAGGTTGCGACCAAGAAGCCCAGAACTTCAAGAAAGAAGTCTGCTGGCAAATCAGAAGACACACCCAAAGAGGTTGTCAATTCTCAGTTATCTACAAGCATGGCAGATGAACTCATCAATGCTGAAAAAGAGTTATCAACTACTGAACAAGTAGACTCAGCAAGAGAAAGTGCTTTCAGAAACGTTGCGACTAATGCAGAAAGCCTTCTGATGAACTCATAAATGCTGCCAAAAGTGGTGAAAAGCACCAAGCCCCATCTGCAGAAACCGAAGGAGTAATGGACCAATCAGTTCCCAATGCTGATGAGAGCTCTGACGATGAAGATGATGAACTAGTGATCTCTCAAGTCCTAGAAAGAACAAAGAGGGCTAAGGTTATCAAAGAATGGCGGTGGTAAGGTATCTCAAGAAGAACCTACACCACAAAGTTCTTGAACCTATAGCAAAGGTTGTTGGTGCAAACACATCATCGTGGAATGTTTCTCTTGCACAACTTCGTAAAGCCACGATGAGTGGTATTTTAATCTTGCGAATCTTGATGGAAACACCACAACTAAAAATCTGGAAGAACATTCTACTGATCAATCCTCTGCTTCCAGACAACCACAACAGCCAAAAGTGGTTGATGAAATGGTAAATGAACTCCATTTCGAATTACCAGCAATACAGTATGTTGAAGAAAATCCTGCAAATGAGCAGGTTCCCCAACTCACTGAGAGGGATCAAACTGAGACATCTACTCAGAATGATCAACCAGGGGAGGCAACTGAGTTGCATACTCAGGAAAGGTGTGAAGTACCAGAAACTTCAAACAAAGAAACTGCACTGGGACAAGACGACCAATGTATAGAAAGGTCACAAGTTCCAGAGACAAATCGACTGGCGCTCGGGTAAATGGTGGTTTAACTCTTACCTTGTGAAAAATTTTATACTTATAAATCTTGTTACCTCATAAGAATTTCTTTGTTACAGGCTGAGTTAGAAACACAAACACAAGAGGAAGCTGAAAAGCTTACCTCAGAAACTGAAAAGGAGGTTCCCTCAACCTCGTCTCTTAAGAAATCTGAGCCTGAACCACAGGTAACTTTTTGATTCTTAAGATGACATGTTTCAGTGAAATGTTTATGTGCTTATTCATTTAAAAATGTTTCTAACAGGCTCCAACTGAGATGGAAGAAGATAAGGCAGAAATGCCAGAGACAAACCCAGAGACCAACAATGTTTCTGAAGAACACATCACTGAGCCTTCTAGCATGAAGGTATATGACAAATCTAGTGATAAGTATTCTTCATCTTGGGTTATCTTATATCTCTTCTAAAAATATTCAATACTTTCTACTCACAGGCTCAATCAGAAGTAGAAGTGGAAGGGGACAAAGTTGAGACATCCCCTGCACCTATGGAAATTGATGAGGCATCAAGGCCTTCATCACAAGAAAAGATTCCAGAGACTGCACAAGTCTCTGAGAGACAAATATCTGAGCCTCCCATGGAGGTAATTGACCACTCAGATATCTGACTTGTCACTTAAAGTTTTTCTTGATAAAATTTCCTAAGTATTGTGATACTTTTTAACTCTCAGGTTCAAGAAAGAAAGGTTGATGAGGACCAGACTTCCAAGTCTCCACCTCACAACAAGATATCTGAGACACCAATTGTCTCAGTAGAACAAGTCTCTGAGCCTGAAGTACTTACTCAGGTAACCCAGAAACTAAACTTCTACCCAGATATCTACAAAAGTTTTGAAGCTCACACAAAACTCTTTCTTTCAGGCTCAAACAGATGCAAAGCAGGTTCCCATTGAAGCGATAAGGGACCTACTTCACTTCTTCAAAGCTCACACCCTGCCAAAGCATATTCAATGCTTCAAAAAATGGCAGAAGTTAAGGTGCTCTGATCTCTCTGAAATATTGAGAATCACAGATCAACCAATCAGACGAGCACGAGCTCTTGACTTGGAGACATATATCCATGCAATGTTCCCTATCGAACAATACACAGTTGCGACCTTATTGCATAAGGATTTCTCCAAAGAAGTGGCGCATAGTTTGATACATGCCTTCGAATAGGCAGATGGTCAGACAAGATTACAGATGGCATTCAAGCCAGTCCTGCCCCAGACTCTGCAATTTATAGCTTCTGAACAAGAAGAAGTTAATGGGCAGAAGATCACTATCCCGGAAGTGATCAATCTTGTATCTGAAGATGATGAGGAGGAAGAAATGAATGAAAATTACTTTGATGAACCTCCCACTGACCATCACCAAAAGGATGATAATGACAAAAAGGATGATGATGATGCCCCTGCACCAGGGACCGGAGGAATTTCACAGAGAAACAATGCCTCAGCTGCTGAAAAGCAAACTGAGAAGACTTCAGAGAAATCTCCGTCTTCATCACCTCAGAAATCTACTCATCCATCTTCCCAACACGCAGTTACTGCTGAACAAGTAGTTGAGCTTTCTGAAGAAACCGATCAGAAAATATTAAACAGTCAAACCAGAAGTGCTCAACTCAGACAACTGTTGGAAGAAGAACAACAGCTCCATCTTCAACTGGAAGATCAAATAGCTAAATCCAAAGACAAGCTTGATCAACTACAAGATCAATACTTAGAAGAAATGATTGCTTACTCTGAGGTTAAAGAGCTACGGGATGCTGTGCATGATATCACCAAAGAACTCGATACTGAAGAAGTATCCGAAGACAAGCATGATGCTAAGGCTGCATCATCTTCAAAAGAAGTACCATCCTCCTCCCAGAAAGGAAATAAACCAATCTCTGAGATGGTTGCTGGACTCGATACAATCGATGAAAATGTCCAAGAGGATGAAGATCACTGGGCTGATTACTCAGATGATGAAGAAGACAAGACTTTGGCAGAACACCGCAATGAACATTTAGCGGTTTCTCACTTGAAAAGGAAGCTGATTGCTCCTACAATATTCAGCAAACTGCCAAATGTCCACTCCCATGAATACATGAACAGATGCCAAGTACTGACTCATCTGAAAAAGGAGATGTCTTCACAGAACAAGGAAGTAATTGCCTCCGTCCCCTCTGAAATGAGAAAGTTCGCTGAGCTCATCACTCAGAGAACAACTAGCATAGTCATTTCTCAAAAAGATCTGGGAATGATAAGGGACGATGATGCGTCTTTAGCTGAAAAAGCTTTTCAAGAGGCAAGTTACACTGCTGGAAAAGCAGATGCCATCCTAGGCCCATTGGCAGAGCTCACTGATAAGGACAACGGACTTATCAAGCAAAATCAGGAGCTCAAAGCCGAACTTCAGAAGTTGGTCACTGCCTATAATTATCTACAAGGGCACTTCAACTCTCTCTCAGATTCCTTTATGAGACTGAGTTAGCCAACAATGACTAAGGGGGAAAGAATGTACAAATCTGGACCTCGAAGTCAGGGGGAATGGGAAGAAGTAGAAGAAAACAAGAAGAAATCTGAGTCATGCGGCTCGAGAAGGAAGAAGAAAACTTCCACCACCACTCAGAATCAATGAACCCTCCTCAAGCCAAGATGCTTTGCAAATAGTAGCTGCTTCCCAGAAACCTACTGAAGGAACCAAAATGATAACAAGGGCCATGGCACAGAAACCTCCAAGGAGTACCAAGGCTCCAAGGAGAAGACAAGTTAAAGGGATTGATGAATCTTCTGAAGAAGAAGAAGAAGGTCAAATCAAGTCCCAGGGCAATGAAGAAGGCTGTAAAACTCTCACAAGATCTAATCTTGATGATGATGAGGAAACTGATGAAGATGAAGCTCCTCTTCACAGAAAAAGGAAAATTGAAAGCCTAATCGAGCCCATAGTCGCAAAGCCCTAGCGGGTAAAACACCCTCCGAAATACCAAGTCTATCCAGGTGGTGGTTCTTCAAGCAACAACCCAAAGAGAATTCAAGACGGAGAAGGAGCAGAGCTGAGCAAAGACAAAGTCAACTTCCACTCAGGCCAGAAGAAGCCAAAATAGAGTATGTGAAGTGTGACAATGATTCCTCTGTCTACAGGTGCATCAATCAGAAAAATGGCTATTGGATTCTGGAACTTAAGCATCTATTGGTAAATTCAAGATTTCCAGAAACAATCCATAAACAACTTATGGCATGGAGAAAGGATAAGCCAATCTTGATCAACACCAATCACATTAAAGCCTGGTTGGATTTTGAAGTTGTCAAGAGAACTGAAGCCATGAGAAAGGACCTCTCTGATGAATGTCCATATGGAAAGCCAGATGATGTGCACAGAATTCTGAATATCACAGGAACAGGCACAAGAGCAAGACTCGCTGTGGAACCCTATGAGTCGTTCTATCTAACAGAAGATCAATACAAGGGTGACATCAGATATCTGAAGATTATCTACGAATACTTCAAGCTTTCAGATATCAGAATAGAGCATGCCTGGAAGTGGGAAAAGTACCTATGGGTCAAACATTTTGCCAAGAAAAATCCTACCAAAACCTACAAAGAGGTCTGTGGATTTGCCAGAGACACAGAGATGCTCGTCAGAACTCTTCTCTATGATTATTCTGATGACATCAAAAGGTTTGGAGATAGGAAATTTGCAAACTGATCCATAGAAACACTGTTGAAGACTTGAAGAGTTGAAGACTTGAAGACTAGTTTATTAGGATGTTTACTTGGAGCTTGGTTACTCCTGTTGTCCTAATTTACTATGTAGTTTTTGCTGACTGAGTTTAACTGTTTTATGTATTGAAGTTATCTGTAATCTTTATTTGTAACTTATTTGAATAACTTACTCTCAGATAGTATTCTATAAAAGATAACTTGTCAGCAAAGATCACACCTTGTGATTTGGTTGATGTCTACTTTCTGCACTTAATTAAATCAATTTAAAGATATTAAGAATAGATTAAGTGTTGGATTGTTCACTCATCCAGATTTGTAATAGGTAAAGATAGTCATCGTTGAATGATCAAAAAGGGGGAAATTTGTTGGGAAATTTCTTGAGAAATTTGTTAGGAATTTTGTTAGATATCTTGTTAAGAATATCTGTTTAGTTTTGATCAGCAACATGATGACTTATCTTAGTCTCAGAAAGGTGATTAGTACTCTTGGTTCACTTGAACATTGTAAAAGAGGAAACCCACTAAGTATGATAGTCTACTTAATCTTGTATAGGATGTTAGGTCTCAAAATGTAATTTTTATTTTATGAAGAGAAGACCAAGAAGAAGACATCCAAGCAGAACAAGCTCAACGACATTGAAGACTTGAAGAAACTGCACAAGATTGTCAACTGTTGTTCAGATACCTTAGCCAGATATCTTGAAGACACGAATAGTTTCAAACAAACTGTGTCACAAGAGATATCTGAGAAATAAGAGACATATCTAAAAACAAGGAAAGTGTCCACAGATATCTATTCTCAGATACCTTGAGCATTAACCACATTTCTGAAAAAGAAATATATATATTGCAAACAAAGTTGTTTCAATAAATAAGTGGTATCTGAAGATTGAAGATAAGGACGTGCAAAGAATCAAACAACACTAGTCTCTGATACAAAGCATAGTTCCGTTGGCACTACAGGACAAAAAGTATAGTACAATGCATTTAATGCACGTACAGAGATGTCAGAATAAAAGCAATGGCAACTTCTGAAGAAGAAGACAAAACACCTTAAGATTATACACAGATATCAATAGTTTGAATTTGAGCCTAACGGATACTATTCAAACGGCACTCAAATTCATCTATAAATATCAACACTTAGACTGATTGAGAATACACCTTAGACACACGACATAACTTGAAAACGCTGAACGTCTTACTCTCTCAAAGCAACTTACTTACTCACAAAGCTTTCTGTTGCGACCAAAGCATTTGATCTTGAGTAACACTGAAGTTCTAAGTGTCCTGATCCTAAACAAGCAAAGCTATCTGTGAAGGAGTTGAATCAAAAGATCAACTATCTGAGATTCATTCTCTTGAACAGATATCATAAGACTTGGGTCAGTAAAATCGAACAAGATACCATACGCTGTAAAGTGTATTAAGTACCTTGATTCACAGAGCTATCTGAATAACTGAATAAGTTATTAAAGAAGCTCATCTGACAACTCAAACCAAAACCTACACCATAACTGGCGTGGAGTACAGGAAGTACTTAGTTTGAAAAATCAGGGAATAACTCCAAGGTTACCGGAGTATAGGAAGTACTTGATTTGGGAAACTAAGGAATAACTCCAAGGTTATTGAGTATAGGAAGTACTTAGCTTGGGAAGCTAGGGAATAACTCAAAGGTTTCTGAGTATAGAAAGTACTTGGCTGTGAAAGCCGTGGAACAACTCAGGGAGAACATTTGGTTGGGAACCAATTGTTAAGAATCTTAGAATAGGTTTATTGTAAGGAGAACTCAATTATCTGTTCTAGTGAATTCTAGGTCTCTGATAGACCGAAGTGGATTAGTTGGAGGATTACGCCACCTCCAGATACCACTATACTTGCTGTGTTATTTACCTTTCTGTATTTACATTTCAGCAACACACACACACACACATTAACTGTTTCTGCACTTATCTTTATTAAGTCTTCCGCGCTCTGATTCTAAGTATCAGATATCTATTCAGATATCTGAGAAATAGCTTTTATCGACAAAAGTTTTAAAAGACTATTCACCCCCCCCCCCCTCTAGTCTTTGACTTTGCCGTTATCTGGACCAACAGGATCATTTAACTAATCTTCGAGTTTTCTCTTGCATCGACTAATGCTGTAATTGACGAGATTAATAATTAATTTGTTATACTTGAGTAGGGATATCATTACAAAGGTGGATGGTGTTGAGAATTGTCTCGGGGATGTTTTTCACAACAATTCTTGAGTGCTCAAGGTTCGATGGATGTATGATCATGATGATGCAAATACTAATCAGACTTCCGAGTTGTGGAATGGTACAAGTACTCATTGTTACTAATTTTTTAAAAACATATAATCGAGGCAAGAATGATACGTAAAATCAATGTAGTGAAAAAGTTTTCATTCTTATGATGATGATGATCCAATCTCAGGAGAACAAGTCTCCATTCGATTTTGATAAATATAACACCATAAAATTTCGGAGAGTTTAAAGGTATTGAGAATGCTACCATAAAGGTGCACCCTCATTCTCGGGAATCCACCCAGAAGGTCTGAAAGTTAGGCGTGTTTGCTCTAAAGCAGAAATAATACGGGTAGGTGATCCACTATATAAGAAATTTATCTTTGCGTGCACGAGTGACAACAAGGTGCGCGGGAAAGAATATGCACGTGATGGTTTGTGTGGCCAACATATCATGGGAAGAGCATATCAAGAATAATAGTGTTGGGCCCGACCCACATGGGGATGGGTGTTATAAAGGGTATCAGGGCTGAACAAATCGTTAACGTACAAAGGTAGACAGTTGGTCAGGCATTGCACAATGGGGACGTTGCATAATTTAAGAGGGGGTGAATGTAATGTCCCAAAATTTTAAGGAAATTAAATTGATAGAGATCGCTAACATACCAGTACGGTGCAGTTTTTTTGAGAATTCATACATAAGAACTCCTTAAAAGCATGATTTCTTTGGAACAATATTAGAAATCTTGGATGAGGCACTTAGATATTCTCCCGGTGTGCAGAAAATGAAATGTGTGGATTTGTGGGGCCAATATTTCACCCGAAGAGCAGTACATGGGTAACCGCTCTAGACAACAATAAGATGAAGTGTTACAAGACCACCCATATACCAGTCTGATTTGCTATGACGATAAAGAAGACCCAGTGATAGTATCTCACTTTCACGTCGACATTCACCCTCCTCACCAGTATTCACCCCATGTTAGTTATATGTTGTATTTTCTAGATACACTAGCATGAATTAACTTAAACTTACTGGTCATACTGGGCACCCAAACCCTACCTAGAACATTTTAGTTGAACATGGTCCACATCCGTACTGGATTCGAAAATTTAAAACCATACTTGGACCAAGATTTTAGGGTTGGGTCGAATCGAGACCCATTCTAAGATATTTTTTAGTAGAATTATACTTCTTTCTTGGATGCACAAATTAATATGAAAGATATTACAAAATCCTAAAGACAAACACACATAGTATTTTTATAGTATTTCAATCAGGACGGATTCTACTTTATTCATACCAACGTGTACAATCCTGTTTAAAATAATTATGTCTAGGTCGGGGTATCTTCTGGAAACTGCATCGTATCCATGTAACAAGACCCAAACACTACATAGATCGGGTCACAATTGTAAAATCCCGGAAATTTTTTTTAAGCGTCAATTTGAATTTGCTTTTGAGACGAGTAAATCATTGGACTTGAGTTACTATGCGAGAAACTAATTGGGCTTGAAAGGAATTACGGATGATGAAGGGGAGTAAAATGCCCAATTATTGGTTGCGCATTAGGGCTTATTTATTGGTTTTGTTTCTTTCCTTTCTTCCTTCTTCCGTTCACTTCTTCTTTCTTCATCCTTTTTTTTCCTTAATCCGTTCTCTTCTTTCCTTCGATCTTTACCTTCCCAAGGGTCGTGTTACTACCATTCGTACAAGTTATTGGACTGAAATCGAACTGTAATTGGGGATTGTAGATTGCGAGATTAGACCGGAAACATGGAAGATCGAATCCACAATTCGATTTGGATTGATTTGTGTTGTTTTAGGACTGTCAATCATCGATTTGAATGGAGGAGTTGATGGGTAATCGATTTCCATAGCCTTTGCTTGGATTTGGAGGAGTTTGGTTTGATTTCATGGAGTTTGGAAAGTATTAGGATTCGTAGGGACTGATTTGAGAGATTTTGAAAAAGTATAAACCCTTCCTTTTGAGAATTTGAAGGCGCCAGGGACTTATCGCAATTTAGTAAAGTTTTGTTAATTGTGAATCTGCCCAGACGGTGAATCGGGTCTTCTTGTCAAACCTCTGCCTTGATGTTGAATTAGCAGCTAGCTCAGTTGGTTGGAAGCATTGCTGCATATGAAGGTCATAAGTTCGATCCGCACTTACCCCAGAATATTTTTAAGCCTCGTTTGTGCCCAGAAAATTACCAGATTACCCCTGAATGTTGCAGAATTACAATTGTACCCTTCCACCATTCATTCCCATTTTTCCTAGCTCCAGAAAATTACCGTTTTACCCTTGTTACCATATTTCCCCAATTCCGACCTATAAAACCGTAGTAGAGACTAAGCGGGGTTTACAAGTGGTGACTTTGGAGTATTCGATGTGCAAGCTATTGGAGGATCATGCGGGTATTTAAGTTTGACTTGGAATTGTATCGACTTTGAGGTAAGGGGAACTCTTGACACTTTTGCTTCTATTTTCCGTATATAAAATCTATATGTATAGTTTTTGATTGACAAATAAGTTATGGTTATTATATCATGTTATGGGACTTTATATAATAGTCTATTCAAAAAAAGGATCAAGTATGTATATCCCATAAATTGTGTGTTCGATTTGCGAAAGCTATTTTGTGAAAGCATGGATTATGTGTACGTACGTTTATGCTCATCGATATGCCTATGAAGTGTGTGTACCCTTTCGAGGGATTGTCGTGCTTTGAAGTACTCCCAGTGTTATGTGTGTGGACCCCTATTGTGTTAGGGGATATGTTATGTGTAAGCCGGCTTGTGTGCCACCACGGTTTGTGTGGCCGTAGTGTATATTTGATTCGAGCTAAATGTGAATAGTGTATTGTGACTTGTGTTCCATGCAAATGATTTTTCGACTATGTTTGATATAAAAATGGAGTGTATATGTATGTAAACTTTTCGTATGTACTTGATCCGGGTAAAAGTGCCAGGAGCTCACCCTTACACCTTTTTTTTTAGATATTTAGTAAGTGATCGTACGAAGATACTTTGGAGTTGAGACGGTAGTCAGATGATGGATATGGGAAGACTTTTTAGTAGTTGCTGCGACTCTGAGATTGGTAATTATAAGATGATTTGTACTACTGAAATTGTTATGTACTGGAGATTTGTAATTGTTGTGAGGACTTAATGGATATTTAGATGTTCTGTTGTACCACTCTGAGATAATTTATGTATTTGAGGATTAAAGGAAGGCTTCGTCTTGGCGTGATCCCATCTCACGATAGACGGCCGGTCGCGTCAAAGTATTTTGGTTTTGGGGCGTGACAGCAATATAGTTTATGTTAGTTCAAATGATAATTTTTTGGTGCCCTCTCAACCGCCCCCAAAAAAATCACATGTCCGGGTCGGGGTATCTGCTGGAAACTGCGTCGTATCCATGTAACAAGACCCAAACACTACAGAGATCGGATCGCAACATAGTTTATGTTAGTTTAAATGATAATTTTTTGGTGCTCTCTCAACCGCCCCAAAAAAATTCACCAAAACATGTCAAGAATAATATTAGATTATTAGTGAAGAAAAAGTCTGGGGACCACTCAAAATTATTTCTACGGAAACATGTAAAGAATCATATTAGTGAAATTAAAAGGAAAAAAAAAAGTTTGGGGAGCCAGAGCCCTAGACCACCCGAAATATTTCCACATAAACATGTAAAACTCTATCCTCCCTCCGTTTGGGTTAAATTTCTCACGTTTCATTTTGGAAAGTTCAAATTTCAACTTCCCCTCCCTTAAATGGATAATCTCTCTACTACTTTATTAACTCTCTCTCTCTCTCATGCTGTATTCACTATCTCTCATATTTTACTCACTTTCTCTCCTACTTTATTCACTATCTCTTCTACTTTATTCACCATTCTCTTAAAATTTGTGTCTGGATGTGCGAGATGGAGGGAGTGTATGTTAGTCAAATTAAAAGAAATTCTTTTTTTTGGGGGGGGGGGGGGGGGGGAAGAAAATTCTATAGAAACATGTAAACGTTGGGTTACATTTTATGATTGATGTCCTTCTTTATAAACAACAGCTTTACAAGTTTACATGCTCCACTAAAATACCTTTTTTAGCATTGGGACCATTTGCCCATTTATGTTCAGGGTTTGGACCCTGAACAATTTAAAATATTCAAATGGTATGGTCTAATTTGGAAAGGGTGGGATCTGGACCTGGACCCGCCTAATATGAATGGGTATAGACGGGTAGGGCCTCTACTTAAACTATTGATGGGTCAAATAGAGTGATACATATGGTATAAAGTAGGATTTTACAAATTATGAAATAATATTATGTTTTAAATATAATATAGGAGTATTTAATAGTGTTCACTTTCATTATAAATACTTCTTTTAATTTTTTACAAACCGAACGTAGGATGACTTTATACGAAATGGTAATAACTTTGGATCATGAGTTCTAACTCATTGTAAAATTAATATGTTTGTAAATTGAGATATATAATCGTAAAAGTTTTAGACATTATAGGAATTCCCCGTCGAGTATCGACGGGTCATTTACTAATAATTATCTTATTCAAAAAAAAATTAGTGTGTATGGATTTCAAAATAGTTTATTGAATATAGTTTAGCTTCCCTTTTGGAGTCCACAATTAAAATAGAAGTTATGGACTTTAAATTATTTATTAAATATAGTTTAGCTTCTCTTTTGGGGTCCACAATTAAAATAGAGGTAATGGACTTCAAAATTGTTAATTAAATAGAATTTAGCTTGATTTTTTTAGTCCACAATTAAAATAGAATGGCCTTATTTGTAAATGTTATTTGAAGGTGTATTTTTTTGTCATGATTCCTTAGTAGTGGTTTATATATGTAATTTAACCTAAAAAAAATTAAAACAAAGTGCCCTTTACTAATGATACAGCATAAATTAAGTTTGCTGAGGGATAAACCTCAAACACGAACTAACTAAACTACTACAAGCAACACGGTCTGTACCCCGCCTCCGACTTGAAGGTCCGATAGATTGCTCGTCCGAACCAGGTCACCTGAAACAACTAAGTGGGGGGGCGGCGGGTTAGAACTGGATGCCCGGATTGCCTGTGTCAATCCGGTAAGAGACTTTACTCAAGAGAGAGTCGGAAGCTCTCAATGTAATAATTATGAGGGAGGTTATTGTTTAAGTGTTGCTTTCTTTTCTTGTCACTTACCCTTAGGTCTTGAACCTTGAGCTGTATTTATAGTTATCACATACTCATGAGGTAGCTCATGAGATGATGCCAAGTGTACGATCCAGATTCGGACACCAATGCTACCTTTGGCCCATGGCCCATTAGTGGACAGTGATCCAATACCGATAAGTGGGCCTAGGAGGGTAGTTTGGACCTTTTCCCTCTGAGAGTACTGTTCCGCCTGTTGGGTCCGTGTCAGCCCCTCGGACAGACCTGTCTGCTTGGTTGGTCTACCCTTGGGTGACTCTGGATGTCCGAGCCAAGAGTCCCACGGAAGTATCTCAGTGGTTCTGTTATACACGTCTGGTCTTAGAGTAATGGTGGCGTCCGAGGTCCTCTCGTACGGTCCGTTAGGCATCTCTGTACTGACCTGGTCAGGTTTACAAGTCCTTTCCATAGCTAGCTCGGACTAGCTGTGGGGAGGTAGTGACTTCGGCGTACTGGTCGATTCACTTTGGGCGGACCATGTGAGGTCGGACCAGTACTGAATTGGCTAGTTAAGCCGTGATGCGCTTTAGGACACGCTCTATGGCGCCCTTAACGGATTGGACATATTTCCGTATCAACATATGTCCCCCCAGTTACCAAGTATCTTAGTGGAAGATGGTTGGTAACTATGAGGGATTAGTCGTGTCTGTGGAACGTGTCCGAATCGTTAATTAAGAGAAAAGGGATAAAATCCCTTTTGTCGTGATCCGTCGTCCGTGTCCACAAGGATTCAATATATCTCTTCCCCCCCCCCTTTCCGTCTACAGTCCGAGTTATCGCATAACTGGGACTGTAGAGGAAAAGGTATTTGTATCCGAGATATATGTGTCCGAGTACGGTTAGGATCTGACGCAGCTGTGTGGAAGCTGTCAGTTGGGCCAATTGTTGAATTTGTCCTTTTCAAAAGCCCAAGAGGCCCAATAGGTTGCCCGTTCGGCCCACGAGAGAAAGATCCCGAGTAAAGAGACGCGACCGTTGGATCAGGACGAGATCAACGGTTGGGGCGCCCAGTCCGATTGATGTGACGCGTCTGTCCAGCATTAAATGCGATGTTCTGGCAGCCATCCATTCGCGAAGCGGTACAACCCTTGGATTGGAGAGGATCAACGGTTGGGATTCAAATCCAAGAGACGTGACTCTTGGTTACCCCAAAATGCCCTTATAAGTAGTCAGGTCATCAGTCATTTTCACACTTTTAGCGATCTCGAAACTCAGAGCAATCTTTAAGCAATTCAAACAACGCAAGGTCGATCCGAGCGACTGGGACTTGTAAGACTTTCGGGACATCCAGCTGAGATCTGTAACCTCGGTGCATTACCCCAGATCGATTATCCGTGGAAGTTCTCTGTTTGGATCTTTATCAAGTAAGTATCCTTCTTTGGCCTCATTTAAATTGCCTGTATTCGCTATACACCTATTGCATGTCTAGTGTATCTTCCCTTGCTGCTTCCATAATTGCGCCTGTCTTCAATAATTGACTTTTGCGATACCTTTGGTTTAGACAATAATTGATGTGTTTCTGCTGCATGCTCATAATATGCCAATTTTCTTCGTTGATGTCTTGTACTCCCATTTGATAAGTCCTGTCCGACACAACCTGTCTTGACCATGCATGTTTACTTGTAAATCAGTGTGGGTTGTCGTATTTTGCCATAAAGTTTCTTCTTTTGTCATCGTGCCATAAGGGGCAGATCATGGTGCCAATGGCACAGCTGCATGTGCCGGTGTCTTGGGGTCCCTGTCCTTCTGTGTGTAGAAAGTCTTAGGGTTTAGACTTTTTCGCGGACCTCTGGACTTAATAAGACATATAAATGAACTCTCGGACAATAACAATCATCGTTTCTGATCCGTTTCCTTCTGCCCTAGGATGTCCGGGAGCGATAGTCAAAACGTTCGCGTGGTGCGGGATTACCAGGATGGAGTAGGTTTGGGCGATGAGTCCGTGGATCTGAGCATGTCCGTAGGAGACTTTCTTGTGGACGTCCCTTCTTCCAGAGATTCCGACGCTAGGCACGGAACCCACGAAATAGATAACCCCCCGACAGACAGGCTAGTGATCGAAGGCGGTGTTGATGAGGCGAGAACGTCGGTCCAATCTCGGACTATAGGCGGTGTGGGAAGGCATATAGATCCGAATGTGCTTCAACTCGAACGGGCAGGCGACAGCGAGCATGAGGCTGATGACGTGGAAATGTTCGAGGACGGAGTGGAGGATCGTGTTCAGGTAGAAGCAGGTCCGTCCAAGCCAAGCACGTCCGGAAGACCCGAAGGTGTCCTCGAGGACGAAGAAGATGGTGAGGAAGAGGAAGGTGAGGGCGAGGAGGAAGAAGAAGAAGGATCTCCTGTCACTCGTCCCCCTAGACGATCCAGTCGACGGATTGCATTACATCCCGCTGCGCCCGTCCAGTCCAATCTTCAAATAATCGAGGGTCGTGGTGCGAAAGCTGCCCGAGTAAAGTTTCCTCGTCCTGCGTCCGCTGTTACCATAGTGGATCGATTTGGAGAATTAAACGCGGACGGGCTGCTTCCTACGTGTCCGTCCAGGGTCAGGGCGGAGGACATCCCCGAGTGGAGGCGGAAGTGGGAGATCCCTGATTCCGTCGAAATCATGATTCCCGAGCCTGGTCACGCCTTTTACAATCCGCCCGCCGGGTATATGTGCGTGCATGAGGTAGCCTTCTCCTGCGGATGGAAAATTCCCATTGCCACAGAGCTGAAAAACATCCTGAACCATATTGGTATAGGTCCGAGTCAGGTTATCCCCAAGTCCCTGGGTAACCTTATTTGCTTTGTAGTCTTTTGCAAGAAGAAAGGGCAGCCTGTAAACTTCGAGAATTTTAGACAGCTATTCCATGTGTCGTTCAGTCCGGGGAATCCACTATTCTACACTTTCATGAATAGGAAGCCCTACAACTTTATCTCGGACTCCATCTCGTCATTGGGATCAAAGTGGTGGGACAAGTACATTTTCGTACGCATGGCCCTGAGACCAGGAGAGTCCGAGAGGCAAAGAGAATAGTGGGGGTTGCCCACAAAGTTTCTGAGGGAGAGCATCCCGGACTGGCGCCCTCTTCCAAAGAATGTGGCTCCGTGGGTGGCGGCCATCCACAAGAAGTATGACCCGCCTACTTACCCGTTTCACGGATTGATCTGCCAGCCACTTCCCTACCTTTGCGGACTAACCGGTGAGGTAGAAGTGGGAGGGAAGACGGACTTCAGTAAGGACTCGCTGATTGGAGACTTAGACATTCTCCCTTCTTTTCATAATACCTTATTTTGTGCACAAGTGTCCGCAATTCCGATAATTTTTCTTTGGCTCGTCTGTTTCTAACGCCCTTGGTTTACTGTGCAGCTTACTGGTTTGACTACATCATGTCAACTCTCGGAGAGAAAAAGAGGTTGCAGAGGGAACAACAGGCCCTTGAAGTCGCAGCTGGTCAGAGGACCAGGATAATCAATACTTCCTCGGGTCTGCCCATGTCAGATCCGAAAAATGCTGCAGTGTTTGCCGCCGAGGAGGAAAGGCGGAGCAAGGCCGGTGAAGATTCCCAGGCCTTGGCGGTGCCTGATAAGGGTAAGGCTCCTGCTACGCGGAGTGCCACTGCCAACACTCAAGCTCCACCCCGAGACGTCTTTATGCGGGACGCCATTGTCTCGGGACGAAAGAGGGCGGCCAGCTCGGAAGCTCCTGCTGCAGC
Source organism: Plantago major (assembly GCA_026545765.1). NCBI lineage: Eukaryota > Viridiplantae > Streptophyta > Magnoliopsida > Lamiales > Plantaginaceae > Plantago > Plantago major. The sequence continues at coordinate 27,380,274 of CM048841.1, read as the reverse complement.
GAAGAGGCAGCAGTTGTCCGCTGTCCTTCCTGTGGACCAAGCCGCTCTGGACAAGGAGTACGAGCGTGCTTGCGGACTCCCAGAAATGGAGCGTGTCGGAGGGTTGGATGCTCAGACGTGGGTAAATAATCTGTCCTTAATTTTCTTGCTTTGTTCTTAATGTGACACAAACATAACTTGTATCTACTTCGGATGTTTCCCCAGCTTGGGTGCTTCATCAAGGCCATGCAGTGGAAGGCTAGTGAACGGGCCACCATCGAAGAGGACCTTCACAAGGCTGTGGCCACATCCGCGGATGAGGCGGAGAAAGTGAAGCAGCTGGAGATGAGGTTGAAGGAGGAAGAGGTGAGGGTCCATAAGTTGAAGACCAGCTGGGAGAAGATCAAGGCGGAGCTCGACCACCAGGAGAGGTTCGTCGACAAGGCAATGCGGGCTTTCCTGGATTTTAAGAATTTCCTGGTTGAAGGCCTCCGATATGTCCGTCTTTACGCTGGCCGTGACTTCTTGAATTCTGCTTCTTTCAAGTTTCTGACGGCGGACAAGTCGGATGCCGCCCGGCTGGATGGGTTTGTGTCCGCGATCGGACAGCTGCAGTCCAAGGGACTGCTTCCACCAGACTTTGACTGGAAGGCGGAGGGATTAATCCCTTCTGCGGATGCGAATGGTGTTGAAGTGCCCGTTGATAGCGTCTCGGACGAGCAGTTGGCAGCGTGTGAGTTCGTGGAACTGGTCACCAATGAAGGTGAGATTGAGATCCAGAACGGCGGGCCTTTCCTCCCGAGGTTCGTCCCGGAAGCTCTTCTGAAAGTGGGTCTTGTACCCTTTGATGATTATCGAGCCTTCTTGCAAAAGTGGTTTGCCCTTCCCGTCCGCGTTCTCGATCTTCCTGCTGATTTCGACTTGTTCGCCCACGCTCAAGCTCTTGCTGCGGAAGCCACCAATCGGCCCGAAGCTGAGGAGGCTGGTCCAAGCCAGACTGGGGCCTGAAGAGAAGTCCGGGGTATGCCCCGTTAGAAATTCTGTATTTACTGGCTTTTCCCGTTGTATCTGCATCTTTTGATAACTCGGATTATCTTTTCAAATTCATGACAACATTCCGTATCTTATCCGATGATATGAACTTCTTATGCTTCCGAGCGTTTACTTGCCCTCTTCTTCGTTCCTTTCTTTATCTGTCGTTCACAAGCTGAGTTATTATAAATTACCCATCTCTTAAGCGCACGGATCGCTGGAGATGGTATCTGATGTAGAAATCAGACTATCATCTTTTCGATACCCGGACGGTTCGTCCCTTGGGATGCGAGATTCTTCTAGAAGGAGGAAGGTGAAACAGTGGAATAGTCATTATGACTACGTCTTTTCATCTTCTTAGTCGTCGGATGATTGACAGATGTCAAAATCTGACAGACTTATTGCCACTATAAATAAGGGTGTGGTAATTCTCCCTTTTTCACTGTTGTACTTTCCCTTATTCTCTCCAGTCTTGGTAATGTCGGAATCGAGCGATGATGCGTACGGTCACTGGGTGAATTGTGCGTGCGGAAACATGCATCCGCCCATCTATCCGGGCAGGGGAACTTGGCATGATCCGATCGTCCTGGATTATGAAGGTGAGCCCCCTCAATGTCCTGGAATAGCGGAAGATCGGTGAAGAGGAGCGTGTTGACGCTGAAGCTGATTCGCAGGAGAATTCGGATGCAGCAGCAAGCTCGCCAGGCCCCGGGCGGTGGCTCAGAATCCCAAGGTTCAACTTCTGGGCAATGGTGATGTTCAAGGCGGGGTATGCCCCGTGGTAGCATGTAACTTTTTCTTTGGTTTTTGTCGGACTGTAATATTTGTACGTAGATGTTCGAATAATTTTTTATATAATTCGAACTATTTTTCCTCGAGTGGAACTTCCGTCTTTTCCTTCTTGCAGACCTCGTTGGCTAAAACATGCATATTTTTTGTAAAGAATGGCTAAAAAACTCGGACGTAGTTGATGGGCCTATTTGGGCTTGACTATATAAATCCGTCTGGCCCAACACTGTTCAACCCAAATGGATAGTTTAAGCCCATTGTCGACGTCGAAGTTCTGACGTGTCGGACGCACATTGGTTTGCCACTTCTATAAATACTGCAGATCTCTCTTGGCCTCAGTCTTGCAAATCCAGCTTCCACTTTCCAAATCCACTCAATAGCAAAAAGACGGTTTCTTGAATAGTTTCCCCCTCTTGACTCCCGTACACTCTCAAATCGGCACTTATCCTGGGTTTGAGAGTGGAGTGGGTCTAGCGGGGAAAATCGTTGAAGATCAGTCACCGAAAAGCATAGATCTCGGTTTGAATGTATATCTGCTCATCTCCTCTGTTTTCTTCCATCTCTACTTTAATGGCTCAAATCTCTCTTATGTTGGAAACAGTTTCCGAATTTCAAGAGAGTTTGAGTCTTTAAAGCCAGTGCGGCGGAAATCTCTTCCTGTCTGCACTTTGTTTTCCCCGGATACCGGACTTGCCTTCCATGTTTCGGTGGTATTCTGATGGATTCCGGCATGCTTAAGCGTCTTCTTGTGTGCAGGTAGATTATGTTCCTGGTCTCCGCTTTGACACGGAGGAAGCTTTTTCGTACGGCGAAGGACCTTTGCTGGGGGATGACGTATCTCCAGAGGCATTTTCTGCCTTTTTCCCGTAGTGTTCGGATAACGATCCGTGATTACAAATGGTACAGACAATATTAAGTGTAATTCGTCTGGGTGCGAACGAAATCTCTTGCTTTCTTTGTAGCTAATCGAACATTAGAAATCGAAAGATAGAGGTTGTATTGATTTGTCGGAAATTCAATTACAACTTGGGGGCGCTCTGGCCAATGACAAAAGGATCAAAAAGGAAACAGAACTGACGGAGTTCCGTGTAACAGATGGTTGATATTGCAACGATCGATCGACATGACGGAGCTCCGCGCAATTTTCTTCAAGCATAGAACTTCTGGAGGTTTCTAGCATTCCACGGACGCCTGAGGAGACGTCCGTTCTCATCTTCTAACACATAACTGCCATTTGCTTTGGCCCCAACAATCTTGTAGGGTCCTTCCCACTTGGGCTTGAGTTTTCCAACATTGCCCAAGATGTCGGCCCGTCGGAGCACTAGGTCCCCGACTTGCAAGTTTGCCGCATGAACGTTCCTGTTGTAGGCTCGGGCGGCGGTTGCCTGATACCTAAGGATGTTCGCCAGTGCATCAGACCTTTTCTGTTCAAACATGTCCAGCTCGAATATCCGAGCTTCTCGGTTCGCCTTGTCTTCAAACTCTTGGATTCTCAAAGTTTCAACAGCAACCTCGGATGGTATGACTGCCTCTGAGCCATACACCAAAGAGAAAGGAGTTTCTTTGGTCGCAGTCCGTGCAGTGGTGCGATGCGCCCATAGCACGCCTTCCAGGTCGTCCGCCCAGCTTTCTTGCGAGGTTCTCAATCGCTTCTCGAGGATTTTGACTATTGTTTTGTTTGTGGACTCAGCCTGTCCATTGGCTTGCGGGTATCCAACAGATGTAAATCGTTGCTCGATTTTGAAGGACGCCAGCCATTCCTTCAGCCTATGTCACGAGAATGGGCACCATTGTCCAAGACGAGAATCTCAGGCGCCAAAGCGGCAGATGATATTCTTCCGGATAAAGGTTACTTTTCGACTCTCTGTAATGGTCGCAACAGCCTCTGCTTCTACCCATTTGGTAAAGTACTCCACAGCCACAATGAGAAACTTCTTCTGCTGGGTACCCCTAGGAAATGGTCCGACAATGTCGATACCCCACTGATCGAACGGACACGCTATGATTGACGGAATCATAGGGTTCGTCGGGCGATGCGGATTGTTTGCGTAGTATTGGCAATCCTGACATCTCCGGGCGTGGTCCGCGGAGTCTTTACCGATGGTGGGCCAGTAATAGCCTTGTCGTATGATTTTCTGGGCGAGGGTCCTCCCCCCGGAATGACTCCCACAACTTCCGTTGTGTATCTCTTCAAGCACGGTCCGTGCTTCTTGAGGGTCCAAGCATCTCAGGTGGGTCCCGGAAAAAGATCTTTTGTATAGATCATCGCCCAGCATAAAATACCTGTTTGCTCGACACTGCACACTCCTTGATTCCTTCGGATCGGCTGGTAGAGATCGGTCCTTGAGGTAGTTAAGAATGTCGGTCATCCAGTTCCTCCCCATGTCGAGTATCATGCCTGCTGAACTGGAATTCATGACGGATGAGTCAGTGATGGTGAGTAGAATTACTCTCCTTGTGTCCAAAGCCGCCGTAGCAGATGCGTATTTTGCCAAGGCGTCGGCTCTTTCGTTCCAAACTCTGTCAAACTTTTCCAGGATGAATTCCTCGAAGTGGCTGGCCTCATTCTTGAGTAACTCGAGATACTTGATCATTGAAGGACCCTTCGTGGCAAAATTTCCTGAAAACTGGGCTTGGACAAGCTGTGAGTCCGTATAAGCTTTGACCTTCCGGGCTTGGAGAGACTTGGCCAGTCGCAGCCCCGTTAAAAGCGCTTCATACTCCGCCTTATTATTTGTAATTTTGAAATCCAAGGAAACCGCATAGTCAAGCTCCGCGCCCTGCGGGCTCCTAAGGTAGATTCCAATTCCTCCCACTCTTCCAGTGGAGGAACCATCGACTTCCAATGTCCAAATATCAGAAGGATGTTCCTTGATTTGGAGGTCTCCTGCGAGCTGCGATTCCGTTTTGGTTTATTCCTTGATGATTTTCGTTCCGATCTTTGTCGAATCGGGTTCTCTGGGATCATCAACGAGTAGAAACATTTGGTTGACCCGAGTTTCCTCCTCTGATGAAGGGAGGGGTCGATTGAGGAACTGGGCTTCCTCAAAGTTTTCTGGGTTAAACTTTGGAGAGGCTGGATTTCGGACTGCATGTTTGGTGATTAAGCACTCGAACACCGGCTTGTCGGGGACTTTCTCCGAATCTTTTTCTGGATAATCTGCCAAGAAGTCGGCGAGGACTTGAGCCTTTTTGGCTGACGGAGCCTGGTAGCAAATGTCGTATTCGCTGAGCTCGATCGCCCACTAAGAGAGTCGTCCAGATTGGTCGGGCTTTCCTAGGACCTGTTTCAAAGGTTCCGTAGTTAGTACCACTATTTTGTGAGATTTGAAGTAAGGTTTTAACCGTCTGGCGGTGTAAACCAAAGCGTATGCGAGTTTCTCGATCTTCACATATCTTGTCTCCGCCCCAGCAAGGGCTTTGCTAGGATAGTAGATCGGCAAATGCTCGTTAGCTTGAATCCGTATTAGGACGGAACTCATTGCCTCTTCCGTAGTTGCTAGGTAGAGGTAGAGTGGTTCTCCCTCGACGGGCTTGGAGAGCAGTGGAGGGGAATGGAGGTATTCTTTCAATTTTTCGAAAGCCTCAGAACATTCCGCGGTCCACACAAAGTTCTCTCCTTTCCGAAAGTGCATTTTTCCGGATTTAGTTTCATCCCATACTTCCGCAGGATGGAAAAGCAATTGTTGAGATGCTCGATATGCTCTTCCTCAGTCTTACTTTTAACGAGCATGTCGTCCACGTAAACTTCCATCGTCTTTCCGATCTCATCCTTGAACATTTGATTTACCAATCGCTGGTAGGTGGCTCCCGCGTTCTTCAGTCCGAATGGCATCACCTTGAAGCAGTAAACTCCTCCTGCCGCGAAGAAGGCCGTTTTCTTAACGTCCTCCCTGGCCATCCGAATTTGATAGAAGCCTTGGTATGCGTCCATGAAGCTCAGCAGCGCGCATCCGGAGGTAGAGTCGACCAGTTGATCTATCCGTGGCAATGGATACGGATCCTTGGGGCAAAATTTATTCAACCTTGTGAAGTCGTTACACATTCGCCATTTGCCTGGCGATTTTTCGACCAGAACGACGTTGCAAACCCAGTCGGAGTAGCGGACTTCCTCGATGTGTCCCGCCTTTAGGAGTCGATCGACTTCGGCGGATATGATTGCATCCTTGATGGGGCCAAAGTCTTTCCTTTTCTGTCGGATGTATCTGACCGAAGGATCCATGTTCAGACGGTGAACTATAATCCGCGGGTCGATCCCCTTCAGGTCATCGGAACTCTAGGCGAACACATCGCTGTTCTCTCGGAGACAAGCGACGAGCTTCATTTCTACTTCTGCATTCATTTCGGTCCCGATCCTTGTTTTTTTCTCGAGATCGCCAGCAATAATTTCGATCTCTTTAAGGGTCTCATGGGGCTCAATTCGCGTTGTTCTAGGAAATTTTTCCTTCTGGCTTCCTATTCCGACTTGTGAGTCCTCCTTTCTGGGTGGGAGGACAGTAGGCGCGTCGGGAGTCACTGTGACTGTCAGCACGGGCGCAGACGCCCTTCTTGTGGACATGATATAACATTCCCACGCTTCTCTGACATCGCCGAGCTCTTGTCTGACTCCAAAGGCCGTTGGGAACTTCATCCTGTTGTGGAGAGTAGATGAAACAGCTCGGAACTGGTTGAGACCTGGGCGTCCGAAGATGGCACTGTAGTCGAAAGTTTGTTCGACCACCACAAAGCGGACTTCTTGTGTCACCCTTGCCGGAAAGGTACCGAGAGAGACATGCAACATGATACTTCCGAGGGGTCGAACAGTTCCTCCTCCGAATCCTAATATGGAGGTGTGCACTCTGCCATATCGGACTCTACCCAATTCCATCTGATCTAGTGTCCTTTTAGAGATGATGTTCGAGGAGCTTCCGGTGTCAACCAAGATCTTATTCACTCGGTAGGTTGCAATGGTCAAGGAGACCACCAGTGGGACATCTGGGTTTTCGATGTCTCCTCCCCCTGCCGTAGGAGGAGGAATTTCACTGTCATCGAACGATATGGCGTTAGTGCCTGGAATCGCCGGACTAGCATATGCTCGGTCGTTGTTTCGGAGGTTTTGTGATGCGCTCCTTGCGTTCTGCTATCTCCCCCGTTGGTCCTCCCATAAGTGTTGATCACCCCATGGGGCATTTTCCATTTCGATATCGTCAAGATATCGGTAAGAGCGTTAGTCCGTGGGGTGGATAGTGGTTGTGAGGTGGCAAAGCGATGAGTGGGGCGGTGGTTCCGTCATCCTCTCCTCTCTCCTTTGCTCCGTTCTATCTTGTCGCGCAGGTTCGTCCTTATAGATATGCTCCTTCAGTTTTCCATCCCTTATCAGGTGTTCCACTTCTGTCTTCAGCTGAATGCAGTCGTCCGTTTCGTGTCCGCGACACTTGTGAAACTTGCAATAGCCTTTCGCGTTCTTACTCTTACGGCCGTGAGGGGCTTCGCCATTCAGCGTCGACTTCTTCTCAACAATAGATGCAAGATGTCGGATCTTGTTGAGCCGGGTATAGTCCGCATATCGTCTTGGCGGACTTCTCTCCCTGTGAAAACCCCTGTCTCTTTGATCCCTTCTCGAATCGGACTTTGCCGGGCGTTGGTCTTGCTTCGCCGGATCCTTCGCTTTCTTGGAGCTGGCCCTCACTGGAACATTCCTTCTGTAATCCTCTCCGTATATTACCTCCTCGCAGATATCCTCTAAGTATTTTTCGCTTACCTCTTGACTCGAGAGTTTTCTTCGGAGTTCCGAGTTGAGAGTATTAGCATACAGGTGTCGGACCCGCTCTTTAATACTGTGTGGCTCAACCCGAAGAACCTCCATGTGAAAACGATCTAGGAAAGTCCTTAGATCCTCATGTTCTCCCTGTATAACGCCTGCTAGATGCTCCACGGTACGTTTTCTCCTCTTGGATTTGCCGAATCGAGCCAAGAATTTAGAAGACAGGTCTGCATACGATTGTATTGATTTATTCGGCAAAGAGGTGTACCAATCCATGGCAGCTCCGAAGAGAGTGGACGAGAAAGTGAGGGCTTTAGTGTTGTCGCTCATTCCTTTGGAATCCATCTTGCTGTTGAAGCGGGTTAGGTGACCCACGGGACAAGCGTCCCCATAGTAGTATTCCAAGTTTGGGATCACTTGGTCCGAATTCCTGTTTCTCTCCTTCTCTCTCATGATACTGTCACACAGGGGATTCGGCGCGCTGGTAGTTATCTGCTCGTGATCTTTTACGAGACGTCCGAGGCTTTGAATCTGAGCCTCTAAAGCCTTTTGCTGGACATAGATCTCGTCTGCCGTCATGATCTCCCCTGTCCTCGGATGCATGGCCACATCCACGGGAAGGTCGTTCATGTGGGCTCTTGGAATGGTTTCCGCCGCTTGATCTCCGTCCCTCGGGGGCACTGGGGGTGGGGCTTCCGGGCGTCTATCGTTCACGTCTTGATGCTCTCTCCTCACTTGGCGGCTTCCTTCCCCTCGGATCTGAGAGGCTGACGCCCGCCTGTCCAATAGATCTCGCAAATCCTCTTGGGGTCGCTGATCCCCCAATCTACCTTTCGATTGGACGGTTCTGCATTCTGAACATTCGGCTCTGCCTGTGGAGGCGTAACCACTGGCGGAGTGGTTTGTTGTGGAGGAGCATTGTTGGACCCCATGCACCCTTGGATGATCGTTAGCAACCTGTCAAATTGCACTTCGCTCAATCCAAGGTCGTTAGTGCGGACAATGCGTCCATCAGGCATCGTGAATTGTTGGGGTGCGGGTGGGCCTTGAGCTCCTGTCGGAGAAGCTCGGGCCGCATCTTCTTCCGAGGAAGGACTGGCAGTGCGTCCCTCACTTGGATATCTTCCCCTTACGGTCGCAGCCCTGCGTCCCCGGGGGCTCGGTGGTGGAGTTCTTACTTCTGTAGTACCAACTCTCGTTGTTCGTCTTGTTCTTGCCATCGGTTCACTTGAAACACAGATGCTCTTTGTAAGGTTCCCACAGACGGCGCCAAAATGCTGAGGGATAAACCTCAAACACGAACTAACTAAACTACTACAAGCAACACGGTCTGTACCCCGCCTCCGACTTGAAGGTCCGATAGATTGCTCGTCCGAACCAGGTCACCTGAAACAACTAAGTGGGGGGGGGGGGGTTAGAACTGGATGCCCGGATTGCCTGTGTCAATCCGGTAAGAGACTTTACTCAAGAGAGAGTCGGAAGCTCTCAATGTAATAATTATGAGGGAGGTTATTGTTTAAGTGTTGCTTTCTTTTCTTGTCACTTACCCTTAGGTCTTGAACCTTGAGCTGTATTTATAGTTATCACATACTCATGAGGTAGCTCATGAGATGATGCCAAGTGTACGATCCAGATTCGGACACCAATGCTACCTTTGGCCCATGGCCCATTAGTGGACAGTGATCCAATACCGATAAGTGGGCCTAGGAGGGTAGTTTGGACCTTTTCCCTCTGAGAGTACTGTTCCGCCTGTTGGGTCCGTGTCAGCCCCTCGGACAGACCTGTCTGCTTGGTTGGTCTACCCTTGGGTGACTCTGGATGTCCGAGCCAAGAGTCCCACGGAAGTATCTCAGTGGTTCTGTTATACACGTCTGGTCTTAGAGTAATGGTGGCGTCCGAGGTCCTCTCGTACGGTCCGTTAGGCATCTCTGTACTGACCTGGTCAGGTTTACAAGTCCTTTCCTTAGCTAGCTCGGACTAATGCCGAGTGGAAGGGCCGTCGCTCAACGGATAAAAGTTACTCGGGGGGCATGAGAGGCGGTGGTTTACCCTGCGGGGAGGTAGTGACTTCGGCGTACTGGTCGATTCACTTTGGGCGGACCATGTGAGGTCGGACCAGTACTGAATTGGCTAGTTAAGCCGTGATGCGCTTTAGGACACGCTCTATGGCGCCCTTAACGGATTGGACATATTTCCGTATCAACAAAGTTGACTTTTTTTTTTTCTTTTAAAACAATACAAATTGCCCTATGAAAATGATACCGCATAAACAAGTTAGACACTTTTCTTGTTTAAATTGTAAATAAAGTGTTACATTCCCATTTACACTACATAATCGCCATCCAACGGCTTAAAATAATGAGCCATTTTAAGTTGGTGGAAGCTAATAAAAACGATGAGAACGAGTACTCTTTCCAGTGATATCGCGGAAACAAGTTAATACAATGCATTATCCTTTTCTTTCGGATACATTTTATATAGTAAGTATTTTAAGATATGGTATATAATTAATTTATTTAAAGATATACCTATATTATTAACAACATCCTGATCAATGTTATTAATTAAAACATCTATATTTCAACATTAATATTTTTGCATATCAGAAAAGAACATATTTCATTAACAATATAGACGTTTCAATTAATAAAATTGAGTATTTTATTTGATATCCTAAGCTTGTTTCTAATCTAGAGAGCCTGTCACTCTGAAGAATTTGTGTATTTTATAGGAATATAATAAGTCTGGACAGGTTTGAATTTTAATTTTGCAGAATTGTGAACAATTAAAAGAAATGTGATTAACTATATATGATTATTGAGTACTTAATTTAAGTTAAATTGGACCATTTATAATAAATATGTAAATTAGATTTTACTTAAAAAAAAAATTTGTTTAATTCAATTAAATTACAAGCTCTAATGCAGCACTAATAAAATCAATGCATCATTCAAAAAAATTTAATATGTCTTCTCCAATTAAATTTCAAACCCTAATTCAACCCCAACCAAAGCAATTCATCGTGAAAAAACAAGGATAACCAATCTTTCTTCTCCATCTTCTCCAATTGAATTAAAATCGATCAATTCACATTAACCTAAACCCTAATTCAACTCGAAAAAAAAAGGCAATCCATTATCAGAACAACGATATTACTTACATTCATATATTTCACAAATTATTTATAATTAAATGCCACAATAACACGTTACGCGTGTTATCACGTTATAGTATTATATATGCATATAAACAATTATACGCAAGTGCTTAGAATCCAAAAGTATCTACAAGTCGAAGTCAACAAGGAGTGGATCACGAGTTGTAGTAATCCAAGATGACGAAGTCAACTAGGTCTCTACTTACAAGATCATAACTTGTAGGTCTCTGCTGAGGAATAGGTGGTTTCCATTCTTATATATAGAGGGTCATACATCGAAGACAATACACGTGAAGCAAGCAAGAAAACCTTGAGTTTATATCTAGTAGATTCGCATTTTTGTCATCCAGTTTTCTGAGTTGTTTCTAATTAGAATTCTCTGTTTGTTTCAGAAATTGATAGGTAGATTGGTAGAGGTAATTATTTACCATTACTCAGTTGTTTTGCATCAAGAGATATTTGTAAGAATAGATCTAGAGTAGTTCTTTGTAATCATTATCAACAAACGTATAGTGGATACTTTTCGCCTTGAGGCTCGGTGGATTATAGCAATATAATCTGCTAGAAAGTTATCTCGTTGTCTTGTCTATTTCCGTTGTTTATTCTGTTGAAGTCGAGGTTAAGTTTCTAGGTGTAGTTTTATTTAGTCGAGTTTAGTGTCTTGAACACAACTAAAACTGTTTTATACAAATTTTGGTGTTCTCGACACACTGAACTCCATGTCGTAGTTAGTTCAATATTGAATCCCGGTCCAGTTACTATTTCAATTATTTTTTTCTCTCAGTCTATATATTGTAACAGATGTTGAAGCTTGGTTTTGGAGAGTATTATCGTCTCTATAACTACACCTTAAATTGCTTTACACTTGCCCCTCCATGGATATAGGGTGTAGTTGTGTAGCTAGTATAGAACGAGGTATTCTTCCCACCTAGTTCGTATTTCTTGGTCGCATCTTAAATTTCTTTCCATTTATTTCTTTGAAGCATTGGGTGTAGGAGTGTGATTAGTATGTGATATGGAGCATTGGGTATTCTTCTCACCTATTTCGTACAATTTATGACTGGATTTTAGATTGTTTGCCACCTGCTTTGATAAATAGCATAGGGTGGAGGGATATTGGCAAATATATGTTGTAATATGATGGAATTGACCACGTCATAAATTAATTGCCAAACATCGGTTGTAAACACTTAACTTTAGTTGGAACAAATTGCAATTTGTAAACTTCATTTTTCTTCATTTTCATCCCCACATCATTTTGTTTCAAAGAAAAATTATAAACTCTAGTCGAACAAATGTTACACTTAAGTAAATTCATATTATATATGCAAAAAATTATAATATTAATAAAAATGCCAAATTACTTTCATTAGAAAAACATTATTAATAAGAATAGAAAAACAGTGGAGCATCGACTGTCGTGCAAAAAGGTTGGGATGCAGGTGTTACAGGGGTAAAAATGATTCAAGTATGGTCTAGATTGAAGCAGGTTAGGTTACAATTGCAGACTATCACCACTTATTATTCTAAAGCTCAATTGCGAGTTGTAGAAATGATAACCCAGGTTGAAACTTTGCAATCTGCGTTGCAGCTTGACCCGCTCAACACTGATATATTTCAAGATCTAAGTATTGCTTGCTAAAGATAGAGGAGTCCATTCTTCAACAGAAGTCCAAGATCCATTGGCTCCTCTGTGGAGATGGAAATAATCGGTTTTTTCTTGTCAATTTGAGGACAAGAGGTGTTTCAAGTATCCATGTCCTTGTTATTTCAGCTGGAGATCAATTGAATACCCCAGCTGGCATAGAATCAGAGGTTATCTCTTTTTATAAGGGTTTATTAGGATCACCTGCTGATGTGATCATAAAATGTGCGTTTTTATCTACTTTTAGACTCTCGTTTTTTGTCCAAGATTCAATATTTACATCATATTATGGCCAATTATCAACTTCATGTGTATTTTTCAGGGCATGATCGCGTGTTTAAGGAATTGCAAACGTCATATTTATGCGAAATCGAGGAAAATAAGGAAAATATGTTGATTCGTCCATACACAGAGTTTGAGGTGTCCAATCAAGGCATGTGACCAACCAATGCGAAGATAATTAAAAATGCCACAACATTGTAGAAGACCACTTTTCGAGAAAATGAGGTTACGAAATCCGAAATCAAGCCGCAAGACGAAGTGGGCCGCATTTGGGCCAGACTGCTAACTGTGGTCTGAAGGCCTGTTTTTCAGGTCCGTCAGGCCACGCCCACCATTTAACCTTCTATATACATCCTAGACTGCTCGAGCATGAAAATTACACTATAAATAAGTGTATTGGGGTCTCATAATCACACATCGCAATCAAACGTAGCTCTCTTGAGAGAGAAACAGTCATCGGGGAAGTGAAACCCCAAAACAGCAAAACCCTAACCGTTAGCAACCTGGAGGAGGAAACCCTAGCAGCCAAGAATGAATACATCAAGAGTAAGCTTTCCTTTCTCTCTATTTTCGATACTTATTTGTGTGTTGTTACTATGACTATAACTAGCTAAACATTTTTTGTAAAGACAAACCGCTGAAACTATGCTGTGCTATTTCTTTATATACCATGATATATTAATGAATTGATTATTAGACATAATTCGTATTTGTATAACTCTATTCATCCGACTCTCTTTATTTACTTGCGTATTTATTGATATACTAAAGGGGTCCATTATAAGGCGTTAGTAGAGATAATCAACCTATTGTTTGTCTTAATTCTCTGGGAATGAGACGTGATGTATTGTTGAGTGACACAACAATTTCATTGATTGAGTGAGGGTGCTGGTACTAACTGCGACTTGATATTTAGCAATGGACCTTGATGTCGCTAGAGGCATATATGTAGTCTAATATTCAGGAAGTTGGGAGTAGCACGGTACGAGCTAGGTTGGGGATCCTTTACACCTTTCCACCATTGATTACAAAATTGTTAGAATTCAACTACATTATAATACATCTGTCTGCTATTTTCATACAAAAATACTTTCGTTATTTGCTTGTTCCAATGCTAGATGTCCGTGGAGAATGACATCCCGAGTCAACTTTCTGCTATTCTGTAGATTTGTAGGCTTCCAACTGAATATGAATTTTAATCTTTTATTGTACTTTGGAATTACAGGCATACAACGATTAACAAATTTCTGAGTGCACATCACCTACTTCTATTGACTTATCTGTAGACCTTGCAGTGATACAGCAGGGGAGTATGTTGTCTTTGGATCAGAGGAGAGGTTTGCTGGCTCCTGTCACATCTAATGAAGTCTGGCTTGCTCTTCAATCTATTGATACTACGGCCCTGGGTTCTAATGGATTCTCTTCTATGTTTTATAAAGGCGCTTGGGGGATAATTGGTCATGATATCGTAGTTGCTATTAAAGACTTTTTCCGGAATGGAAAATTATTGAAAAGTATCAATACTTCTCTTATAACTCTTCTGGCAAAGAGTTCTTCAGCTTCCAGTATTAGAGATTACAGACCCATTGCTTGTTGCAATGTCTTGTACAAAATTATTTCCAAGTTGCTTACAAATAGGCTAGGTAAGGTTGTTGGTACCTTGGTTGGACGTGAACAATCTGCTTTTCTCCCAGGAAGGTACATTCGGGTAAAATACACAAATGTACCCTATGTTCTTCGAAATATGCACGGATGTACCTCATGTTCTTGATATTGCACGAATGTACCTCATGTTCTTCAAAAGTATGAACACTTGCTCCAATAATGGTGTGTGTATTACACTCTCCATTTGTGCAAGTGGGATTTTTTTAACATAAAAATCTTAAATATTCACTAATTATAAGAATAGTAAACTTATTTTTTTTATAAGATGAAAGACTTTAATAACAAATATTATGGTAGTTTCAAAAAAATATATATATTAAGGATTATATAAAATTAAAAATATTTATTAAAGGTACAAGTTAAATATGAAAATAAAATGAAGGAAATAATAGGGTTTTTTTTCTTTCTAATTTTTTTTTTGAAAAATAGTATAAATGTATTAATATAATTTTCTAAAAGAGTTAGATAGTTTCACTTAAACATTTTTAGAATAACAATAATACATAATATACACTATATTTTCAGAATTCTTTTGTCTTCAATAATTTTAATAATTTTTTGTATTGCTAAATATAAATTTTGATAATATCACTACAATAATTTTTTACACTTGTATGCTTAAAAACGCAAATTCACTTGCACACATGGAGAGTGTACTACACACACCATTATTGGAGCAAGTGTGCATAGTATTAAAAAACATAAGGTACATCCGTCCAATTTCAAAAACATGAGGTACATCCGTGCATATTTCGAAGAACATAGGGTACATTGGTGCATTTTACTTGGTACATACATGATAACACCATCCATGCTCAAGATATTATTAGAGGTTATGGTCGTAAAAACATCTCTGCTAGATGTACGATAAAGATGGATCTACAAAAGGCGTATGATTCCATTCAATGGGCCTTTGTTGAGCAGTTTGATGTGTGACAATGAAATGTGCGATATAGCATACTTTTAGACTCTTGTTTTTTTTGCCTAAGATTCAATATTTATATGGTTTTATGGTCAATTACCAACTTCGTGTGTATTTCGTAGGTCATGATCGCGTTTTTGAGGAATTGCACGATTTCAGGCGCCAAAACAACATAACTGTGCGAAATCGAGAAAGTTGAGCAAATACGCAGAATTGGCCGATGTACGGAGTTCGAGGTGTCAAAACATGTCATTTGACCAGCCAGTGCAAAGATTATTGAAGATGCTACAACTTTGTAGAAGACAACTTTTCGAGGAAACGATGTTACAAGCCCGAAATTGCTGAATAAAGCAAACAGATTCAAATCTGTGGGAATCGCACTCTACGGTCACCTGTGGACCGCAGAAGGGGTCTGTGCGATCCTGTGTGGACCGCAGTCCACTGAAGTTTCATTTTTCAGTTTGTTTTCTGGCCTGTCAGGCTAGGGCCCGTCTTCCTAAACCTTCCTTAATGACCAATGGCGGTTGGAGCTCGGAATTTTCAGTATAAATAAGACCATTGGGGTCTCAAAATCAAGAGAGAGCGGAACGGAAGGGTTCCGCACAAGAGAACGGAACGTTAAGGTTCCGAAACACAAAAGCAGCTCTCCGAGAACCACTCCTCGGGGAAGTGAAACCCCAAAATTCTAGCCGTCAGCAAGCAATCAAGGAGACTTCAAGACTTCCGAAGAGCATCAAGATCGATCATCAAGAGGGGAATCGAAGAGGAGAAGTTGAGGGTCGACACTCGCCATCTTCTTATGGTTTAGTTGTTTCAAACATGATTTAGTTCAGTTTACAGTTTATTTACTTTCAGTTATGTCAGGCTAATTCACCTGTGTAAGCGTTAGCCGGGATCTTTGATTACTTGGTTTATATATGATGGAAAAGTTTTAGCATCAATGTTGGTTATGCGATTGTTGTTCATACATGTGCTGTTTGAGGAAAGATGCTTTGTTTGTTTATGTTTTCGCGTGACATGAGTATTCATTGCACTAGATTAGGAGATGTCAGCTGTGTCTATAAGTTGATATTATGCCTGAGGTTTGTTGTTGAGTTAGCCATTGGTGATAGCTTTGAGCTAGACGATAGTCTACATAGGGTATCTTTGCTGACTGCGCCTTGGTATAAGATATGTGACTTGTGCGACTCTTCAGCCGTAACTATCGCTATATGTTATTCCTGATATAAACCGTTTATCAAAGTGAAGGTTAATGCTTACATGTTTTCTTTATAAGTTCTTAGTTCGTCAATTCTCATTACAATTACTTTGCTGCTTACGTGTTTATTTTTCTTATTCAAAAATACAAAAAAAATCTGTTATTTATTTTATATTGAAAATCAACTATTTAATATTCTATTTCAATCGAGCATTATTCCCGAGAGAACGACATCTCGAGTTAACTTACCGCTATAAACTGTGTGTTAGTTAGCTTCTGGCAATTATAAATTTAATCTTTGATTGTATTTAGAGATTACAGATTCCACAACGAAAAATTACAATTTCTGAGTCCACATCAAAATTTGGCGCTGTTGCCGGGGAATAATTAGTAGATTGCTTGCGTAGAACTTATTTGGTTATTTTCGAGCAGTATCTACTTTTATACTACAGGAAAACTCAAGACGGAAGAAGAAGACGAAAGAACTATCACGGAGATCAGTATGCCGAAACCAAGAAGGAGTGGAATTCGGATCTAGCCACATGTAAGGGAGTACGGATTTGATCTAACCCTGATTAGTGCATTACCAAAGTTCGGAGGCAGAGAAGGAGAAAATGAATGCAAGTTTACGTATGCATTCGAGTCTATTGTCGAGCAGTTTCCGACGAAGGGGCTAACCGATGATGAGCTGAAATTCTGGTTCTTCATCAAAACACTGGAGGTAGCAGTAAAAAGATGGATCTAAAGCAGAGGTCAGTGAATGTGAAGAGCTGAGGAGTCTGTTCTTGAAGAGGTTTCTAGGGCTTGCAAGGGTTATGAGAGAAAGGAGAATGATATCCACTTTCGCTCAAAAAAAGAAGGAATCTTTTCATGATGCATGGGAAAGGTTTGAGGAGATGCAATACAACTGCCCCCAACATCAGTTTACTTCGCGACAACTCTATGAGTATTTCTACATAGGAGTTAGAGCGGAGTTTTAGAAACCTTATAGACGTAGCTTTGAAGGGATCATTTATGGGGAGTTCTTCTAAGCAAGTACTTGAAGCTTGTGCAAGTGTTGCCTAGAACTCAAGGTACAAGAGTGAGCAGTTGAAGGGGAATGAGATCTTCGACAAGATGGAAGCGATGGAAGAAGTAAGGACAATAGCTGAAATTGAGGAAGAAGTGCAATGGGCTATGGGTCAGAGCGTAGGAACTCCTGAGTACTTGGATAAAAGAAGCATATCGAAGGAAGTAGGGAAGAAGTACCAGAAAGAAAACCTATTGAGCTGAGCATTGAAGGGAAGGATGAAGTTTCCAAGATCAGCAGCGAACAAGTAGTCGATAGCATCGTAATTGCTAAAAAGGGGTTGGAAGAGGAGATCAAAACCCTCAAGGAACATCATAACCAAAGAGGAAAGGCAGTGCTGGAGGAACTGGAAAACGAAAGCGAGGAAACACTGTTAGGAATATCTGTTTAGTTTTTTATCAGCAACTTAATGACTTATCTTAGCTCAAAAAGGTGCTTAGTACTCTTGGTTCACTTGAACACTGTAAAAGAGGAAAATCACTAAGTATGTTAGTCTAGCAAATCTTGTGTAGGATGTTAGGTCTCTGAATGTAATTTTTATATCTTTGAAGAAGACCAAGAAGAAGGCATCCGGCAGAAGAGTTCAACAAATTTGAAGATTTGAAGACTGCACAAGATTGCTGAAGACGAAGGAAATTGGTCTCATAAGATACCTATGTCCAGATATCTTGATGAAACAAGTGTTTTTCAATAAACAGGTTTCGCAAAAGATATCTAAGAACACAAGGTTTTTGAACGAGGAAAAGTTCCCACAAATACCTACCCTCGGATACCTTGGACAAAACTTTGTTTCCAGGAAACAATATTTTGATAAAGTATCTGGAGATGTGAGAGTCTCTTGAAAAGGACGTGTAATGCTTCAGAAAGCATGCATAGTTCCATTGGCACTACAGGACAAAAATAGTACAATGCATTTAATGCGCAGACAGAGACATCTGAACAAAAGAGGAAATCTCTGAAAAAAGACAACGTCTTCTGCAGTACTATTTACATATATCAATAGTTTGCATTTCATTGAGCCTAATGGATACTATTCAAACGGCATGATTTTCAACTATAAATATCAACACTTAGAATGCTTGACACACACACTGATAATACCATGAACACAGAACTGAATATCTTAAGCTTCTATGATAATACAACTAGTGGTATCTTTCTCTCAAGCATACAAGCCTTCTGCCTACTTACTCTTTAGCTTACAGTTGCGACTAAGCTCTTGAATTCTAAGTAGCACGAAAGTTCTAAGTGTCCTGATCCTTAACAAGCCTAGCAATCTGTGAAGGAGTTGAATCAAAAGATCAAGTATCTGAGTTTCATTCTCCAGAACATTTAACATAGACTTGGGTCAGTAAAGAACATATCAGCACACATTGTGAAGTGTGTTAAGTGACTCTTGTTCAAGAAGGTAGTATTACATAACTGTGGAAGTTATTAATCTACCAATCTGACAAACTCTTCTTAACCAACACCATACACGGCGTGGAGTACATGAATTACTTAGTTTGGGAAACTAAGGAACAACTCCAAGGTTACTGAGCATAGGAAGTACTTAGTTTGGGAAACTAAGGAACAGCTCAAAGGTTTCTGAGTATAGGAAGTACTTGGCTGGGATACGGGGAATAACTCAGGGGGAACACTTGGTTGGGAACATAGTGTAAAAGGAAATCAAGAGATAGGATTATTGTAAGGTGAACTCAATAACTATCTTAGTGAATTTCTAGGTCTGAGAAAGGTCGAAGTGGATTAGTTGAAGGATTACGCCACCTTCAGATACCACTATAAAAAGACGTGTTATTTACTTTCAGCAATTTACTTATCGTTCGCTTTATCCTGCTAAGTATTTAAACACATTATATCTTGTTGAGCACGTGCACTTATCACAGAAAAGTCTTCCGCTCTCTGATTATAAGTATCAGATATCTTCACACATATCTGAGAAACTGTTTTATCGACAAAATTTTTAAATGACTATTCAACCCCCCCACCCCCCCCCCCCAAGTCTTTTACTTTGCCGTTATCTGGACCAACAAGTGGTATCAGAGCAGGAGGTTTCCAAGCCTTCTGCACTGAACCTAGATCCCATATAAGTGCCCGCTAACTGCTTTTCACCTACACTTAATTTGTTTGTTTAGTGTGATTTCTGCAGGATGTCTTTAAGTGATGCTCCAATTCTCAAGCCAGAGAACTATGAGAAATGGAAGAACAACATGATGCTCCACCTAGAAGCCATCAGTGACGAAATGATCGACGTGATAAAGAATGACCCCATAGTCATTCAACAACTCAAGCAGGTCATGGAGGTTTCTAATGGTAGAGACAGAGATCCCACTGATGAAGAACCAAGTGGTGGTTCCTCACAGACAGATGCGTCAACTAGTGGAAGACCTACTGGTGAAGTTGTTTATGAGCCAAAGCCCAGAGAGCTCTGGACATCGGAAGATGCCAAGAGAAATCGACTGGATGGTCAGGCTCGTAATATCATCATACGTTCCACTCCAGAGCATATACAGTGTAAACTATGGGGTGCAAAAATGGCAAAAGTGGCCTGGCAACTAATTGACGAAATCTGTGCCGGCACTGAGAAAATAAAGGAAAATAAGTTCGAAGTTTTGAAGCTCAAATTCCAAAACTTTAAACAAGGTCCCACAGAGACTCTTGAAGAACTAGATTTCCGGTTTACAACACTCATGAGTGAAATGGCTGCACTTGGTGAATGTGAGAGATACTCTAACTTTGAAAAGGTTAAGACTATCGTGAGAAGCTTGAATCAAAACTGGGAACATACTCAGTACTTTTATTTCAACCAAGGAATGTCAAATATCACTCCAGTAGAACTCTTTTCTGGCTTAGCTACTGTCAACTATGAAACTACTCAGAGAGGACAAGTGGTTGCTGAGAAAGTTCACAATGTTTCTTTAGTGACACAAGGTACTTCTGAAAAGAAGGATACCAAAGAAATGACTGAGGAAGATTCTCTTGCTGTAAAGCAAATGAGAAAATATGTCAGCCAGGAGATTTAGAGAAGAAAAGCCAAAGAGAAGCTGAAAAAGCATCTACGCTCAAACTATTACTAGTACAAAAATATGCAGCTGTCAAGCTCGCTGAACAAGCCAGCTCAGCAAGAATACTTAGGAAGCAGAAATCGGAAACGATATCTGTTTCTATTGTCAGAAACCTGGTAATTTTAAAAGGGACTGCCCTGCTTTCAATAAGCTAAAGACAGGTGACAAGAAAGATAGAAGGAACTTCAAGAGAGGTCAGAGAGCCATGCTCACTAAAGAAAGGAAAAAGATTCAAATCCAACTTGATGCTCTTGATATTGAGTCAGAATCTGAGGAAGAAGACTCAGATGACTCCAAACTACCTTCACCATAGTTATGTGGCATCACTCATGAATTGGTTGACTTTGGTCAAAACAAAAGGGAATTGTGTGGGGTTGCTGGGGAGATCTATCCAAATTGCTCCAACATTGAGCCTTGCCTAATGGCTGACAAGGTAACCAACATTTCTCAATTCGTAAACTATGAGAGTGATGAGGAAGGAATCAGAGATATAGAACTTCTCAGAAGAGAACTTGATCTCTACGAAAGAGAATTTCTAATGGTCCGAGCTAGAGCCGAAATTCTTGAAGAAGAAAAGAATTCTCTTGAAAAGGAAAATTCACAATTACTCAAGATATCTGAGAAAAAGGATGCCGAAAATGCATTTCTCAAAGCACAGATATCTGAGACGGAGAAGTCACACAGAAAGGCAATGGATATACTCCAAAAGGAATATAAAGATATTCTTTCTGAAAATGTGAAACTCAAAAAGAAAGAACTATCTTTTCAATCCTATGCCTAAGCTAGTGACACTCTTACTGCAGTACACTCTTATTTAAGATATCCTTCAGAAAAGGGACGACTTGGGCTAGACACACAAACAAATAGTTGAACCACTCTGAATAAGAGTGATGAAAGAATAACATTTGTTAGTGCTCAGCAAGATGGTTCCCAAACAACCTATAGCGTTGGTCAAAAAGCTAAGACTTTTAACAAAGGCAAGGAAGTTGCGACCAAACCTTTAAGGGAAAAACAAGTGGAAAAGGTTTTTGAAAACAAACCATGCACTAAAAAGTGCAATCACCCACAGTGCTATGTCTCTAGGAAAGGAAAAATTGCAGGAGCTGGCAATTTTCCCAATGTACCATTTTTCGGAAGAAATGATGATCCAGAGACTAGTGAAGCTGCTGGGAGAAGATCTCAGAAAGCAAAAGGTGCTCGAAATGGCATTGGATACAAAGCCATCGAAAAGATACTTGCTCAGCAATATAAACAAAAGCTAGACCGATGGATGAATGCTAGGATTGCGCATAGCAATCATCAGAAGTGAAACAAAGAACAGACTACGACCACTCTGAATGCCAGGGTTAGAAGGAATCTAAGAAGGAAAGCCGAGCTCGCTGAAAAGTCGACTCAGCAACCTGACAGGTATCTGAAAGCACCAAAGGGAGCACCAAGGAACACTCCAAGAAGGAAAATAGTTTTAAATGATAATGACACTAGTCATTTACCTAAAATTCCTCCTTATGTTCCAATAAGACAAAAGAAGGCCCCAAAGAAGTTCATTCAGAAATGGATTCCTACAGGGAGATTCTTTAGTCCGGAAGGTTCCATTGTTGGAATGAGAGCCTAACTCCATGTTTCCTTTTTTGTGCAGAACACTCTGAGGAAGAACCCGAAGTGGCATTTTGATATTGGATGTGGGAAGCACATGACAGGAGACAAAGCAAATCTGGTTAACTATAGAGAATGTGATAAAGGACCAATTATTAGATTTACTGGAGGAGATGAAAATCCAACCATAGGTTTTGGCAATCTGAAGCTTGGAGCTCTTACAATCACTGGAGTACTAGATGTAGAGGGATTGAAATATAATCTCCTAAGCATGAGTCAATTGGTAGACAAAGGGTACTATGTAAAGATCAAGTCAAAACTATGCAAATTGGTTGAAAATGAGTCAAAGCAGACAGTCTTGGTTGCTAGGCAGAAAGGAAGTCTCTATGTTGCTGACTGATCTGCCACAACTGAAGAATGTTTCATGGTGAGTCAATCAGGCCACACTGAAGAAAATTGGCTATGGCATAAAAGAATGAGTCACTTGAACTTCAAAACTCTGAACAAGCTAGCCAAGAAAGAGTTGGTGGTTGGATTACCCAAAATGACATATAGAAAAGATGGTGTATGTTGAGCTTGCCAAATGGGGAAACAATCCAAAACATCTTTCAAGTCTAAAACTAGACACTCCAGTAAAAGGCCACTGCAAATGTTACATATGGATCTTTTTGAATCCTCTGTAACTAGCTATGCAGGAAAGAAGTATGGTCTGGTTGTTGTTGATGATTACTCAAGATTCACTTGGGTTGTATTTCTCAAACAAAAATCTGATGCAAGGGTTGAGAATACTCAACTTGCTGAATAAGCTTGAAGTCATGAAAAATGACAAGGTATTTGTAATCAGAACAGACCATGGTACAGAGTTTTTGAACCAGTACATAAAAGAGTTTTGTACCTGCAAAGGTATACAACATCAACTATCTTCCTTAAGGACACCACAACAAAATGGTGTTGCTGAAAGGAAGAATAGGACGCTAAAAGAAACAGCAAGAACAATGCTTGCTGACACTGAAATAAGTGAAACCTATTGGGTTGAAGCTGTTAACACAGCCTGCTACACTCAAAATAGATGTTTAATCAACAAACACCATGACAAAACTCGTTATGAACTTTTGATTGGTAGACCCCCTAGTATCAAACATCTAAGAGTGTTTGGTTGAAGATGTTTTGTTCTTAACAATGGAAAGGAATACTTGAGAACATTTCAACCAAAAGCAGATGAAGGAGTATTTCTTGGTTATTCTATGAATAGCAAAGCCTACAGAATCTACAACAAAAGAATGCAAAAGATTGAAGAATCTGTTCTTGTAGTTTTCTATGGAGGAAACAAGAAAGTACCCTTGAATGAAGAACTCTCAGATAGGTTCAAAGAACTAATGATTAAAGATTCTGAAGAAGAATCCTCAAAAGGAAACAATTTTGTCATTCACTTAGAGGATGACTCTGACGGTGAAAAGCAACCATTGCTTAGTAACAACCAGATGACTCTAAGACATGTTGAAGAATTTCCTATTGGAATTTTAGAAATGGAACAAGTTACTAAGAACCTTCATCATGAAGAGGTTTCTGAGAATGAGATTGCTGAAAATCCAATCCCAGATATCTCTAACACTGAAAAAGTGTCAGATATCTATGACATTTCCCGTGTGCCAGATATCTCAGATATAGAACAAGTATCTCGTTAGGATCATAATGATTCACATTCAGATCAAAATGATATTGATCCTACTAGTTCAAAACCCATTATAAAATGGATAAGAGATCATCCTGCCAAGGATGTGATTGGTCTTTTAGACCAAGGGGTTAGAACTAGGAGAGCAATTGCTGGAAATGCAGATTCTCTCTATGGATGTTTCATCTCGAACATTGAACCTAAAACTGTAGAAGAAGCATTGAAGGATCAAGACTGGATCTCTGCAATGCAAGAAGAGTCGCTCAATTTGAGAGAAACAAAGTCTGGAGTTCCATTTGTTGATGGAATATTTGTAATTGGAACCAAGTGGGTTTTCAGGAACAAAATGAATGAGTCTGGTGAAATAACAAAAAACAAAGCAAGGTTGGTTGCTAAGGGATTCACCCAGACTGAAGGACTAGATTTTGATGAGTCATATGCTCTAGTTGCAAGATTGGAAGCAATTAGACTATTTCTAGTATTTGCAGCTCATAATGACTTTAAAGTTTATCAAATGGATGTCAAGAGTGCATTCCTAAACGGAGAACTTGCTGAGGAAGTTTATGTTGAACAACCACCAGGCTTTGAAGTTTCCACAGAAAGTAGAATGGTTTATAAGCTTCATAGAGCTCTGTATGGACTGAAACAGGCTCCAAGAGCATGGTATGATACTTTAGCAAAATACTTGCTAGAAAGTGGCTTCAACAAAGGAGATGTTGATAAAGCACTCTTCACTTTGAACCATGAAGGAAAATTACTTTTAGTTCAAGTATATGTTGATGACATTATATTTGGATCTAAAGACAAGCAACTTTGTGAAGACTTTGCTAAGCTCATGAAAAGTGTTAGAACTTAGGATCCCGGATTGGTACTTGAAACAAGATCAATAGACAATGTTGCCAACAATGTTGTTCAACATTGTCTTCAACATAGCAAACAGATGGCAGCGGATGAATAAGAATGAAACTTCTATTACCAAGCCAATATATAGAAAAATATACTGGCAGCGCCTTAGGAAAAATATCTACTGACAGGAAAAGTAGATCTAATAAAGTGGGTTTAATACAATCACAGACGATTGATTAAACAACCAAAACTAGCCCTAGAAGAACCAACAGTAAAAGCTATTCTAGGTCGATGTTTGAAAGAGTTATTCCAACAATGAATACTCTTAGACAAACTCTAAAGCTAGCAGAAAACAAGAAGCCTAAACTCTTTTAATAAAAACTCGATTGATCATCAAGAAAGGCTCAAAACCTTGCTTTCCTGAATCCTTGCATATATATACTTGAGATGTCGACCTCTTCCATCTATGTCGAAAGGCAATGGGATCTTGGCAAAGGCAATTTTTCCTTTTACTTGTTTTCTTCAAAATGCGCATAGAAGGAAATTCCCATATTTCAATTCTTCATAAAATATATTCCTTCTTGCTTTCACCATAGGCTGTTCTTTTTCCTTAAATCAAATCTTGTTTGTTTTGTCACTACTTCCAGTCCAAGTATCCTGTCCAATGTGCTTTGTCTTCGATGTCTGCGACAATGCTATATCTTCAATGTTATGCCAACATTGAATTCTATCCTGTCACAATGTTATACAACATTGATAATCCTGCAGCTTCCCAAACAACAACAAACATAAACTTGGAACTGATTATTGAAAGACAAGATTATCAAAATATAAGTGCATGCTGCACTTTCAATCTCCCCCTTAATCTTAGTCTTTCATCACAAAACAAAACAAGAGATCAGATCATAGAAACAGTACTAAGAACTACTACGAGAGATCAGATCTCCCCCTTAACCAGACAACTTAAGAAATCTTCAAGAGAATTTAAAATATTACAGACCCACACAAATTATAAATTGTTCAACACAAACTCAAACTCAAGAAGAATGAACTCAAGTTATCTATTCTCCCCCTTTTTGTGAGGAAAGAAAAGAAACTAGAGTATTTCTGAACTTCAGATTGTTTGAGATCTGCTCATCAAGCCCTTTGATTTGCTCCAATCGCTTGTCTGTTGGTTAAAGTACCTGCAGATAGAGTTTCAATGTTAGGAGTCAATGTTGTCCCAACATATAAGTCAACATTGGAATGTTGAGCTGCAACTACAGAGCTTTCTGGTGCATCAGTTTTGCCAGTAGAAAGAGGCATATTCTTCTCCACATCCATTTTCACAGAAACATCAGGATCTACCCAAGGAAGATCACAGATGTTAATATGAGTTTAAGGAAAGAAAATGACCATCGTATCAATTAGGTCACGAATGAAGAAGGTTCTCAAAACTCAACCTAGGGAGGTACATTTTTGTTTTAGGAAACAAATCAAGGTCAGATAGGAGTAAGATATTATATTTTACACTTTACATTTTACCAGATTACCCAAGACACTTAATTACTCCCCCTCAAACCCAACCCAAAACACAGAAAGAGCACAAATCAAGAGATCTCCTAAGACTGAAGAATCTCTCACAATTCAAAGGCTTGGTAACAATATCTGCAAGTTGATTGGTTGTATCTAAGTGTTGTATGACTATTACTTGCAGATTGACCATATCCATAAGAAAATTATACCTAATGTCTATGTGTTTCGTATGTGAGTGCAAAACAGGCTTCTTAAAATTATTTATGGCTCTAAGGTCATCACAGAACATCAACAAGGTATCACATTGAAGACCAAAGTCATGCATCATATTTTTCACCCATATCAATTGAGTAACACAACTCCCAGATGTTACATGTTCAGATTCAACATATGAGAGTGAGACATTGTTCTGTTTCTTGAAATACCATGACATTAAATTAGAATCAAGATAAAAGCAACCTCCACTAGTGTATTTTCTATCATCTAGAACACCAGCCCAATCAGAATCACTAAATCCCACTAGATTAGTGTTTGTATCACATGCATACCATAATCTAAGATTAACAGTTCTTGATATATATATGAAATTTTTTTTAAGAACAATCAGGTGTGGGATTTTAGGGTTAGACTGATACCTGGCACAAACACACACATAAAACATGATGTGAGGTATGCTGGTTGATAGATATAGAAGGCTGTGAGTCATTGTTCTGTACAATGTTAGGTCAACATCATCTCCAACATCGATTCTGCTGAGCATAAGACCATTAGCCATAGGAGTGTTGGGTTCACCTATCATGCTCATCTCATGGGTACCGTCAGATGGAATTTCTGCCTGTGATGTTGAGCTCAATGTTGTGTCATCATTGCTGTCAGCATTGACAATTTCTCCTTGTACACCAGCTGGAGTTCTTGGTTTAGACACCTTTTCCGGTTCAGTATCAGTTTTCTCAGGAGTAGTGTCTTTAAGCTGTTCAGTACCTGCAACAACCTGCTTATTCTTGGGTACAGTGCCTTTCTGGATAGAGACATCAGAAGAGACAGTTTTGAAAACAGACAATGTTGATGTCAATGTTGACTCAACATTGTTTTCATTCATCAGTTTCAGCTCTTCCCAGTGATAATCTGCAGATAGATCAACTGAACCATGTAGACACAAAACATTAGTAGAAACTGATTCCTCAGGGTTAGTCCAGAAAAGTGTTTCACGGTTTTGAGAATCATCATAGTCGAAAAAGACTTCTTTTGTCAATGTTGGACTATCAATGTTGGACCAACATTGGTTCTCAACATTGTTCAGAACAGCAGATAGGGCTTTGGCATGAACTTCTGGATCATCATCTTCCTGTTCGTCATCTGAAACATCACTGAGACACGCAAGCATAGTCTTTTTCTCTTTTCGAAGAGTGTTAGCACATTCATTCTGATAATGCCCCCATCCTTGACATTCAAAACATCTAACTTCACTAAGTTTACTAAGACTAGGGCTAGAGTTTGACACACCAGTTTTCTTTTTGAAATTTCTAGTTCCTTTTGAGTTGCTCGAAGAGCCTCTATTAGAATTCTTCCTGAATCTAAGTTTCTCAATTTTCCTAACCAAGTCATTGTAGGCTTCTTCAGTCATGTCATCAGAATCATCACTACTGCTTTCAGACTTAGTAACTTTAGCTTTAGATTTAGAGTGAAGGGACATACTAAGGATTTTCGTACCTTTTCTTTCATTATCAATTATCTCAAAATTTTTCAAATTGTTCATCAAGGTATGAAAATCCATAGTAGCTAGATTGTGAGTGTCTTCCAAAATAGTAACTTTAGTGTCAAATTTTGGAGAGAGAGATCGAATGGCTTTAGAAATCAGTTGCTTGTTGGAAATAGCATCACCAAGAAGTTGAACATCATTTGACAAAGTCAAAAGCTTTTCAAAATAAGAATCAATGGTTTCAGCTTCTTCCATTCTCAAATTTTCAAATTTTGACCAAAGCATTCGAAGTTTAGTTTGTTTGACACTATTATCACCTTCACAATGATTCTGAAGTAAGTCCCAAGCTTGTTTAGCAATAGTGCAATTTTGAATGATTTTAAACATATGAGCATCAACATGTCCAAAAATGGCATTTAAAGCTTTTTCATTGTAAGAGCTTAAAAGAAAGTCACCTGCAGTGAAGCGTTCTTCAGGTATGGGAACAATATCTCCATCAGCATCAGGTCCTTCAGTAGGCCAGACAAATCCTTCTAGAACAGATCTCCAAGCTCGACCTTCAATGGACTTGATGTATGTCCTCATCCTGATTTTCCAGTAGTGGTAGTTCGATCCATCAAGCATAGGTGGCCTGTAGACACTTGAGTTTGCAACTTCCATTGTAGTAGTACCAAATCCAGACACCAGTAGTTAGGTGCTGGCTCTGATGCCACTTGTTAGAACTTAGGATCCCGGATTGGTACTTGAAACAAGATCAATAGACAATGTTGCCAACAATGTTGTTCAACATTGTCTTCAACATAGCAAACAGATGGCAGCGGATGAATAAGAATGAAACTTCTATTACCAAGCCAATATATAGAAAAATATACTGCTAGCGCCTTAGGCAAAATATCTACTGACAGGAAAAGTAGATCTAATAAAGTGGGTTTAATACAATCACAGACAATTGATTAAACAACCAAAACTAGGCCTAGAAGAACCAACAGTAAAAGCTATTCTAGGTCGATGTTTGAAAGAGTTATTCCAACAATGAATACTCTTAGACAAACTCTAAAGCTAGCAGAAAACAAGAAGCCTAAACTCTTTTAATAAAAACTCGATTGATCATCAAGAAAGGCTCAAAACCTTGCTTTGCTGAATCCTTGCATATATATACTTGAGATGTCGACCTCTTCCATCTATGTCGAAAGGCAATAGGATCTTGGCAAAGGCAATTTTTCCTTTTACTTGTTTTCTTCAAAAAGCGCATAGAAGGAAATTCCCATATTTCAATTCTTCATAAAATATATTCCTTCTTGCTTTCACCACAGGCTGTTCTTTTTCCTTAAATCAAATCTTGTTTGTTTTGTCACTACTTCCAGTCCAAGTATCCTGTCCAATGTGCTTTGTCTTCGATGTCTGCGACAATGCTATATCTTCAATGTTATGCCAACATTGAATTCTATCCTGTCACAATGTTATACAACATTGATAATCCTGCAGCTTCACAAATAACAACAAACATAAACTTGGAACTGATTATTGAAAGACAAGATTATCAAAATATAAGTGCATGCTGCACTTTCAAAAAGTAAATTTGAGTTGAGCATGATGGGAGAATTGAACTATTTCCTAGAGTTGCAAGTCAAGGAACTTAATGATGGAATAGTCATCGGTCAAACAAAGAATGCAAAAGATATGCTCAACAAGTTTAATCTAAAGCCTTCTGAAAAGAATGCTAAGATACCTATGAGCATTGGAACCAAAATGACCTATACTGAATCTGACAAGATTGTTGAAGAACACAAGTATAGGAAATTGATTGGGTCTCTACTGTACCTCACTGCAAGTAGACCTGATATTCAATATGCAGTCGGAGTGTGTGCTAGATTTCAGACAAATCCAATGCAATCACACTACAACATTGCTATGAAAATATTAAGGTATGTAAAGGGTACTGTAGAAGTTGGATAGTGGTATCCAAAAGACAGTGGATTGAGTTTAGTTGGCTATTCTGATGCTGACTATGCTGGATCATTGCTTGACAGAAAAAGCACTTCAGGAACTTGTCAATTTCTTGGTGCCAGATTAATATCATGGTTCATCAAGAAACAAAACTCAATTGCCACATCCACCACAGAGGCTGAATATATTGCTGTTGGGTGTTGTGCTTCACAGATATTGTGGATACAACAACAACTCAGAGACTATGAGATCAATGAAGAGAAAACTCCTATTTTCTGTGACAACACAAGTGCCATTGTCATAACTCAGAATCCTAAGTTTCATTCAAGAACAAAGCACATTGATGTTAGGCACCACTTGATTAGAGATCATGTTCAAAAAGGCAATATAGAGATACTCAAGATTGGTACTGAAGACCAACTTGCATATATCTTTACAAAGCCTTTGCAAGAAAGCAAGTTCTTAACCTTGAGACATTGTCTTGGGTTAATGGAGCTATCGAAGGAACTGAAAAGTTCTAATCTCTGAGACGAAAACTCAGAAGGGAGAAAGAAATCTGGAACGAGCATCCAGATATCTTAGGGAAAAAGGTATCTGAGACGGAAACTCATATACTAAAAGGATGAGTAAAAGTGTCTTTCAAAGATTTATGAGACGGGTCATCAGATATCTGTGAGATCACAAAGTGAGGGGAAACACAAAAGGGAAATGTGGTACAACTATATTCAGTAAACTACACCTCTGGTGTTTTATATCTTTCCATTTATATGTTAAGTTACATACAGTCTCTGAACTGAATAGATAAGCCCAAAGACTGTCCCCTAGTCACAGAAAAGAGATGTGATTTAGAAAGCTATTCGCCAAATTTCATTAATTGGGCACAATTACAATTACTGATTATGATCATTGCTGAAGAAGCAATCGTGACCCTTGATGAAATGGGCGTTTGATCTTAACGGACAAGATTAATTCTCAGTAAAATAGTGGACTGTAAAAACACAGACGTGGCCCACTAAGCATTTAATGCAAAACAATTTTTACCCACGCCTACCTGCATTTGCATAGATACATATGCACAAAATAAATTTGTATGTATATGTCTGCTGAAAGTACAATGCTATATATATAGGATTTTGGCAAAAGAAATCACTTTCGCCTAATCCAACATTCACACTTACACAGAAATAGCAAAAACCTTTCAAAGATTTCTGCAAATCTCTGTTCTTCGCTTAGTTATTCTGCAAAGAATCACTAAAATCTCACTCTAATCTCTTTCCAACTTTCAAAAAAAATTCACTATTTAAAGAGATGGCTCCAAAACGTGCTTCTACCCATAAATCCCAGGCTACTACCTCTGGTACTGCTAAAAAGCAAGCACCAGTGTTAGTTATGACGAACAATCGATTGGTAGGAGACTTCAATCCTGATCATTGGACTTCAAATCATAGGATGATTTGCGGTGGTGCCATGATTGAGGAATACCTAGTTGCTGCTATTGAAAACCAGGCTGATAGGAAGTTGATTCTTAGCATGCTTGAAAAGGCACAAATCAAGGGTTTCCTGTCTACTATTTCCAGTGGAGTTTCTTCACTGGATGTGTTGGAATTTTACAACAATTCTAGGATTATTTCCTATGTTTTTGAAGGCACTGAGATAGTGTCTATAAAATCAAAAGTTCAAGGAAAGGACATCCTTTTGAACTTAACAACTTTATGTGAATTGTTTGAACTTCAAAATCTTGGAAATAATTTTGAAATAAACACCAAGGATGATGATCTCCTTGAAGGTGTGAAGCAGCTATATAGTGATGTGTGTGATCTTGGAAAATCAAATACCCCCATCGACTTCAAACTTGCTGACATCAGAACCAGACATCTGTTGGTTCACTGGGATGTGTTGGCATGCATTCTTCACAGATGCTTTGATGGTCTACATTGAGGTGCCGACCAGATAAGCCAAGAACGTTGGATGATGATGTTCTTGTTGAATCAACAAAACAAAAGGCTGGAAAACCCATTCAACTGGAGAAAGTACGCCTTCATGAAGTTTGTGAAGAAGCTACAAGGCTGTGAGCCTAAGATCGTCAAGGGCCTTGCTAAGCCAAAAGCCACAATGAGCTTTGGACTAAAGATATGCTTCTTGCTGGAGAAGCTTGGCATTGAGCTCAGAGAGACGGTTGACATTGCCAATAGTAACCTGCTCTACAAATATGAGTATACAAATAGGATGAAAAAGGTTACTGCGTCTCAGAAAGGTTCTGAGAAATGAAAGACTGGCGAAGTATCTGATGGATCAGTTGCGACCAAAAAGCCCAGAACTTCACGAAAGAAGACTGCTGGCAAATCAGAAGGCATACCCGTTGTGAATGTTGACTCTCGGATATCTGCCGCCACTACTGATGGACTCATCAATGAAGATGAACTCATCAATGCTGCAAAAGATACAACTGGTGATGAACTCAGTAATGCTACCAAGGAAAGCCTTGCTGAAGAACTCATTGGTAAAAATGAGAGTAGTGGCAGGTATCAAGCCCTATCTGCAGAAACCACAGGGATTATGGATCAATCAGTTCCTATTGCTGATGAGAGCTCTGATGATGATGAATTGGTCATCTCTCAAGCCCTGCATAAATCAAAAGGGGCTAAGGTTGCTAAAAAAGCAACAAGTTCAAAGGATGCTGAAAGAATAGAGGTATCTGAAGAAGAACCTACAGCATAGGTTGCTGAACAAGCACCTATTTCAAAGGTTGATGAGAAAGCACCCATTACTAAGGTTGTCGGAGAAGCACTTAGTACAGAGGTTGCTGAGATAGCACCTAAGTCCAAGGAATCTGGACAAGACACACTCAAGCTGGTAGAAGAAGCTTTGAGGAGTGGTGATATAGCGATTGAGGATTCTGACATTGCCTCCACACTATACAAATTGTCACATAAGGATCAGGATGAGCCGCACTTTAGTTTACATTCCAGATCCAATTCACATGATTCCCTAGATGATAATGAAGCCATGGTGAATGAATTGCAGTTTGACATACCAGCACTTCTGATTGCTGAAGAAAATCCTGCAAATGAGAAGGTTCCCCAACTCAATGAGAGGGATCAAACTGTGGCATCTTCTCAGAATGATCAACCAGGGGTGGCAACTAAGTTGCACACTCAGGAAAGGTCTGAAGTACCTGAAACTTCAAACAAAGAAGCTGCAATAGAACAACAAGACCAATGCATAGAAGCGTCACAAGTTTCAGAGACCAATCAGCCTGACACTACTCAGGTAGCTAAATGGTTTCAATCTCTACTTGTGATATTTGGTGCTTATTAATCTTGGTAGTTAATGAAATTTCTTTGTTACAGGCTGAATTAGAAACACAACATCAAGAGGAAGCTGTATAGCTTGCCTTAGAATCTGAGAAGGAGGCTTCCATAGCCCCACCACTTAAGGAACAAGAACCTGTCTCACAGGTAGAAGATAGTTCCTTAAGATATAACATCTCAGATATGTGCTTTATACACATGACTGATATTCTTAAGTGTTTGTTTCTAATAGGCTCCAACTGAGAAAGAAGAAGATAAGGCAGAATTGCCAGAAAAGGACCCAGAAATCGTCAAGATTTCTGAAGAAAATGTCATTGAGCCTTCTAGTGTGAAGGTATATAAAAATTAGTGATAAACATTCTCATTATGGGTTAATGTGAATTCTTCTCTAATTACTCAATACATTCTACTTACAGGTTCATTAAGAAGTAGAAGTGCAAGGGGAAAGAGTTGCGACATCCCCTGCACCCATGGAAATTGATGAACCCCCAAGGCAACATCATCAGAAAGAACACCAGAAACTGGGAAAGTTTCTGAGAAAAATGATTCTGAGCCTCCTATTGAGGAAGTAAGTGAAAAACTCAAAGATCATTGAAGCTTAAATTCATAAATTCTTTCATGATAGTTTCCTAAGAATTGTGATAATTTTGATTCTCAGGTTCAAGCAGAAAGAAAGGTTGATGAGGACGAGACTCCCAAGTCTCCACCTCACAACAAGATATCTGAGGCACCCCCTACCTCAGTGGTACAAGTCTCTGAGCCTGATGTACTCATTCAGGTAACTCAGAAACCTAACTACACTAGTACTCAGATATCTTCACAAGTTTTGAATCTAACTCAAAACTCTTTCTTTCAGGCTCAAACAAGTGTGCCAAAGGTCTCTGCATTCTCAACAGAAGACCTGCTTCCATTCTTCAAAGACCACACTCTAAAGAAACACCTCAAGTGTTTCAGAAAGTGGCCAAAGCTCAGATCTGACTGAATTAACAAAGGTGACTGATCACCAAATGAGAAGAGTCAGAGCTTTTGACTTGGAGAATTATGTCCATGCTATGTTCCCAACAGAGCAGTACACTTTTGCTACTCTTATGCATAAGGACTTTGTCAACAAAGCTGCACAAAAGCTCATAGAAGCTTTTGAGAAGGCTGATGATCAGACCAGAATGGAGATGGCCTTCAAGCCTCCATTGCCTAAGTCCCTACAGTGCATACCCTCTGAATAAGAGGAAGTAAATGGGCAATTGGTCACACTTCCTGAAGTGATCAATCTGGTTTCTGAAGATGAGGAGGAAACAGATGAGAATAATTTTGAAGAACCTCCTTCTGATCATCACAAGGATGTTGATGACAATAAGGATGATGATGATGCCCCTGCACCAGGGACAGGAGGGGTTGCACAAGGTAATAATACCTCAGTTGCTGAAAAGCACACTGAGAGGACTTCACAGAATTCCCATCCTCCATCTCCTCAGAAGTCTACACATCCCTCTCCCCAACAAAAAGACACTGCTTAACAAGTAGTTGAGCACTTTGAGGACAACACTCAGAAGATATTGGATGCACAAACCAGAGTTGCTCAACTCAAACAATTGTTGGAGGAAGAACAACAGCTAAATCTTCAACTGGAAGAAAAGATAGCTGAATCCAAAGCAAAGCTCCAAAAGATTGAAGATCTTACCATCAAGGAAATGAAAGCTTATGCTGAGATGAAAGAACTCCAACTAGCCGTTAAGGCAATTGCTGAAGAATTAGATACAAAGCAAGTATCTGAAGACAAGCATGATGCTAAGGCTGCATTACCACAAGATGTACCATCCTCCTCCTCACTGAAAGGAAAGAAGCCCATTTCTGAGATGGTTGCTGGGCTAGAAAATATTGATGAAAATGCCCAAGAGGATGAAGATCACTGGGATGAAGACTCAGATGATAAAGAAGACAGAACCCTGGCAGAACATGCAAATGTTCACTTGGGAGTTTCTCACTTAAAGAGAAAACTGATTGCTCCTCAGATCTTCAGTAAGATACCAAATCTCCACTCCCATGATTGCATGGCCAGATACCAGGTTCTAGCAACTCTAAGAAAGGAGTTGTCCCAACAAAATGAAGAAGTCATTGCATCAGTCCCTGCTGAAATGAAGAAGTTCACTGAGTTAATCACTCAGAGAACAACAAGCTTGGTCATTGCTCTGAGAGACCTAGGCATGGTAAGGAATGATGACAATACTCTTGCTAAAAAAGCCCTCAATGAGGCTAGCTATGCTGCTGGAAAAGCAGATGCTACTCAAGGTCCACTGGCAGAGCTCACTGATAAGGAAGCATGACATATCAAACAAAATCAGGAGCTCAAGGCAGATCTGGAAAAGTTGGTTGCTGCTTACAACTATCTGCAACGCAACTTTGACTCCCTCTCAGAATCTTTTGTGATTCTTAGTCAGTCAACAATGACTAAGAGGGAAGGATCTCAAGGTGCTCATAGAGGAAGAGGAAGAGGAAACAAAAGAAAATCTGAACAACCACCTCTCAGAATAAATGAGCCCTCCTTCAGCAAGCTGCTACTCTGATAGTAGCAACAACTCAGCAGATTCCTGGACAAGGAATGACAACAAGGGCCAGATCACAAAGACCTCCAAAGGGAACCAAGTCCCTACGGAGAAGACAAGTAAAAGGGATTGAAGAGTCTTCTGAAGAAGAAGAAGAAGAAGAAGAAGAAGAAGAAGAAGAAGAAGAAGAAGAAGAAGAAGAAGAAGAAGAAGAAGGCCTAATCAAATCCCATGGCAACAAAGAAGGCTGCAAATCTCCACAAAGATTAACATTGATGATGATGATGAAGAGACTGATGAAGATGAAGCTCCTCTTCACAGGAAAAGGAAAACGCTTGATAGCCTATCTGAGTCTATTGCTCCAAAGCAATTGGCAGCCAAAGCACCCTCTAGAGATACCAAGTCTATCCAGGTGGTTCTTCAAGAAAACCCCCAAGAGAGAATGCAAATACAAGAAGAAAGAGGAGAAGAGACACTCAATTTGGTAGGGCTGCACCTGAAAAACCTGCTGATGCCCTGATTGAATATGTCAAGACTAACAATAGTCAAACCTCTTACAGATGCATTCACCAGAAAAATGGTCATTAGATTCTGGAACTAAAGCACATGCTAGTAAATGAAAAATTCCCAGTTGCTATATGTGAACAACTTATGGCATGGAGAAAAGACAAGCCAGTACTGATAATTCCAAAGAATGTCAAAGCATGGCTGGATTTTGAAGTCTCCAAAAGAACTGAAGCCATGGAAAAGGACCTCTCCTTTGAATGTCCTTATGGGAAACCAGATGATGTGCACAGAATTCCTAAGATGACTGGAATAGGCACAAGGCCAAGACTGGGTGTTGAACCTTATGAGTCATTCTACATGACTAAGGAACAATATCTGGATGATATTGAATATCTAAAGATCATTTATGAGTATTTCAAACTCTCTGATCTCAGAATTGATCATGCTTGGGTATGGGGAAGATATTTGTGGGTCAAGCACTTTGCTAGAAAGAATCCCACCAAGTCCTACAAAGTATTCTGTGGATCTGCCATAAACACAGAAATGTTAGTCAGAACACTGCTTTATGATTATGTTGATGACATAAAAAAGGCTTGGAGTTAGGGAATTTGCCAATTGACTCATAGAGGTTGCTGAAGACTTGAGGTTGCTGAGAACCTGGAGTGTTTTTGAAGACTTGAAGACTTGTCATTTAGAATGTTTACTTGGAGCTTGGTTACTCCTGTTGTTCTATTTGATTAAGTCGTTTTTGTGATTTTGCTGATTGTACTGAAATGTAGTTATTCATTGTAAAAGTTATCTTTGAACTTTCCATATAACATATCTGATGAACCTACTCTCAGATATCAATCTATAAAAAGATAACTTGTCAGCAAAGATCACACCTTGTGATTTGGTTTATGTTTACTTTCTGCACTTAATTAAATGAATTGAAAAGATCATAAGAAATGATTAAGTGTTGGATTGTTCCCTCTTCCAAGTTGTAATAGGTTTTAAAGATAGTCATCATTGACTGATCAAAAAGGGGGAAATTTGTTAGGAATATTTGTTTAGTTTTTTATCAGCAACCTAATGATTTATCTTAGCTCAGAAATGTGCTTAGTACTCATGGTTCACTTGAACACTGTAAAAGAGAAAAATCACTAAGTATGTTAGTCTAGAAAATCTTGTATAGGATGTTAGGTCTCTGAATGTAATTTTTATATCTTTGAAGAAGACCAAGAAGAAGGCATCCGGCAGAAGAGTTCAACAAATTTGAAGATTTGAAGACTGCACAAGATTGCTGAAGACGAAGGAAATTGGTCTCATCAGATACCTATGTCCAGATATCTTGCAGAAACAAGTGTTTTTCAATAAACAGGGTTCACAAAAGATATCTGAGAACACAAGGTTTCTGAACGAGGAAAAGTGCCCACAAATACCTAGACTCAGATACCTTAGACAAAACATTGTTTCCAGGAAACAATGTTTTGATAAAGTATCTGGAGATGTGAGAGTCTCTTGAAAAGGACATGTAATGCTTCAGAAAGCGTGCATAGTTCCGTTGGCACTGCAGGACAAAAATAGTACAATGCATTTAATGAGCAGACAGAGACATCTGAACAATAGAGGAAATCTCTGAAAAGAGACAACGTCTTCTGCAGTACTATTTACAGATATCAGTAGTTTGAATTTCATTGAGCCTAATGGATACTATTCAAACGGCATGATTTTCAACTATAAATATCAAAACTTAGAATGCTTGAAACACGCACTGAAAATACCAAGAACACAGAACTGAATATCTTAAGCTTCTCTGATAATACAACTAGTGGTATCTTTCTCTCAACTATACAAGCCTTCTGCCTACTTACTCTTTAGCTTACAGTTGCGACTAAGCTCTTGAATTCTAAGTAGCACGAAAGTTCTTAGTGTCCTGATCCTTAACAAGCCTTGCTATCTATGAAGGAGTTGAATCAAAAGATCAAGTATCTGAGTTTCATTCTCCAAAACATTTAACATAGACTTGGGTCAGTAAATAACATATCACCACACATTGTGAAGTGTGTTAAGTGACTCTTGTTCAAGAAGGTAGTATTACATAACTGTGGAAGTTATTAATCTACCAATCTGACAAACTCTTCTTAACCAACACCATACACGGCGTGGAGTACATGAAGTACTTAGTTTGGGAAACTAAGGAACAACTCCAAGGTTGCTGAGCATAGGTAGTACTTAGTTTGGGAAACTAAGGAACAACTCAAAGGTTTCCAAGTATAGGAAGTACTTGGCTGGGTGCCGGGGTATAACTCAGGGGGAACACTTGGTTGGGAACCTAGTGTAAAAGGGAATCAAGAGATAGGATTATTGTAAGGTGAACTCAATAACTATCCTAGTGAATTTTTAGGTCTGAGAAAGGCCAAAGTGGATTAGTTGAAGGATTACGCCACCTTCAGATACCACTATAAAAAGACGTGTTATTTACTTTCAGCAATTTACTTATCGTTCTCTTTATCCTGCTAAGTATTTAAACACATTATATCTTGTTGAGCACGTGCACTTATCACAGAAAAGTCTTCCGCTCTCTGATTATAAGTATCAGATATGTTCACGCATATCTGAGAAACTGTTTTATCGACAAAAGTTTTAAAAGACTATTCACCCCCCCCCCCTCTAGTCTTTTACTTTGTCATTTTCTGGACCGACAAACACACTACCTGGTGAAGCTGTTCACAGAAAATGCCACATCAACTGAGGAAGCAATAGAAAGGTTAAGTGGTGAAGTCGATGCAGTCAAAGACGATTTGATCGAGATGAAGTATGCAATTAGGGAGTTGGATGAAAAGGTGGAAGAAGTTAAGGAGCAGCAAGTAGAGAGCATTGGGGCTATCACTACTAGGAGCGGGATAACAACCCCGAATTCTATTCCTAGAAGTGAAGAAAGAGCAAGAAAGAAGAAGGATGCGGAGATAGTGGATATAGAAGAAGAAGAAGAAGAAGAAGAAGAAGAAGAAGAAGAAGAAGAAGAAGAAGAAGAAGAAGAAGAAGAAGAAGAAGAAGCCCAAGGGAAGAGGAAAGAAGACAGGATAGCATCCAAGAGAGGAAGATATGATGACGACCTGATGGATAATAAATACATCCGAGCAGAAGATGGGGGAATAGTTCGCCTAAAAGACTTACCTTATCCAGGAAGGCTCATGAATGATGTCAAGAAGGTTGCAAAGAAGAAGGCTAAAGGAAACCTGGAGAACCAATCAATGTCAAGAAGGTTGCAAAGAAGAAGGCTAAAGGAAACCTGGAGAACCAATCAATTCCAGTATTAACGCAAGATGTGTTTACTTTATACCCATCCGACTATATGGCAGGTGTAAGGGAATTCTTTCACCGGAAGAAGGCCTACGTTGGAGTGGGGTGGAGAGAAGGATCAGATATCATGAGGAGAGGAATAGGAGATCCGGGACAGTTCAGCAGGACGATTGGAGTGAAAGGCAAAAAGGTAAATTGCATGATAGACCTTGGAGCCAACGTAAATCTTATGTCATTGGCTAAGGCGAGGGATCTAGGGATTGAAGACGAAATAGAACCATGTGGAACTAGCATCCAGCTGGCCGATAATTTGACAAAGAAATGTGCTGGGGAAATTAGAGGTTTACCTGTGGAGATCGAAGGCATAAGGTCAAGGCTAGACTTCCTTGTGATAGATATGGAAGGAAGTGTGATGAGATCTAAAACACTTATTGGGCGACCAGCCCTACATCAGATGGAAGTCGTAGTCGACACGGGAGAGAAAACCTATTCATTGATCTTGGAAGGGCAGAAGAAGCATTTCAATTCTAAAGGAGAACTCCTAGAAGAAGGAAAGAGAATCAAGAGAGGATATTGGGAAAGCGCAGAGGATTTCCACGTTGGAGACGAAGTCGAGTTTGGATATCTGATGCCAGATCTGATAGAGGAGGATGAAGAAGATTGTTGGTCCAGATAACAGCAAAGGAAAGGACTAGGGGGGGAGGGGTGAATAGTCTTTTACAACTTTTGTCGATAAACACAATTTCTCAGATATCTTCATAGATATCTGATACTTAATTTCAGAGAGCGGAAGACTTTTCTATGATAAATGCACGTCCTCAGCAAGATATAATGTGTTTAAATACTTAGCAGGATAAAGAGAACGATAAGTAAAATGATGAAAGTAAATAACACATCTTTTATAGTGGTATCTGAGGGTGGCGTAATCCTTGAACTAATCCACTTTGGCCTTTCTCAGACCAGGAATCCACTAAGACAGATAATTGAGTTCACCTTACAAAATATCTTCTCTCGATTCCTAAATACATTAGGTTCCCAACCAAGTGTTCCCCCTGAGTTATTCCCCGGCTCCCAGCCAAGTACTTCCTATACTCAGAAACCTTTGAGCTGTTCCTTAGTTTCCCAATCTAAGTACTTCCTATGCTCAGTAACCTTGGAGTGATTACTTAGTTTCCAAAACTAAGTATTTCCTGTACTCCACGCCATTTAAGGTGTTGGTTATGATGGTTTGTCAGGTGAGTAGTCTTACTAACTTTTTAGTTATTTAGGAATACTCTATAGAACAAGAATCACTTAACACACTTCACAATGTGTGGTGATATGTTCTTTACTGACCCAAGTCTATGTTAAATGTTATGGAGAATGAAACTCGGATACTTGATCTTTTGATTCAACTCCTGCACGGATAGTAATGCTTGTTAAGGATTAGGACATTTAGAACTTTCGTGCTACTTAGAATTCAAGAGCTCAGTCGCACCTGTAAGCAAAAGAGTAAGTAGGTTGAAGGCTTGTATGCTTGAATGCATAAGTTCGTTCTGTGTGTAAGTTTAAGGTGTTCAGTGTGTGTTTCAAGCATTCTAAGTGGTGATATTTATAGTTGAATTTGAAGTCGTTTGAATAGTATCCGTTAGGCTCAATTCAAATTCAAACTATTGATATCTGAAAATAGTACTGCAGAAGACGGTGTCTCTTTTCAGAGATTTCCTCTTTTGTTCAGATTTCTCTGTCTGCGCATTTCTTGCATTGTTCTATTTTTGTCCTGTAGTGCCAATGGAACTATGCACGCTTTTTGAAGCATTGCATGTCCCTTTCCAGAGACCATCTCATCTCCAGATACCTGTTGAAACATTGTTTCCTAGAAACATAGTTTTATCC
This sequence comes from Plantago major, assembly GCA_026545765.1. Lineage (NCBI taxonomy): Eukaryota > Viridiplantae > Streptophyta > Magnoliopsida > Lamiales > Plantaginaceae > Plantago > Plantago major. Next base: position 27,338,938 of record CM048841.1, on the reverse strand, counting down.
AAGGTATTTGAGTGTAGGTATCTGTGGGCACTTTTCCTTGTTCAGAAACCTTGTGTTCTCAGATATCTTTTGTGAAACCTATTTATTGAAAAACACTTTTTTCTTCAAGATATCTGGACATAGGTATCTGATGAGACCAATTTTCTTCATCTTTAGTAATCTTGTGCAGTCTTCAAATCTTCAAAATTTGTTGAACTCTCCTGCCGGATGCCTTCTTCTGGGTCTTCTTCAAAGATATAAAAATTACATTTAGAGACCTAACATCCTATACAAGATTTGCTAGACTAACATACTTAGTGATTTTCTTCTTTTATAGTGTTCAAGTGAACCATAAGTACTAACCACCTTTCTGAGCTAAGATAAGTCATTAGGTTGCTGATCAAAATCTAAACAGATAATCCTAAAAATTTTCCCCATTTTTGATCAGTCAACGATGACTATCTTTAACACCTATTACAACATGGAAGAGGGAACAATCCAACACTTAATCATTTCTTATGATCTTTTCAATTCATTTTAATTAAGTGTAGAAAGTAAATATCAACCAAATCACAAGGTGTGATCTTTGCTGACAAGTTATCTTTTTATAGATTGATATCTCAGAGTAGGTTCATCAAATATGTTACATGGAAAGTTCATAGATACCTTAATAAATAAAATACAATTCAGTACAGTCAGCAAGATACAAAATTACATAGTAAACTAGGACAACAGGAGTAACCAAGCTCCAAGTAGACATCCTAATAAACTAGGCTTCAAGTCTTCAAAATCTTCAAGTCTTCAATCAGCAGATCTATGGATCAATTTGCAAATTTCCTATCCCCAAACCTTTTGATATCATTTGAGTAGTCATAGAGCAAAGTTCTGACTAACATCTCAGTTTCTCTGGCATAACCACAGACTTCTTTGTATGATTTGGTGGGATTCTTCTTGGCAAAGTGTTTGACCCATAAATACTTTCTCCATTTCCAGGCATGCTCAATTCTGACATCTGATAGATTGAAGTATTCATATATGATTCTCAGATATCTGATGTCACCCTTGGATTGATCTTCAGTCATGTAGAATGACTCAAGGGGTTCCACAGCAAGTCTTGGCCTTGTGCCTATTCAGTTCATCTTGGGAATTATGTGCACATCATCTAGTTTCCCATAAGGACATTCAATGGAGAGGTCCTATTCCATGGTTTCAGTTCTTTTGGAGATTTCAAAATTCAGCCATGCTTTGACATGCTTTGGATTTATCAGTACTGGCTTGTCTTTTCTCCATGCCATGAGTTGTTTATGGATTGGTTCTGGAAATTTTTTATTCACCAGTAAGTGCTTAAGTTCCAGAATCCAGTAGCCATTCTTCTGATTAATGCACCTATAGACACAGGAGTCATTGTTGGTCTTCACGTACTCAATCTTGGCTTCTTCAGGCCTGAGTGGTAGTTGAAGTTTTCTTTATTCAGCTCTCAGCCTGTTCCTCCTTTGTCTTGAATTCTCCCTTGGGGGATTGCTTGAAGAACCACCCTGGATTGAATTGGTATTTCCAGAGGGTGTTTTACCTGCTAAAGGCTATGTGGCTATGGGCTCAGATAGGCTATCAACCCTTTTTCTTTTTCTGTGAAGAGGAGCTTTATCTTCATCATCATTATCAAAGATCAATTCTTGTGAGAATTTTGCAGCCTTCTTCATTTCCCTGGGATTTGATTTGTCCTTCTTCTTCTTCTTCTTCTTCTTCTTCTTCTTCTTCTTCTTCTTCTTCTTCTTCTTCTTCTTCTTCTTCTTCAGAAGACTCATCAACCCCTTTTACTTGTCTTCTCCTTGGAGCCTTGGTACTCCTTGGAGGTCTCTGTGCCCTGGCCCTTGTTGTTATTGTTTGTTCAGAAGGTTGCTGGGAACTAACTACTACTTGTAAAGCAACTTGACTTGAGGAGGGATCATTGATTCTGAGTGGTGGTTGGGAAGATTTCTTCTTGTTTCCTCTTCCTTTCTGAGAACCAGAACCTTCCCCTTGTCTTGGAAACTTTTCCCCCTTAGTCATTGTTGACTGACTAAGTATCACAAAGGATTCTGAGAGAGAGACTCAAAGTTTCCTTGTAGATAATTATAAGCAGTAACCAACTTCTGAAGTTCAGCCTTGTGCTCCTGATTTTGTTTGATAAGTCTTGTTTCCTTATCAGTGAGCTCTACTAGTGCACCTTGAGTAGCATCTGCTTTTCCAGCAGCATAGCTAGCCTCATTGAGGGCTTTTTCAGCAAGATTATTGTCATCCATCCTTTACCATGCCTAGGTCTCTCTGAGCAATGATCAAGCTTGTTGTTCTTTGAGTGATTAACTCAGTGAACTTCTTCATTTCAACAGGGACTGATGCAATTACTTCTTCATTTTGGTGAGACAACTCCTTTCTTAGAGTTGCTAGAACCTGGTATCTGGCCATGTAATCATGGGAGTTGAGATTTGGTGTCTTACTGAAGCTTTGAGCAGCTATCAGTTTTCTCTTTAAGTGAGAAACTCCCAAGTGAACATTTACATGTTCTGCCAAGGTTCTATCTTCTTTATCATCTGAGTCTTCATCCTAGTGATCTTCATCCTCTTGGGCATTTTCATCAATATTTTCTAGCCCAGCAACTATCTCAGAGATGGTCTTCTTTCCTTTCAGTGAGGAGGATGGTACATCTTTTGGTGATGCAGCCTTAGCATCATGCTTGTCTTCAGATACTTGCTCAGTATCTAATTCTTCAGTAATTGCCTGAACAACAAGCTGGAGTTCTTTTATTTCAGCATAAGCTTCCATTTCCTTGATTGTTTGATCTTCAATCTTTTGGAGCTTTGCTTTAGATTCAGCTATCTTTTCTTCTAGTGAAAGATTTAGTTGTTGTTCTTCCTCCAACAATTGTTTGAGTTGAGCAACTTTGGCTTGTGCATCCAATATTTTCTAAGTATTTTCCTCAGAGTGATCAACTACTTGTTCAGTAGAGTCTTTTTGTTGGGGAGATGGATGTGTAGACTTCGGAGGAGATGGGGGAGGGGAATTATGTGAAGTCCTCTGAGTGTGCTTTTCAGCAACTGAGGCATTATTTCCTTGTGCAATCCCTCCTGTCCCTGGTGCAGGGGCATCATCATCATCCTTTTTGTCATTATCATCCTTGTGATGGTCAGAAGGAGGTTCTTCAAAATTATTCTCTGTTGGTCCAGATAAAGGCAAAGGAAAAGACTAGAGGGGGGGGGGGTGAATAGTCTTTTACAACTTTTGTCGATATCTGTGAAGATATCTGATACTTAATTTCAGAGAGCGGAAGACTTTTATGTGATAAGTGCACGTCCTCAGTAATATATAAGTGTGTAAATACTCAGCTCGGTAAATAAAGCAAGTAATAAGTTGCAGAAAGTAAATAACACAGATCTTTATAGTGGTATCTGAGGGTGGCGTAATCCCTCAACTAATCCAGTCTCCCTTTCTCAAGACTTGAAATTCACTAAGATATATATTGTGTTCTCCTTACAATAAACCTATCCCTTGATTTCCTTTTACACTAAGTTCCCAACCAAGTGTTCCCCTTGAGTTATTCCCCGGCTTTCTTAGCCAAGTACTTCCTGTACTCAGAAACCTTTGAGCTATTCCTTAGTTTCCCAAACTAAGTACTTCCTATGCTCAGTAACCTTGGAGTTATTCCTTAGTTTCCCAAACTAAGTACTTCCTGTACTCCACGCCGTTTAAGGTGTTGTTTAAGGTAGTTTGTCAGGTGAGTAGTCTTAATAACTTTCTCAGTTATGTAAGAATACTCTATAGAACAAGAGTCACTTAACACACTTCACAATGTCTGGTGATGTGTTCTTTACTGACCCAAGTCTATGTTAAATGTTCTAGAGAATGAAACTTAGATACTTGATATTTTGATTCAACTCCTTCACAGATAGAAATGCTTGTTAAGGATCAGGACACTTAGAACTTTCGTGCTACTTAGAATTCAAGAACTTGGTCGCAACAGTAAGCTAGTGAATCAGTAGATTGAAGGCTTGTATGCTTGAAAGAATAGGTTCGTAGATGTAAGTTCTTGGTGTTTTCAGTGTGTGTTTTCAAGCATTCTAAGTGTTGATATTTATAGTTGAAAATCATGCCGTTTGATTAGTACCCGTTAGGCTTAATGAAATTCAAACTATTGATATCTGTAAATAGTACTGCAGAAGACCTTTGTCTCTTTTCAGAGATTTCCTCTTTTGTTCAGATGTCTCTGTCGGCACATTTATTGCATTGTACTATTTTTGTCCTGTAGTGCCAACTGAACTGTGCACGCTTTCTGAAGCATTACATGTCCCTTTCCAAAGACCTTCACATGTTCTGATACCTGTTGAAACATTGTTTCCCAGAAATATAGTTTTATACAGGGTATCTGAGTGCAGATATCTGTGGGCACTTTTCCTCGTTCAGAAACCTTGTGTTTTCAGATATCTTTTGCAAAACTTGTTTATGGAAAAACACTTGTTTATTCAACATATCTGGACATAGGTATCTGATGACCTTCGTCTTCAGCAATCTTGTGCAGTCTTCAAAACTTCAAATTTGGTTGAGCTCTCCTGCTGGATGCCTTCTTCTTAGTCTTCTTCAAAGATATAAAAATTACATTCAGAGACCTAACATCCTATACAAGATTTGCTAGACTAACATACTTAGTGATTTTCCTCTTTTACAGTGTTCAAGTGAACCAAGAGTACTAACCACCTTTCTGAGCTAAGATAAGTCATTAGGTTGCTGATCAAAATCTAAACAGATATTCTTAAGAAATTTCCCCCTTTTTTATCAGTGAACGATGACTATCTTTAAAACCTATTACAACTTGGAAGAGGGAACAATTTAACACTTAATCATTTCTTATGATCTTTTCAATTCATTTTAATTAAGTGCAGAAAGTAAACATCAACCAAAGCACAAGGTGTAATCTTCGCTAACAAGTTATCTTTTTATAGATTGATATCTGAGAGTAGGTTCATCAGATATGTTACAAAGAAAGTTCACAGATAACTTAATAAATAAAACACATTATAGCTCAGTCAACAAGATACAAAACACTTAGTTAAATTAGGACAACAGAAGTAACCAAGCTCCAAGTAGACATCCTAATAAACTAGTCTTCAAGTCTTCAATCAGCAGATCTATGGATCAATTTATAAATTCCCTATCCCCAAACCTTTTGATATCATCTGAGTAGTCATAGAGCAAGGTCTTGACTATCATATCAGTGTTTCTGGCAAATCCACAAACTTCCTTGTAGGTTTTGGTGGGATTCTTCTTGCTAAATTGTTTGACCCACAGATACTTTCCCCAATTCCAGGCATGCTCAATTCTGATATCTGTGATGAGATAATATTCTAACGTCTAATTTGGTCCTTTTTAATCGTCTTTTGTTAGTCTTTGACCTTAGTTTTATATTATTTTAGTGCGTTTTTATGTTTGGTTTCTTGTTTGTGTTTTGTAGGATTTTTGTATCCCGAAGGTGAAAATCGGAGTGAAACTTTGGTTCTAGATCTTGGAATGTAGAGTAACTGGGCGAAAACGGAAGTGGATTCGGAGTTCGGACGAAGAATTGAGAGCCGTTTTAGCGAAGCATGCAAAAGTGAAGTTTTACAGAGCAGTCTAGCCCTATTTGGGACCTAAGAACCCTAGTTTATCATTGATTGATCTTTGGAGCTTAGTTTTCATCTTGTAAGAATCATCGACATCGAATTCTTGGTAATTTATTGATAACTCTCTATTGCTTATCTACAATTCTTTGTTTTCTTCTGTTTATCGAATTGTATGATCTTGCATGTGATTATCACCATGTTTATGCTCTGCGTATTCAATACCATGCCCTCTTTCATCTTCGATTCCATCATGAGTAGTTAAACCTCTCCAGAACTCGGTAGTTATGTGATGGTTATGCAGATTCGAATCTAGGTTTTATATTCGTTCATATAGGTTCGTCCAGTTTTAAATCTTCGTAAAACATTCAATTCAATAGGCTAGTTTTAAACCTTCAAAGTTGTTTTGGTTAAGGATCGTGGCATGACAACCCACGATTACTCTAGTTTTAAATATTCAAATTACAATTGGTTGAATTGAATTGATTGCTTTCTGCACGCCGACCGTGTGACAAATATGAACGATTACCTAGTATTGAATTAGCATAACCGGATCATTGCTACCGTGTTCGCTCTTCTTTCCATTGATTTTCACCAACTAGTTTTCTTCTGTTTCTTGTGTTAGGTTTAGTTTAGGTAAAAATACAAATTTCCAAATCTTGGTTTCTGCAAACATCTCTGTATTTGCTCTGCATCACTATAGTGGCTTAGTTAGCTCCTTAGCGAACGATCCTGTGGTTTAGCTTTGTCTGTCTATAACAACTGCTTACTACTTGGTTTTCTAAGTAATAATTTGAGCACATCAAATTTGGCGTCGCTGCCGGGGAGTTAACTCCCTCTGTTGTGTTTAGGAGTTTTTACGTTTTTGTTTGTTCGTTTGTTTGTTTTTCTAGTTTGGATTAGTTTTTGTTATTTTTGGTGGATCTGCTCTTTGGTTTTGTTTTTCTATGTGTAGATACTAGTAATTCAGCAAGGGCTCAAAGATGGCTATGACGTTTGGAGATTACTATTGTTCGTATATGATGCCTAAAAAACCATGTATAAAGCTGGATGTCGATGCCAGGAATTATTGGGCGAACACTGCTTACTACTCCATTCTTACCAAGTTCGATGGATATGGTGATGTTCGAAATTCTTAGAGGCATTCGAGGATGGTGTGCTAAAGATTCCGCATGAGCATGAAGAGAGGATTTGGCTTTCAAAAGAGCAGCTTTGCATGAGGATGTTTGATGGAGCCTTGGAAGGGTCTGCTAGAAATTGGCTTACGTCGGCACCTGAGGGATCGGTTCACTCTTAGAGTGAGGTAGCTAATTCTTTTGTAGAGAGGTATTCTCCTGGTACTGGGGGGTGGAAATCTCGATACACAGTCTCTCCACCTGAGGTCTCTACTAAATCTGAAGCACCCGAGAAGTGTTCTGATGATGAACTAGTTGTGGAGCTTGACTTGTCTTGCTCTACGACGACACCTGAATTAGACTCTTCCACTCTTGCGGTCGACGAAGGAGGTATGGAGGAAGTATCTGATGATGATATTTTAGAGGTTGCTCTTTCATTCCCTTCATTAGCTGTTACACATGCTGCCATCCAGGCTCAGGATATCTTCGTCCTTGAGAGCCACTGCACAGATAATTACCAAGGAAGTTTTGATCCTTTATTTTCTATTTATTTGTCCCCTATTCCCTTAGGTTATTTTTTAGTTTGTGATTCTGCTTATTTGTTTAATTCTAGTTTGCAGGAAATTAGGGACATACTGGAGAACTTGAGGAGAGGAGCTAAGGATGGCTCCCAAAATATTGTGTATACCGGGAAGGATGCAAGGGATTCATTCCCGTTTGATAATGGATAGCAGCATTCACCTAAAGTGGAGCCAAACGACTATAATAAAAGGCGCTTCCCGGGAGGCAACCCGAGGGTAAGTTTCCTTTATTTTTTCTATTCTATTCCTTCGCTTGCTTAAACTTGAAACTTGAGGACGAGCCAAAGTTTAGGTTTGGGGAGGAATTTCATGTGTTTTGTGTTGTCTACGTGGGGTGGTATGTTAGCCACTTTTATATGTCAGTTCTAGTTCAGTTTTAGGTTGTTAGTTTTTTATTTTTTATTTTTTATTTATGGTGAGTCGGAGTTGTTCTTCCAAGTCGAACGTCTATTGTAGATGATAAATTTGCTTGCTGCTTATGTTCTGTATGATATTTAGCTGGAAGTAGTGTAGTGGATTTAAAATCCTACAAGTTCGTTTCTCTTTTAAATAATAAGTTTGTGTAGCTCTTTAATCCAAAAGCCTGTGAGCAAGCCTTGAGCCGATGAAAAAATATTGTACCGGTACCTGTGTGAATTTTTTCGGGAAGTCCAAACTCCCTTGTTTGCGCCTCATCATTCTCATGTGTACTTTGTGTATGTTAAATATGACGAACGGCATGATTTTCATTCTTATTTGCTTGTGCTAAACCCGTTCCAAGAACAGGTTTGGGGAGGAAGTTTATGTGAGCCGTGTATATTTAATGACTGTATCGTGGCTTTTGTTCTCTCAAAAATATTGGAATAAGTCTCGGAGTGTATCTATGGCATTTATGCCACTGTTAGTCGTGTTGGGCGTGTTTCAAATACTACCTACACACCGGCGTGGTCCTAAAAGGCCATATGTCCGTGAGGGTTGATGGCATGTATACCAAACCAGCACGCACAAAAGTGCGGACTTTCGGTAAAACAGACACTACCAAAAAATGGAGACAAAATAAGCATATGGGTCATATTTAAGACTGCAAAAAAGGAGTATGACAAAATGAAAAAAAATGAAAAGAAAAAAAAAAGAGAGAGAGAACGATTGCCCTTTTATAAGTCTACTGCTAATTGTTTATAGAGCTGTGAAACAGTCTCTTCTAACTTAACTGACTGAGTACATTGCATGAGGTATTTGAGGCAACTTTGTGACGCAAGTCACCTTCCTTTACTCTTTATATTCTTGAGTGTCTACCCTTACTAGATACTTCCAGGAGGGTGAGAGTTAGTTGCATAGGATTTATATGTGAGGGATTAGCGAGCTAGACTTAAGTATTATTTAATTGAGAAACATTCTTGTTTGATTTTCTGTGCACTATTCTGCCAAGGTTAGTTGAGTACAAAACTTTTGCATCTTGTGAATTTATTGTTTTCAATGGTAGATTCGGTCACTTGGAAGTTCAACTCTCTTATTTGTTTTTTTTTTAATTTTTGGCTTGAGTCTAGTTTTTGTCTAGGTTGTTTGTTTGCTCGAGGACGAGCAAAGGTTGATTTAGATTTTGATGAGACAATATTCTAACGTCTCATTTGGTCCCTTTTAATCGTCTTTTGTTAATCTTTGACCTTAGTTTTATATTATTTTAGTGCGTTTTTATGTTTGGTTTCTTGTTTGTGTTTTGTAGGATTTTTGTGTCCCGAAGGTGAAACTCGGAGTGAAAACTTTGGTTCTGGATCTTTGAATGTTGAGTAACTGGGCGAAAACAGAAGTGGATTTGGAGTTTGGACGAAGATTTGAGAGCCGTTTCAGCAAAGCTTGCAAAAGTGAAGTTTTACGGAGCAGTCTATCCATTTTGGCCATAACTCTCTCCTATGATGTCCGGTTGACCTGAGCTCCGATGGCCACGGAAATATAATTCAATGGGCTACAACTTTCGTTTTGGAAGCATGGCCAAATTCTATCTGCAGAAAATGTTACAGAGGTTTTAAGCTCGCCACAGCTAGATTTTACGTGAGCAATTTGGGGACCTAAGCGATTGTCTATTTTCTTCGTGGCGAGATTTCATGAAGCGATTCTTTGTCAAATTCGACGGATTTTCTTCGTTTTTTCTCCTATAAATAGATTTCTTTCACCATAACTTCAATCATAACTTATTCTAAACCCTATTTGGGACCTAAGAACCCTAGTTTATCATTGATTGATCTTTGGAGCTTAGTTTTCATCTTGTAAGAATCATCGACATCGAATTCTTGGTAATTTATTGATAACTCTCTATTGGTTATCTACAATTCTTTGTTTTCTTCTGTTTATCGAATTATATGATCTTGCATGCGATTATCACCATGTTTATGCTCTGCGTATTCAATACCATGCCTTCTTTCGTCTTCGATTCCATCATGAGTAGTTAAACCTCTCCAGAACTCGGTAGTTATGTGATGGTTATGCAAATTCGAATCTAGGGTTTATATTCGTTCATAGAGGTTCGTCCAGTTTTAAATCTTCGTAAAACCTTCAATTCAATAGGCTAGTTTTAAACCTTCAAAGTTGTTTTGGTTAAGGATCGTGGCATGACAACCCACGACTACTCTAGTTTTAAATATTCAAATTACAATCGGTTGAATTGAATTGATTGCTTTCTGTACGCCGACCGTGTGACAAATATGAATGATTACCTAGTATTGAATTAGCATAACCGGATCATCGCTACCGTGTTCGCTCTTCTTTCCATTGATTTTCACCAACTAGTTTTCTTCTGTTTCCTGTGTTAGGTTTAGTTTAGGTAAAAATACAAGTTTCCAAATCTTGTTTTCTGCAAACATCTCTGCATTTGCCCTGCATCACTATAGTGGCTTAGTTAGCTCCTTAGCGAATGATCATGTGGTTTAGCTTTGTCTGTCTATAACAACTGCTTACTACTTGGTTTTCTAAGTAATAATATAAGCACATCAATCTGATAGCTTGAAGTATTCATATATGATCCTCAGATATCTGATGTCACCCTTGTATTGATCTTCAGTCATGTAGAAAGACTCATAGGGTTCCACAACAAGTCATGCTCTTGTGCCTGTTCCAGTGATGTTGGGAATTCTCTGCACATCATCTGGCTTTCCATCAGGACAATCATCAGAGATGTCCTTCTTCATGGCATCTATTCTCTTGATTACTTCAAAATCCAACCAGGCTTTGATGTGGTTGGGGTTAATCAAGACTGGCTTGTCTTTTCTCCATGCCATGAGTTGTTTATGGATTGGTTCTGGAAATTTTTAATTTACCAGTAAGTGCTTGAGTTCCAGAATCCAGTAGCCATTCTTCAGAAAGGCTATCAACCCTTTTTCTTTTTCTATGAAGAGGAGCTTCATCTTCATCAGTCTCTTCATCATCATCATCAAGATCAATTCTTGTGAAAATTTTGCAGCCTTTTTCATTGCCCTGGGATTTGATTTGTCCTTCTTCTTCTTCAGAAGACTCTTCAATCCCTCTTACTTGTCTTCTCCTTGGAGCCTTGGTACTCCTTGGAGGTTTATGTGCCCTGGCCCTTGTTGTCATTCCTTTTTCAGGAAGTTGCTGAGTGGTGGCCACTATTTGTAGAGCAGTCTGACTGGAGGAGGGATTATTTATTTTTAGTGGTGGAAGTGATGGATGTTCAGATTTCTTCTTGTTTCCTCTCCCTTTCTAAGCATCGGATCCTTTCCTTTGTCCTTGATATCCTTCCCCCTTAGTCATTTTTTACTGACTCAGTGTCACAAAGGATTCTGAGAGTGACTCAAAATTCCTTTGCAGATAGTTGTAGGCAGCAACCAACTTTTGCAATTCAGCCTTGAGCTCCTGATTTTGTTTGATAAGTCTTGTTTCCTTATCAGTGAGCTCTGCCAGTGGGCCTTGAGTAGCATCTGCTTTTCCAGCAGCATAGCTAGCCTCATTGAGGGCTTTTTCAGCAAGATTATTGTCATCATCCCTTACCATGCCTAGGTCTCTTTGAGCAATGACCAAGCTAGTGTTTCTCTGAGTGATTAACTCAGTGAACTTCTTCATTTCAGCAGGGACTGATGCAATTACTTCTTCATTTTGATGAGATAACTCCTTTCTTAGAGTTGCCAGAACCTGGTATCTGGCCATGTAATCATGGGAGTTGAGATTTGGTTTCTTACTGAAGCTTTGAGGAGCTATCAGTTTACTCTTTAAGTGAGAAAATCCCAAGTGAACATTTGCATGTTCTGCCAGGGTTCTGTCTTCTTTATCATCTGAGTCTTCATCCTAGTGATCTTCATCCTCTTGGGCATTTTCATCAATATTTTCTAGCCTAGCAACAATCTCAGAGATGGGCTTCTTTCCTTTCAGTGAGGGGGATGGTACATCTTTTGTTAATGCAGCCTTAGCATCATGCTTGTCTTCAGATACTTGCTCAGTATCTAATTCTTCAGCAATTGCCTGAACAGCAAGCTGGTGTTCTTTCATCTCAGCATAAGCATCCATTTCCTTGATGGATAGATCTTCAATTGTTTGGAGCTTTGCTTTGGATTCATCTATCTTCTCTTCTAGTTGAAGATTTAGCTGTTGTTCTTCCTCCAACAACTTTTTGAGTTGAGCAACTCTGGCTTGTGCATCCAATATTTTCTGAGTGTTGCCCTCAGAGTGCTCAACTACTTGTTCAATAGAGTCTTTTTGTTGGGGAGATGGATGTGTAGACTTCTGAGGAGATGGAGGAGGGGAATTTTGTGAAGTCCTCTCAGTGTGCTTTTCAGCAACTGAGGCATTGTTTCCTTGTGCAATCCCTCCTGTCCCTGGTGCAGGGGCATCATCATCATCCTTTTTGTCATTAACATCCTTGTGATGGTCAGAAGGAGGTTCTTCAAAATTATTCTCATCTATTTCCTCCTCATCTTCAGAAACGAGATTGATCACTTCAGGAAATGTGACCAATTGCCCATTTACTTCCTCTTGTTCAGAGGGTATGCACTGTAGGGACTTGGGCAAGATTGGCTTGAATGCCATCTCCATTCTGGTCTGACAATCTGCCTTTTCAAAGGTTTCGATAAGCTTGTGTGCTACTTCCTTTATGAAGTTCTTATTCATCAACGTGGCAAATGCGTATTGCTCAGTTGGAAACATTGCATGCACATAATTCTCCAAGGCCAATGCTCTTGCTCTTCTAGTAGGGTGATCAGTGACCCTTGTGATCTCAAACAGATTAGAGCATCTGAGTCTCCGCCATTTCTTGAAACACTTTAGATGCTTTGGTAGAGTATGAGGCTTGAAGAATGGAAGTAGGTCCTTGTTCAAATCTTCAGGGACCTCTAAGGCACTAGCTTGAGCCTGTGCAACAGCAACAACTCAGAAGGTTGGACTACTGTGGTTCCAGGTGCCTTAGATATCTTGGTGTGAGGAGGAGACTTGGAAGTCTGATCCTCAGCATCCTCTCTTTATTTTTGAACCTGAGAATAAAATACAACATAACACTTAGAAATTTATCAAGAGAGAAACACTTAGACAATTTGATAACTGAGATGTCAATTACCTCCATAGTAGGAGGCTCAGATACTTGTCTCTCAGAAACTTGTACAGTTTCTGGTATTCTCTCTGGTGATGAAGGTTTAGTGGCCTCATCAATTTTCATCGGTTGAGGGGATTGAGTGGGCAATTCCCCAGCTACTTCTACTTCTGTTTGAGCATGTGAGTAGAAAGTGTTAAGTTTTTAGATAAATGATCAGAGTAACATTGTGAAGAATATAGATATCTGAGATATATAGCTTCTCAATAGAAGGCTCACTTGTTCCTCAGAGACTTTGTGAGTCTCTGGTTGATTCCTGATGAGCTAGGCTTCTCAGCCTCATCATTTTTCTTCTCAGTTCGAGCCTATTAGAAACAAACACTTAGTTAGTCAAGTGTGTATAAAAGTTATCTGAAAAGTCATGTCTTAAGAAACTATTTTCCACCTGTAATACAGGGTCAGGTTCCTTAAGTGGTGAGGCTATGGGAGCCTCCTTCTCAGTCTCCGAGGCAAGCTTTGCAGCTTCCTCATGTTCTTTTGTTTCTAATTCAGCCTGTAACAAAAAAAAAAATTATAAGTAACAAGATTTATAAACATAAAATATCACAAGTGGAGAGTTAAACCCTTCAGCTACCTGAGCAGTGTCAGCCTTATTGGTCTCAGGAACTTGTGACCGTTCTATACTTTGGTCTTGTTGTTCCATTTCAGCTTCTTTGTTTGAAGTTTCAGGTACTTCAGACCTTTCCTGAGTGTGCAACTCAGTTGCTTCCCACGGTTGATCATTCTGAGCAGATGCCTCAGTTTGATCCCTCTCATTGAGTTGGGGAACCTGTTCTTTTACAGGATTTTCTTCAGCAAGGAAAGATGCTGGTATCTCATGTTGTAACTCAAGTATCATCTCAATAGCATCCACTATTAGTTGTTGTGGTTGGTGTGGTGATTCTGATCTGGATGAAGAAGGTGATGCTGTATGGGGCCTATCCAGATCTGCTTGAGACAGGCTTTTAAGTGTTGAGGCAATGGCAGTATCCTCCAACACTAAGTTGCCACTCATCAGAGCATCTTCAATGTGTTTAAGTGTTACTTGCTCTGATGGTGTGTTTTGTCCAGTGACCTTGGACATAGTTGCTTCTTCAGCAACCTTTGAACTAGTTGCCTTCTCAGCAACCTCTGCACTCGTTGCACTTTCAGCAACCTTGGGGATTATGGCTTCCCCCTCATCTTCAGATTCCTCATTGAAATCTGGGACTGAGTTATCAACAATCCCTGCTGCTTCTGCAGAAAGAGTTTGAAGTTTCACGGCTTTTATCACCATTGATAAGTTCATCATCGAAGCACTCTGCAGCATTTATGAGTTCATCAGCTGTGGTCTTAGCAGCATTGATGAGTTCATCTTCATTGATAAGTTCATCAGCAGTGGCGACAGGTATTTGAGAGTCGACATCCACAATGGGTATGTCTACTGATTTGCCAGCAGACTTCTTTCGTGAAGTTCTGGGCTTCTTGGTCGCAACGGAACCCACAGATACCTCATCAGTCTTTCATTTCTTGGAACCTTTCTGAGATGCAGTAACCTTTTTCATCATGTTTGTATACTCATATTTGTAGAGTAGGTTACTATTGGCAATGTTTGTCGTCTCTCTGAGCTCAATGCCAAGACATTCCAGTAAGTAGCATATCTTCAATCCATATCTGGTCAGCTCCTCCTTGTAGACCATGAAAGCATCTGTGAAGGATACATGCCAACACATCCCAGTGAACCAGCAGATGTTTGGTTCTGATGTCAGCAAGTTTGAATTCGATGGGTGTGTCTGGCTTGTTAAGATCACACACATCACTGTAGAGCTTTTTGACACCCTCAAGGAGATCTTCATCCTTGGTGTCAATTTCAAAATCCTTTCCAAGATTTTGAAGTTCAAACAGCTCACAGAAAGCTGTTTTGTCCAACAGGATTTCCTGTCCTTGGACTTTAGTCTTGATAGACACTGTCTCAGTGCCTTCAAAGACTTTGGAAATAATCGTGGAGTTGTTTTAAAACTCCAGGACATCCAGTGAAGAAACTCCACTGGGAAGAGCAGATAGAAAGCCCATGATTTGTCCCTTTTCAAGCATATCAAGTACCAACTTTCTGTCAGCCTGGTTTTCTATTGCAGCTACAAGGTATTCCTCAATCAAGGCACCACCCCAAATCATCCTGTGGTTTGAAGTCCAATGATCAGGATTGAACTCTCCTGTCAACCGATTGTTTGTTATAACCAACACTGGTGCTTGCTTTTCAGCAGTACCAGAGGTAGTAGCTTGGGATATCTGAGTAGAAGCACGTTTGGGAGACATCTCTTTAAATAGTAGTAGTTTTTGAAACTTGGAAAGAGATTAGGGTAAAGGATTAGTAATTCTTTGCAGAAAAACTAAGAAGGAATCAGTAGTTGCAAAGAAAATTTGCAGGGAGATTTGAGAGTATTTGCAGTTTTTGTGCAAGGGCAAATGTAGGATTAGGCGAAAGTGATTTCTTTTGCCAAAATCCTATATATATGGCATTTTACTCTCAACAGACATATACATACAAATTGATTTTGTACATATGTATCTGTGCAAATGCAGATAGGCGTGGGTAAAATTCGTTTTGCATTAAATGCTTAGTGGGCCACGTCTGTGTTTTTACAGTCCACTAATTTACTGAGAATTGATCCCGTCTGTTAAGATCAAACGCTCATTTCATCAAGGGTCACGATTGCTTCTTCAGCAATGATTACAATTAGTAATTGTAATTGTGCCCAATTAATGAAATTTGGCGTAAGGCTTTCTGAATCACATCTCTTTTCTGTGACTAGGGGACAGTCTTTGGACTTATGTAGTCAGTTCAGAGACTGTGTGTAACTTAACATATAGATGGAAAGATAGAAAACACCAGAGATGTAGTTGACTGCTGTACCACATTTCTCTTTTGTGTTCCCCCTCACTAGGTGATCTAGATATCCGAGTACCTGTCTAAGAAATCTTCAAATAGCCATTTTACCCTTCAACCATTGATATCTGAGTACCCGTCTCAGATATCTTTTTGCTAAGTGTTTCACCTTTTGTCTTTGATAATCTGGATTCTTGTTCCAGATATATTATTTCTTCTTTTTTCCTTTCTCAATCATACTGAGTTCCTGTCTCAGATACCTTTTTGCATTGAATATCTGGATGCCTGTTCCAAATATCTTTCTCCTTTCTGAGTTTCCGTCTCAGAGATTAGAACTTTTCAGTTCCTTTGGTAGGTCCATTAACCCAAGACTATGTCTCAAGGTTAAGAACCTGCTTTCTTGCAAAGGCATTGTAAAGATATCTGCAAGTTGGTCTTCAGTACCAATCTTGAGTATCTCTATATTTCCTTTTTCAACATGGTCTCTAATGAAGTGGTGTCTAACATCAATGTGCTTTGTTCTTGCATGAAATTAGGATTCTGAGTTATAGCAATAGCACTTGTGTTGTCACAGAAAATCGGAGTTTTCTCTTCATTGATCTCATAGTCTCTGAGTTGTTGTATCCAAAATATCTGTGAAGCACAACACCCAGTAACAATATATTCGGCCTCTATGGTAGATGTGGAAATTGAGTTCTGTTTCTTGCTGAACCATGATATTAATCTCGCACCAAGAAATTGACAAGTTCCTGAGGTGCTTTTTCTATCAAGCATTGATCCAACATAGTCAGCATCAGAATAGCCAACTAAACTCAATCCACTATCTTTTGGATACCACAATCCAACTTCTACAGTACCCTTTACATACCTTAATATTTTCATAGCACTGTTGTAGTGTGATTGCATTGGATTTGTCTGAAATCTAGCACACACTCCAACTACATATTGAATATCAGGTCTAGAAACCCAATCAATTTCCTATACTTGTGTTCTTCAACACTCTTGTCAGATTCAGTATAGGTCATTTTGGTTCCAATGTTCATAGGTATCTTAGCATTCTTTTCAGAAGGCTTTAGATTAAACTTGTTGAGCATATCCTTTGCATACTTTGTTTGAATAATGAATATTCCATCATTAAGTTGCTTGACTTGCAATCCTAGGAAGTAGTTTAATTCTCCCATCATGCTCATCTCAAATTTACTTTTTCATGAGCACAGCAAAGTCTTCACAAAGTTGCTTTTCTTTAGATCCAAATATAATGTCATCAACATATACTTGAACTAAAAGTAGTTTCCCTTTATGGTTCAAAGTAAAGAGTATTTTATCAACATCTCCTTTCTTGAAGCCAATTTCCAGCAAGTATTTCGCTAATGTATCATACCATGCTCTCGGAGCCTGTTTCAGTCCATACAGAGCTTTATGAAGCTTATAAACCATTCTAATTTCTGTGGAAACCTGAAAGCCTGGTGGTTGTTCAACATAGACTTCTTCAGCAAGTTTACCGTTTAGGAATGCACTTTTAACATCCATCTGATAAACTTTAAAGTCATTATGAGCTGCAAAGGCTAGAAATAGTATAATTGCATCCAATCTTGCAACTTGAGCATATGAATCGTCAAAATCTAGTCCTTCTGTCTGGGTGAATCCCTTGGCAACCAACCTTGCTTTGTTTCTGGTTATTTCACTAGACTCATTCATTTTATTTCTCAAAACCCACTTGGTTCCAATTACAGATATTCCGTCAACAAATGGAACCAGTTTCCAGACTTTGTTTCTCTCAAATTGATCCAACTCTTCTTGCATTGCAGAGATCGAATCTTGATCCTTCAATATTTCATCTATAGTTTTAGGTTCAATATTTGAGATGAAACATCCATAAAGAGAGTCAGCGATTGCTCTCCTAGTTCTAACTCCTTGATCTAAAGGACCAATCACATCCTTGGTAGGATGATTTCTTATCCATTTCATAATGGGTTTTGAACTAGTAGGATCAGTATCATTTTGATCTGAATGTGAATCAATATGATCTTGATAAGATACTTGTGCAATATCTGAGATATCTGGCACACGGGAAATGCCATGGATATCTGACACTTTTTCAATGTTAGAGATATCTGGAATTTAATTTTCAGCAATCTCATTCTCAGAAACCTCTTCATGATGAAGGTTCTCAGTAACCTGTTCCATTTCTGGAATTCTCATAGGAAATTCTTCATCATATCTTAGAGTCATCTGGTTGTTACTAAGCAATGGTTGCTTTTCATCATCAGAGTCATCCTCTAAGTGAATGACAGAGATGTTTCCTTTTGAGGATTCTTCTTCAGAATCTTTAATCATTAGTTCTTTGAACCTATCTGAGAGTTCTTCATTGCAGAGTGCTTTCTTGTTTCCTTTGTAGAAGACTACATGAACAGATTCTTCAATCTTTTGCTTTCTTTTGTTGTAGATTCTGTAGCCTTTGCTATTCAGAGAATAACCAAGAAATACTCCTTCATCTGCTTTTGGTTGAAATGTTCTCTAGTATTCTTTTCCATTGTTAAGAACAAAACATCTGCAACCAAACACCCTTAGATGTTTGATACTGGGGGACTACCAATCAAAAGTTTATAAGGAGTTTTGTCATGGTGTTTGTTAATCAAACATCTTTTTTGAGTTTAGTATGCTGTGTTAACAGCTTCAACCCAATAGATTTTACTTATTTCAGTGTCAGCAAGCATTGTTCTTGCTGCTTCTTTTAGGGTCCTATTCTTCCTTTCAGCAACACCATTTTGTTGTGGTGTTCTTACTGAAGATAGTTAATGTTGTATACCTTCGCAGGTACAAAACTCTTTTATGTACTGGTTCACACTTAGTACCATGATCTGTTCTGATTACAGATACCTTGTCATTTTTCATGACTTCAAGCTTATTCAGCAAGTTGGGTATCTCAACCCTTGCATCAGATTTATGTTTGAGAAATACAATCTAAGTGAATCTTGAGTAATCATCAATAACAACCAGACCATACTTCTTTCCTGCATAGCTAGTTACAGAGGATTCAAAAAGATCCATATGTAACATTTGCAGTGGCCTTTCACTGGAGTGTCTAGTTTTAGACTTGAAAGATGTTTTGGGTTATTTTCCCATTTGGCAAGCTGAGCATATACCATCTTTTCTATATACCATTTTGGGTAAACCAACCACCAATTCTTTCTAGGCTAGCTTGTTCAGAGTTTTGATGTTCAAGTGACTCATTCTTTTATGCCATAGCCAGTTTTCTTCAGTGTGGCTAGATTGACTCACCATGAGACATTCTTCAGTTGTGGCAGATGCCCAGTCAGCAACATAAAGATTTCCTTTTCGCCTAGCAACCAAGACTGTCTGCTTTGACTCATTGTCAATCACTTTGCATAGTTTTGACTTGATCTTTACAGTGTACCCTTTGTCTACCAACTCAAGCTTAGGAGATTATATTTCAATCCCTTTACATGTAGTACTTCAGAGATTGTAAGAGCTCCAAACTTCAGATTGCCAAAACCTATGGTTGTATTTTTATCTCCTCCAGCAAATCTAATAATTGGTCCTTTATCGCATTTTCAGTAGTTAATCAGATTTACTTTGTCTCCTGTCATGTGCTTCCCACATCCACTATCAAAATGCCACTTCGGGTTCTTCCTCAGAGTGTTCTGCACAAGACAGGAAACATGGAGTTAGGCTCTCATTCCAATAATGGAACCTTCTGGACTAAAGAATCTCCCTGTAGGAATCCATTTCTGAATCAACTTCCTAAGGGTATTAAATTTGTCTTGTTGGAACATAAGGAGGAATTAAATGATTAGTGTCATTATCATTTAAAGATATTTTCCTTCTTGGTGTGTTCCTTGGTGCTCCTCGTGGTGCTTTCAGATACCTGTCAGATTGCTGAGTCTGCTTTTCAGCAAACTTAGCTTTCCTTGCCAGACTTCTTCTAGCCCTGGCATTCAGAGTGGTCGTAACCTGTTCTTTCTTCCACTTCTGATGATTGATATGCGCAATCCTGGCTTTCATCCATCGTTCTTGCTCTTGTTTATACTCACGAGCGAGTTATTTCCCGATGGTTTTATAGCCAATGCCATTTCGAGCACCTGGTTCTGTCTGAGTTCTCTTCTCAGCAGCTTTGCTAGTCTCTGGAACGTCTTTCTTTCCAGAAAACGTGATGTTGTAAAATTTGCCTGCTCCTGCAATTTTTCCTTTCTAAGGGACATAGCACTGTGGGTGATTACACTTTTCAGTGTTATGTTTCTTCACAGAAATATTCCCAACAGTTTTCTTTTGGACTTGTTTTTCCAACAAAGGTTTAGTCGCGACTGCCTTTCCTTTGTCAACAACCTTAGCTTTCTGACCAATTATGTATGTTATTTGAGAACCATTTTGTTGAGCACTAACAAACGTTATTCTTTCATCACTCTTTTTCAGAGTAGTAGAGCTATTTGTTTGTGTCCAGCCCAAGTCCTCCCTTTTCTAAAGGGTCTCTTAAATAAGAGTGCACTTCAGTAAGAGTGTCACTAGCTTTGGCATAGGATTGAAGGGATCGTTCTTTCTTCTTGAGTTCCTCATTTTCAGAAAGAAGATCTTTATTTTCCTTTTGGAGTATATCCATTGCCTTTCTATGTAACTTCTCTGTCTCAGATATCTGTGCTTTGAGAAATGCATTTTCAGCATCCTTTTTCTTGAGTAATTGTGAATTTTTCCTCTCAAGAGAATTCTTTTCTTCTTCAAAAATGTCGGCTCTAGCTCGGACCATTTGAAATTATCTTTTGTAAAGATCAAGTTCTCTTCTGAGATATTCTAAATCTCTGATTTCTTCCTCATCACTCTCATAATTTATGAATTGAGAAATGTTGGTTACCGCATCAGCCATTAGGTAAGGCTCAATGTTGAAGCAATCTGGATAGATCTCCTCAGCAACCCCACATAATTCCCTTTTCTTTTGACCAAAGTCAACCAATTCATGAGTGATGCCACATAATTCTGGAGGAGGTAGTTTGGAGTCATCTGAGTCTTCTTCCTCAGATTATGACTCAATATCAAGAGCATCCAGTTGGATTTGAATCTTTTTCCTTTCTTCAGTGAGCAAAGCTCTCTGACCTCTCTTGAAGTTTCTTCTATCTTTCTTGTCACCTGTCCTTAGCTTATTGAAAACAGGGCAGTCTCTTTTAAAATGACCAGGTTTCTGACAATAGAAACAGATATCGTTTCCGATTTCTGCTTCCTCAGTACTAGATGAGCCAGTTTGCAGACAAGGGATTTACTGTGAAATTCAAAGCAAAGTATTGCAAACTTATTGACAATGAGTCAAAGTAGACAGTCTTGGTTGCTCGGCGGAAAGGCAGTCTTTATGTTGCCGACTGGGCATCTGCCACAACTGAAGAATGTCTCATGGTGAGTCAATCAGGTCACACAGAAGAGCACTGGTTATGGCACAAAAGAATGAGTCACTTGAATTTCAAAACTCTGAACAAACATGCCAAGAAAGAGTTAGTGGTTGGCCTTCCCAAAACATCTTTCAGAAAGGATGGTATATGTTCTACCTGTCAGATGGGGAAACAATCTAAGATCTCTTTCAAGTCCAAAATCAGACACTCTAGTGTTAGACCACTGCAACTATTACACATGGATCTTTTTGAATCATCTGTAACTAGTTTTGCAGGAAAGAAGAATGGTCTTGTTGTTGTAGATGACTTCTCAAGATTCACTTGGGTTATCTTTCTGAAGCACAAATCTAATGCTAGGGTGGAGATACCAAACTTTCTGAATAAGCTTGAAGTCATCAAAAAGGACAAGGTATCTGCAATCAGAACAGACCATGGTACTGAGTTTGTCAACCAGTACATAAAAGAGTTTTGCACCAGCAAAGGTATACAACACCAACTTTCCTCTGTAAGAACACCACAACAAAATGGTGTTGCAGAAAGGAAAAATAGAACACTTAAAGAAGCAGCAAGGACAATGCTAGCTGACACTGAGATAAGTGAAGTTTATTGGGTTGAAACTGTAAACACAGCATGCTATACTCAGAACAGATGCTTGATAAACAAACACCATGACAAGACCCCATATGAACTCTTGGTTGGTAGACCCCCTAATATCAAACATCTGAAAGTGTTTGGTTGTAGATGTTTTGTCCTTAACAATGGAAAAGAGTATCTAAGAACATTTCAACCAAAGGCAGATGAAGGTGTGTTTCTTGGTTATTCTATGAATAGCGAAGCTTACAGAGTTTACAACAAAAGAACAAAGAAGATTGAAGAATCAGTTCATGTTGTATTCTATGACGGAAGCAAGAAAACACCCCTTGCTGATGAACTCTCAGAAAAGTTCAAGGAACTAATGATAAAGGATTCTGAAGAGAAACTCTCAGAAAGGAAAAATATCATTGTGGAAAGAGAGGATGAATCTGACGAAGAAAAGCATGAAATGCCTAGTAACAACCAGATGATTCTCAGACATGATGAAGAATTTCTTATGAGAATTCCAGAAATGGAAACTGAAGATGTTCATCAAAGAGCTAACTCTGGAAATGACCTCTCTGACAGGCATGTCCCAGAAAGCTCTCACACTGAGCAAGTGTCAGACATTCACCGCCCTTGTGAGGTGCAAAATGTCACAGATACTGAAGAAGTATCAAGTCATAGTGATTCACATTCAGATCACATAGTTGTTGACCCTACTAGCCCTAAACCCTTGATGAGATGGATCAAGGATCATCCTGCAAAAGACGTGATTGGACCAATCAATCATGGTGTTAGGACTAGGAGAGCAATAGCTGAAAATGCTAACTCTCTCTTTGGATGTTTTATCTCAAACATCGAACCAAAAACTATAGAAGAAGCATTAAGAGACCAAGACTGGATCTCAGCAATGCAAGAAGAGTTGGATCAGTTTGAGAGAAACAAAGTCTGGAAACTAGTTCCATTTGTAGAAGAAATATCTGTGATTGGAACTAAGTGGGTTTTCAGAAACAAGATGAATGAATCTGGTGAAATAACCAGAAACAAAGCAAGGTTGGTTGCCAAGGGATTCACCCAGACTGAAGGTTTAGATTTCAATGATTCATATGCACCAGTTGCCAGATTGGATGCAATAAGACTCTTTCTGGCCTTTGCAGCTCACAAAGACTTTAAAGTTTATCAGATGGATGTCAAGAGTGCATTCTTGAATGGTGAACTTGCTGAGGAAGTCTATGTTGAACAACCACCTGGCTTTGAAGTTTCCTCAGAAAGTAGAATGGTCTATAAGCTACAGAAAGCTCTTTATGGACTGAAACAGGCTCCAAGAGCATGGTATGACGCTTTGGCTAAATACCTTCTGGAAAGTGGTTTCAAGAAAGGTGAAGTTGATAAAACTTTATTTACTTTAAACCATGATGGGAAACTACTCTTAGTTCAAGTATATGTTGATGACATCATATTTGGATCTAAGGACAAGCAACTTTGTGATGAATTTGCAAATCTC
Source organism: Plantago major (assembly GCA_026545765.1). Classification (NCBI taxonomy): domain Eukaryota; kingdom Viridiplantae; phylum Streptophyta; class Magnoliopsida; order Lamiales; family Plantaginaceae; genus Plantago; species Plantago major. The sequence continues at coordinate 27,315,752 of CM048841.1, read as the reverse complement.
ATGAAAACTAAGTTCGAGATGAGCATGATGGGAGAATTGAACTATTTCCTAGGACTGCAAGTCAAGCAACTCAATGATGGAATATTCATTAGTCAGACAAAGTATGCAAGAGACATGCTCACAAAGTTCAATCTTAAGCCTTCTGAAAAGAATGCTAAGATACCTATGAGCATAGGAACCAAGATGACCTATACTGAATCAGATAAGAGTGTTGATGAACACAAGTATAGGAAATTGATAGGTTCACTACTCTACTTACTGCAAGCAGACCTGATATTCAATATGCAGTTGGAGTGTGTGCTATATTTCAAACAAATCCAATGCAATCACACTACAACATTGCTATGAAAATATTAAGGTATGTTAAAGGTACAGTAGATGTAGGTTTGTGGTATCCTAAAGAAAGTGGATTGAGTTTGGCTGGTTACTCAGATGCTGATTATGCTGGATCAATGCTTGATATAGGAAAAGTACCTCGGGAACTTGTCAGTTTCTGGGAACTAGACTTATCTCATGGTTTAACAAGAAACAAAACTCAATTGCAACTTCTACCACAGAGGCTGAATATATTGCTGCTGGTTGTTGTGCAACACAAATTTTGTGGATTCAACAACAACTCAGAGACTATGGACTCAATGAAGAGAAAACTCCCATTTTCTGTGATAACACAAGTGCTATTTCAATCACACAGAACCCCAAGTTCCATGCCAGAACAAAGCACATTGATGTTAGACACCACTTCATCAGAGACCATGTTGAGAAAGGCAATATAGAGATACTCAAGATTGGCACAGAAGACCAACTTGCAGATATCTTCACTAAGCCCTTACAAGAAAGCCGGTTCTTGACCTGAAGACATAATCTTGGATTAATGGAGTTGCCTAAGGACTGAAAAATTGTCCTGAATCTCTAAAGGCTGAATAAGTGAGTAGGCCTCTGAGAACAGGTTCTCAGAAAACCAAGTTGATAAGAAGTGATGCAAAGGTTTCTGAGTAGCAATACTCAGAAAGGCAAAACATTTCTGGAACGGGTATCCAGAAAGGCAAAGGTCGGTACACACTTAATAAGTAAATAAAACTAGAAACTTACTTACTGAGAGTGGGACAAATACATTCAAACGACTGAAGCTTCTGACACTTGAATTCAGAAAGCTATTTAGTCATAAAGAGAAATGGACACACAAAGCCCAAAAAGTATAAGTTCTGAAAGTCAAACATGTGCAATGTCTTGTATTTTTACCATTTTCATGATAAACAATATATAGATAAGGACTTGACACTCAGAATGATAAGCTCAAACGATTAAGTGTTCCTACTCTTTACTAAGTGACACAATGAATGTAGCATATTAAAAATCCATCAAGTCGGCAGATTACCATTTGTTGATTGATATCATTACAAGATATTCAATATAAGCCCTTGATGAATAAACGTTTGATCTCAACGGGTGAGATCAAAACAAAGCAAGTAATGTCTGTTGAGAAATGCAGACATGGCCCACTACGCATTTAATGAAGTACAAAGGACGTACCACGCCTATGCAGATGCAAAGACACGCATTCATATTCAGCTATACGTATGTTGTATCTATGTACATTTGTCTGCTATATATATAGGATTTGGGCAAAAGACAAACACTTTTACCAATTCCGAAATTTTCAAACTTGCATCAAAATAGCAAAATCTCTCAAGATTTCTGCAAAACCCTTCTGCAAAACTCAACTTCTTGTGCTTAGTCTTCTGAAAAGATAGACTAGGCTCGATTAATTGTGCAATATTCATCTGAAAAACACTCACTCTAAACTCTATATAAGAGATGGCACCCAAGAAGATGACCACCAAGAACCCTAAGGCAACATCCTCTGCTCCTGCTGAAAAGCAAGAAGGAAAGGAACTTAAGGTGTTGAATAAACGCCTTCTAGGAAAGTTTACCCCATCGGACTGGAACCCTAAACACAAAATGAATTGGGGAGCCTTTCTAGTAAAGAGATATGTACCAGCAGTTATATCTTCAAAACTAGAAAGAAAACTGATATTGGGAATGCTAAAGAATTCCCATATCTACAAGCTTCTATCTGCTGCACCCAGTGGACTATCAACACTGGATGTACTAGAGTTCTATAACAACTCCAAAATCTTCACAAAAGTTGTGAATGATGATGAAGAAAAATATATGCAGACTGAAGTCCAAGGATAAGAAATTGTTCTAGACTGCAAGACTTTCTGCAAGATATTCCGATTGAAAAATCGAGGAATATTTGAAGACATCAACATCAAGGACGCTTCCATGATTCAAGGCGTCAAAGAGCTATTTGAAGCAATCCAGTTAGAAAATGCAAAAGGTTGCCCAGGAGACTTTGAAGGCCATCAGAACTAGTCATCTCCAGAAACACTGGAGTACTTTAGCTCTTATTCTAGTCCATTGCTTTGATGGCAACAAAGGTGGAGTAGACCAGATAAACATGGGGAGATGGATGATGATGCATCTTCAGAACAAGAAGCATGAAGGGCAGGAAACCCACTTCAATTGGGGGAAGTACACCTTCAACAAATTCCTTGGACATATTGAGGAATTTGAGCCCAAAATCATCAATGGCCTTGCTGAGCCAAAGGCCAATATGCACTTTAGTCTCAGGATCTGTTACATTCTGGAAACAATGGGAATCACTCTCAGAGAGAGGCAGGAAATCCCAGTCACCAACTCCCGTTTCAGACACGCTTTTGAAGAAAAGGAGAAACTTGCTGCTGAGCGCTTTTCGAGAAGAAGAAGAAACTGCACAGCAAGGTGAGGAGGTCTCTGAGCAAGCCAAAGCTAAACCTCCAGTTGCCAAGAGAAAGAGGACTCATAGCAAAAGAGCCTCCAAGCCCCTAATCATACAAGAGGCACAACCTTCTGGAGACAAGGTCTCAGAAGATGTTGGACGCTCAGAAAGGCAAATCCAGAATCCCCCAAGAGTCCTAAACCAGAATGCTCCAGAACTCTCCACAGATGATTCAAATATCATAGATGGGTCTGCACCAACACAGAATAGTGATTCTGAGGATGATGAAGTACTTGCAAAAGTACTCAAAAGGTTCAAGTATGAGACCCATGGAGGAGCTTCAAGCTCAGCTCTTCAGAAAGACAAGAGCCCCTCTGCCCAGCAGGAAGAAGAAGGCCTGGGTGAGGAAGATAGAATGATGGAAGATGTTGCCATTGCTTCCACATTCACAATGCCAGCATTTAATATTGCTGAAGAAAACCCTGTTCTTGAACAGGTTCCTCAACCTTCTGAGAGAGCTCAACTCTCAGAAAGGGATCAAACTGAGATGGAAACTCAGAATGATACTGCAGAGGAGATCAATAATGAGCACAGAGAGACTGTGGATTCACCACAAGTTCAAGAGATCAATGATCAGCCTGACTCTATTCAGGTAACAAAGATAGTTTTGTATCTAACATGTCAACATAATTGTATGTTAACTTGTTACTCATAAGCTGTATTTGTTACAGGCCAACTTGGAGACACACTTTCAGGGGGAAGAAAACTTGTCCACCCCCTTGAATCAAGAAGAGGTTCCTCCGACCTCAGAACATCAAGAAGAGCATGTCCCACATGTAGTAAAAGTTATCTCTGAACAAGGAATAACTAACTAAAATTGCTCTTATGTTCTAATGTTCTTAATGTCTCTTCTTAGGCTCCAACTGAGGAAGTAGTGGTGGTGGAACCAACACCCCAAAACCTAGAGATTCCAGAAGCTGAAAAGCTTTATGAGGAAGTATTTACTGAGCCTTCTGCTGAGAAGGTAAATAATCAGTAATAATCTTCTTCAACGAATGCTCTGGAGAACCCACTACTAAAATCTCTTATGTTTGTTCTTACAGGCTCAGTCAGAAGAACAATTGGATGGAGAAACAGTTGTGTCATCTCCTCCAAAAGAAACTAAAACTTGCTACTGAGCTTCCTCACTTGGAAGTAAGTGAAGTCTCAGAAAGCACTTTTCCATCTATCTTTTCTATTAACAGTTTCTAAACATATTTGATTGTAATTCTCAGGTTCAAGCAGAAAGAAAGGTTGATGAGGATAAAACTTCTCCTCACATCAAAGTATCTAAGGCCTTTGTGCCCAAGCAAGTAAAAATCCAAGCAGATGAGCCTAGTGTTTCTACACAGGTATGCTCAGAAAGCTCACTTCTACACACAGATACTAACATAAATAGTTTGAACAAAACTAACTTGAACACTTTCTTTCAAGCTCAAAGTCTAGTGCCAGTTGATTTATTCAAGGCCTTCCAGAAGCACACCTTAAAGAAACATCTCAAGTGCTTCAGACAATGGCAGAAACTCAGAAAGGCTGACCTTTCTGAAGTAGCCAGAGTAATCGATGTCCCAGAAAAGAGAGCAATTGCCCTAAATCTGGAGGATTATATCCATGGATTGTTCCCTACAGAGTCCTACTCATTTGCCACTCTAATGCATGAAGACTTCATTCATGAAGTAGCACAAAGACTTATAGCAGATTTCAAGTCTGCGGATGCTCAAACCCAAGAGCAGATGGTTATCCATCCTGCCTTGCCCAGCAAGCTCACTACTTATCCTGCTGAACAAGAAGAAGTTAATGGGAGGATGATTACATTCCCAAATGTGATAAACCTGGTTTCAGAAGATGACGAGGAGATGGACGAAAATAATTATCAAGAACCTCCCTCTGAGCATCCAAACCAAGAAACAAAGAACAATAGTGATGATGATGACGATCAGAATGATGATCCCCAACCTGGACAAGGCGGGATTCAAAAAGCTAGCAAAGAGAGTGGTTAAAAGGCTACTCCCTCAATTGCTCAGAAAGCTCCATCATCATCACATCCCAAGTCTCATCAAGATACCCAACAAGCTGAACTTAATGATGCCATAGAAGAAATTTCAGCTGCTGAGTTTAGGATTGAACAACTCAGAAAGGTATTGGAAGAAGAAAAGAAAATAAACATTGAGACTCAAGCTCTTGTTGATGAAAAGGAAGCCAAAATCAAAAAGCTCGAAGAAGCTAATGCCAAAGAATTGGCACTCCTAGATGAGCAAAGAAATTTGAAGAATGCCATTGTTGTCACAGCTGCTAAAATAGATGCAATGGATGACAATTATGATGAAGAGCATGATGCTGCGACTGCATCAGAAAGACCTTCTACATCTTCTTAGAAGGCCAGCATACTTGATGGAAAGCAGAAGAAGATTGTCAATCTGCAAACAATCCAAGAAAAAGATTATGACAGTGATGTTGAAACCCACAACTTGATCACTGAAGCAGAAGATGAGAGACTTGTTACTCAGCACAAAAGAGTCCTACTTGCTCCTCATATATTCTCTGCACCAAGTAGTTCAAGAAGTGAAGAGCACCGTGCAAGGAACAATGTCTTTTTAGAACTCAGAAAGACACTAGTTGCCCAAGACACAGAAGTGCTAAAAACCGTCCCAGAAGAGATGAAGCCTTTGGCTGCTGCTTTACTCAACAGAGCAACCAGCATCGCTCTCTCTCAGCAAGACCTAGGGTTGGTCAGGGATGAGGATTGTAACAATGCTAATGCAGCGTTGAATGAAGCCAGCCATGCTGTCCTGCAAGCCAACGCCATCCTAAGGACGCTTGAAGAGCTCAACAGAAAGGAGCAGGAACTGGTTAGGCAGAACAACGAGCTGAAGAAAGAACTTCAAGAATTAGTCTGGGAGCACAACAATCTCCAGAAAAACTTTGAAACTCTCTCTGAAGCTTATGCTATCATGAGTCAGTCATTCATGACTAAGGGGGAAGAAGAGATGCCTCAGAAAGGCAGAGGAAGAAAAAGAAAACAATCAAATCCTCCCTCCTCAAGTCAACTTGTCATTAAAGACACCACTGGAGACACCCTTGCTGAAGAAGTTGTTCCAGATCAACCAGCCAGAAGGCTGAGAAGTATGGTCACTAGGGGAACCAAGTCCCTTAGAATCTCAGAAGAGAAGAAGACTTCTGAAGAAGAAGAAAAGGAAGAAGGAGAAGTAAGAGGCCAAGAAAGCTGCAAGTCTCCAATTTTGGACTACAATGATGATGAGGATGATTCTGATGAACATCCACTTCACAAGAAAAGGAGACAAGCAACTACTTCACAACCTCCTCTGGCAGCAAAGCCCTTAGCAGCCAGAACTTCTTCTGGAAATACCAAGTCAATACAAGGAACATCCACCAGCACAGCCCCAAGGCAGGAAGAAAGGGTTAGAGGATCTCCTGACAGAAGGCCACCAAATAGAAAAGCAAGAAGGGATTTCCAGTTTGGCAGAATAAACAATGAAACACATCAAGAAAGGCCAACTGATGCCCACATTGAGTATATGAAGACCAGTAATGAAGAATCTTCATATAGGTGCATTCTGAACAAGAGAGGGTATTGGATTCTGGAACTACAACATCTACTTGTCAATGATAAGTTTCCAACTCCCATCCTCAACCAGATCCTGAAATGGAGAGAAGGCAAGCCAGAATTGCTAAAACCTGAGCACCTTCATGCCTGGTTAAACATTGAAGTAGAAACGAGGAATGAAGCCAGAAAGATGGATCTTTCTTTTGCCTATCCTTACCCAAAACCTGATGATGTACACAAGGTAAGAAAACTGGATGGCAGCTACAGCAGGAAGAGCAAACTAGGTGTTTCAACCTATGAGTCATTCTATATGACATTGGATGAATACCTAGATGATATACACTATCTGGAAGAAATATACAAGTATTTCAACCTATCTCAGCTGCAAGTAGACCATGCACAGGTGCAGGAAAGTACTTACAGGTCAAACATTTTCTGCGGAAGAATCACAAGCTTGGTAAGAGTTACCATGAAATATGTGACTTATCCAGAAAGACAGAGCTCTCTGTCAGAAGGACTCTTTATGACTATGTCCAAGAATGCAGAAAAGTGGATGATCATGTCAACTGATCCAGAAAGGGTGCTGAAGAACTTGAGGTATCTGAACCCAAGTTGTGTTTCTGAAGACTTGAAGACTAGTAACATTAGAATACTCTCTTGGAGCTTGGACTCTCCTATGTTCTAATTTACTTAGTTTGTTTTATTACTTTTTGTAATCTTGCTGATTGTTTCTGAAATTCTCTATCTGTAAAAGTTGCATCTTACTCTGTAAACTGTACCTATCTGAAGATCATACTCTCAGATACATTTTAATAGATGACAACTTATCAGCAAAGATCACTTCTTGTGATTTGGTTGATGTTTACTTCCTACACTTAATTCAACTAAAATTGAATATCATTTGAAATGATTAAGTGGTGGATTGTTTTCTCTTCCAGGATTACAACTTTGTAATAGGACTTGAAAGATAGTCATGGATGACTGATCAAAAAGGGGGAAATTTGTTAGGAATATCTGTTAGTATTTTGATCACTCATCACATGTTCTTAGCCAGAAAGGTGATTAAGTGCTCTTGGTTCACTTGAACATTGTAAAAGAGGAAATCACTGAGTATGATTAGTCTAGTAAATCTTGTATTAGGATTATAGGTCTCTGAGTGTAATTTTGTATTTCAAGAAGACCATGAAGATCAATCCAAGCAATGGAGCTTTTCTGAAGATTGGAAGACTGAAGATTGCACAAGGTTTATGAAGACACAAAGGTTTAGTCTAACTCAGAAAGACTATGTCCTTAATCCTTTCTTAAGTACATTAACTTACTTTGGAAATATGATTCTGGACATATGACATCATGAGTATGGAGCATGCAACCATCAGAAAGGCTCATGTATCCGTTGAGACTAAAGGACAATGAACAGTACTATGCATTAAATGCATCGGCAGAAATGCTGCAAAAAGCAAGTCCTCTCTGAAACAAGAGATAGTGACTTCTGAGTACATAGTTCAAGATATAAACGGATATAATTTGATAGAGAGCACAACGGATACAAATCAAACGCCTCTCAAATTTATCTATATATATCACACACTTAGATGCTTGAAGAAAACACCTTAGAACGCTCTATCTTGCAAACTTACCATCAAGCAAAGTATTCTCTCAAGCACTCTACTACCCTTTCTGAAAGCTTTCTGTTGCTTGAAGAATCACTAGTAGTTCTAAGTTGTCCTGAACCTTAACAAGAGATTGTTATTCGTGAAAGAGTTGAACTATCAGATACCCTTTCTGAAGCTCATTCTCCAGAACGGACACCAATTACTTGGGTCAGTAAAGAGCAGACTGTCATCCACTGAACAAGTGTATTAAGTAGTCTTGTTCTATTAGGCTCTCTGAAAACATAACTGAAAAGTTATACGAGAAGCCTCTCTGACAAACCTTATAACCAACACCATCAAGGCGTGGAGTAGAGGAAGTACTTGATTTGGGAAATCAGGGAATAACTCCAAGGTTATCTGAGTAGAGGAAGTACTTAGCTCTAGGAGCTGGGGAATAACTCAGGGGGAACATTTGGTTGGGAACCATTTGTTTAGGAATCTTAGAATAGGATTATTGTAAGGTGAACTCAATTATCTGTTCTAGTGAATTCTAGGTCTCAGAAAGACCGAAGTGGATTAGTTGGAGGATTACGCCACCTCCAGATACCACTATACTTGCTGTGTTATTTACCTTTCTGTATTTACATTTCAGCAAAGCACACACACACACTTACTTATTGTTTCTGCACTTACCTATCTTAAAGTCTTCCGCGCTCTGAATTTAAGTATCAGAAACCCCCAGGTTTCTGAGAAACTGTGTTTATTGACAAAAGTTTTAAAAGACTATTCACCCCCCCCCCCCGCGCCCCCTCTGGTCTTTTACTTTGCCGTTATCTGGACCAACATTAGTGTTGGAGGATACTGCCATTGCCTCAACACTTAAAAGTTTGTCTCAAGCAGATCTGGATAGGCCCCATACAACATCACCTTCTTCATCCAGATCAGAATCACTACACCAACCACAACAACCAATAGTGGATGCTGTTGAGATGATACTTGAGTTACAGCATGAGATACCAGCATCTTTCCTTGCTGAAGAAAATCCTGTAAAAGAACAGGTTCCCAACTCAATGAGAGGGATCAAACTGAGGCATCTGCTCAGAATGATCAACCAGGGGAGGCAACTGAGTTGCACACTCAGGAAAGGTCTGAAGTACCTGAAACTTCAAACAAAGAAGCTAAAATGGAACAGCAAGACCAAAGCATAGAAGGGTTACAAGTTCCAGAGACCAATCAGCCTGACACTGCTCGGGTAGATGAATGGTTTAACTCTCTACTTGTGAAATTTTATGTTTATAAATCTTCTTACTTATAAAAATTTCTTTGTTACAGGCTGAATTAGAAACAAAAGAACAAGAGGAAGCTGCAAAGCTTGCCTCAGAGACTGAGAAGGAGGCTCCCATAGTCTCACCACTTAAGGAACCTGAGCATGTATTACAGGTGGAAAATAGTTTCTTAAGACATGACTTTTCAGATATCTTTTATACACACTTGACTAACTGTTTGTTTCTAATAGGCTCCAACTGAGAAGAAAAATGATGAGGCTAAGAAGCCTAACTAATCATAGAATCAACCAGAGACTCACAAAGTCTCTGAGGAACAAGTATCTGAGCCTTCTATTGAGAAGGTATATATCTCAGATATCTATATTCTTCACAATATTACTCTGATCATTTTTTTAAATACTTAACACTTTCTACTCATAGGATCAAACAGAAGTAGAAGTTGCTGGGGGGAATTGCCCACTCAATCCCCTCAACCAATGGAAATTGATGAGGCCACCAAACCTTCATCACCAGCGAGAATACCAGAAACTGTACAAGTTTTTGAGAGACAAGTATCTGAGCCTCCTACTGTGGAGGTAATTGACATCTCAGATATCAAATTGTCTAAGTGTTTCTCTCCTGATAAATTTCTAAGTGTTATGTTGTATTTTATTCTCAGGTTCAAAAAGAAAGACAGGATGCTGAGGATCAGACTTCCAAGTCTCTTCCTCACACCAAGATATCTGAGGCACCTGGAACCTCAGTAGTCCAACCTTCTGAGCCTGTTGCTGTTGCACAGGTAACACAGATACTTGACTACTCTAAAACCCAGATATCTTCTAAAAGTTTTGAAACTAACTCAAAACTATCTCTTTCAGGCTCAAGCTAGTGCCTTAGTGGTCCCTGAAGATTTGAACAAGGACCTACTTCCATTCTTCAAGGCTCATACTTTGCCAAAGCATATAAAGTGTTTCAATAATTGGCAGAAACTCAGATGCTCTGATCTGTTTGAGATCACAAGGGTCAATGACCACCCTACCAGAAGAGCAAGAGCATTTGAATTGGAGAATTATGTGCATGCAATGTTTCCAACTGAGCAATATGCATTTGCCACGTTGATGAATAAGAACTTCATAAAGGAAGTAGCACACAAGCTCATTGAAACCTTTGAAAAGCGGATGGTCGCACTGAATGGAGATGGCATTCAAGCCAATCTTGCCCAAGTCCTACAAAGGCATACCCTCTGAACAAGAGGAAGTAAATGGGCAATTGGTCACACTTCCTGAAGTGATCAATCTGGTTTCTGAAGATGAGGAGGAAACAGATGAGAATAATTTTGAAGAACCTCCTTCTGACCATCACAAGGATGATAATGACAAAAAGGATGATGATGATGCCCCTGCACCAGGGACAGGAGGGATTGCACAAGGAAACAATGCCTCAGTTGCTGAAAAGCACACTGGGAGGACTTCACAAAATTCCCCTCCTCCATCTCCTCAGAAGTCTACACATCCATATCCCCAACAAAAAGACTCTACTGAACAAATAGTTGAGCACTCTGAGGACAACACTCAGAAAATATTGGATGCACAAGCCAGAGTTGCTCAACTCAAACAACTATTGGAGGAAGAACAATAGCTAAATCTTCAACTGGAAGAGAAGATAGCTGAATCTAAAGCAAAGCTCCAAAAGATTGAAGATCAAACAATCAAGACAATGGAAGCTTAAGCTGAAATAAAAGAACTCGAGCTTGCCGTTCAGGAAATTGCTGAGGAATTAGATACTGAGCAAGTATCTGAAGACAAGCATGATGCTAAGGCTGCATTACCAAAAGATGTACCATCCTCCTCACTGAAAGGAAAGAAGCCCATCTCTGAGATGGTTGCTGGACTAGAAAACATTGATGAAAATGTCCAAGAGGATGAAGATCACTAGGCTGATGACTCAGATGATGAAGAAGACAAGGCATTGGCAGAACACCGCAATGAACACTTAGTGGTTTCTCATTTGAAAAGGAAGCTGATTGCTCCTGAAATCTTCAGCAAGCTGCCAAATGTCAACTCCAATGAATACTTGAACAAATATCAAGTTGTTGGTCCAGATAATGGCAAAGGGAAAAGACTAGGGGGGTGGGGTGAATAGGCTTTTACAACTTTTTTCGATAAACACAATTTCTCAGATATCTGTTAAGATATCTGATACTTAATTTTAGAGAGCTGAAGACTTTTCTGTGATAAGTGCACGTGCTCAGCAACATATGTGTAAATACTCAGCAAGGTAGATAAAGCAAGTAATAAGTTGCAGAAAGTAAATAACACTGATCTTTATATTGGTATTTGAAGGTGGCGTAATCCTTCAACTAATCCACTTCGGCCTTTCTCAGACCTAGAATCCACTAAGACAGATAATTGAGTTCACCTTACAAATATCTTCTCTCGATTCCTAAATACACTAGGTTCCCAACCAAGTGTTCCTCCTGAGTTATTCCCCGGTTTTCTCAGCCAAGTACTTCCTATACTCAGAAACCTTTGAGCTATTCCTTAGTTTCCCAAACTAAGTACTTCCTATACTCAGTAACCTTGGAGTTATTCCTTAGTTTCCCAAACTAAGTACTTCCTGTACTCCACGCCGTTTAAGGTGTTGGTTAAGGTAGTTTGTCAGGTTTGGTAGATTAATAAATTCTACAGTTATGTAATACTACCTTTTTGAACAAGAGTCACTTAACACACTTCACAATGTGTGGTGATATGTTCTTCACTGACCCAAGTCTATGATAAATGTTATAGAGAATGAATCTCAGATACTTGATCTTTTGATTCAACTCCTTCACAAATAGCAATGCTTATTAAGGATCAGGACAATTAGAACTTTCGTGCTACTTAGAATTCAAGAGCTTAGCCGCAACTGTAAGCTAAAGAGTAAGTAGGCAGAAGGCTTATATGCTTGAGAGAAAGATACCACTAGTTGTATTATCAGAGAAGCTTGGTATTTTCAGTGAGTTCAGTGTAAGTTCAAGGTGTTCAATGTGTATTTCAAGCATTCTAAGTGATGATATTTATAGTTGAAAATCATGTCGTTTGAATAGTATCCGTTAGGCTTAATGAAATTCAAACTATTGATATCTGAAAATAGTACTGCATAAGACGTTGTCTCTTTTCCGAGATTTCCTCTTTTGTTCAAATGTCTCTGTCTGCGCATTTATTGCATTGTACTATTTTTGTCCTGCAGTGCCAATGGAACTATGCACCCTTTCTGAAGCATTGCATGTCCCTTTCCAGAGACCTTCTCATCTCCAGATACTTGTTGAAACATTGTTTCCCAGAGACATAGTTTTTATCCAGGGTATCTGAGTGTAGATATCTATGGGCACTTTTCCTCGTTCAGAAACCTTGTGTTCTCAGATATCTTTTTGCAAAACTTGGTTATTGAAAAACACTTGTTTATTCAAGATATCTGGACATAGGTATCTGATGACCTTTGTCTTCAGCAATCTTGTGCAGTCTTCAAAACATCAGAAATGGTTGAACTCTCCTGCTGGATGCCTTCTCCTTGGTCTTCTTCGAAGATATAAAAATTACATTCAGAGACCTAACATCCTATACAAGATTTGCTAGACTAACATACTTAGTGATTTTCCTCTTTTACAGTGTTCAAGTGAACCTAACCACCTTTCTGAGCTAAGATAAGTCGTTAGGTTGCTGATCAAAATCTAAACATATATTCCTAACAAATTTCCCCCTTTTTGATCAATCAACGATGACTATCTTTAAAACCTATTACAACTTGGAAGAGGGAACAATCTAACACTTAATCATTTCTTATGATCTTTCCAATTTATTTTAATTAAGTGCAGAAAGTAAACATCAACCAAATCACAAGGTGTGATCTTTGCTGACAAGTTATCTTTTTATAGATTGATATCTGAGAATAGGTTCATCAGATATGTTACAAGTAAAGTTTACCGATAACTTTTACAATGATAAAACAGTAAATTACAATCAGCAAGATACAAAATACATAGTTAAATAGGACAACACGAGTAACCAAGCTCCAAGTAGACATTCTAAGAAACTAGTCTTCAAGTCTTCAAAACTTCAAGTCTTCAATCAGCAGATCTATGGATCAATTAGCTACTTCCCTATCCCCAAACCTTTTGATAGGTTTTGGTGGGATTCTTCTTGGCAAATTGTTTGACACACAGATACTTTCCCCATTTCCAGGCATGCTCAATTCTGATATCTGATAGCTTGAAGTATTCATATATGATCTTCAGATATCTGATATCACCCTTGTATTGATCTTCAGTCATGTAGAAAGACTCATAGGGTTCCACAGCAAGTCTTGCTCTTGTGCCTGTTCCAGTGATGTTAGGAATTCTGTGCACATCATCTGGCTTTTTCATGGCTTCTATTCTCTTGATTACTTCAAAATCCAACCAGGCTTTGATGTGGTTGGTATTAATCAAGTCTGGCTTGTCTTTTTCTCCATGCCATGAGCTGTTAATGGATTGGTTCTGGAAATTTTTCATTCACTGGTAAGTGCTTGAGTTCCAGAATCCAGTAGCCATTCTTCTGATTAATGCATCTGTAGACAGAGGAGTCATTGTTGGTCTTCACATACTCAATCTTGGCTTCTTCAGGCCTGAGTGGTAGTTGATGTTTTCTTTGTTCAGCTCTCAGCTTGTTCCTCCTTTGTCTTGAATTCTCCCTTGGGGTATTGCTTGAAGAAACACCCTGGATTGACTTGGTATTTCCAGGGGGTTCTTTAGCTGCTAAAGGCTTTGCAGCTATGGGCTCAGATAGGCTATCAACTTTTCTTCTTTTTCTGTGAAGAGGAGCTTCATCTTTATCCTCATCTTCATCATCATCTTCCAGAGATATCGTGTTATGTGATTTGCAGCCTTCTTTATTGCCCTGGGATTTGATTTGGCCTTCTTCTTCTTCTTCATCATCTTCTTCTTCTTCTTCTTCTTCTTCTTCTTCTTCTTCTTCTTCTTCTTCTTCTTCTTCTTCTTCAGAAGACTCATCAATCCCTATCCCTTGTCTTCTCCTTGGAGCCTAGGTACCCCTTGGAGGTTTCTGTGTCCTGGCCCTTGTTGCCATTCGTTTTTCAGGAAGTTGCTGAGTGGTGGCCACTATCCGTAGAGCAGTCTGACTAGAGGAGGGCGCGTTTATTCTGAGAGGTGGTTGTTCAGATTTTCTTTTGTTTTCTCTTCCTCTTCCTCTCTGAGCACCTTGAAATCCTTCCCCCATAGTCATTGTTGACCGACTAAGAATCACAAAGGATTCTGAAAGGGAGTCAAAGTTGCCTTGCAGATAGTTGTAAGCAGCAACCAACTTTTCCAGATTAGCCTTAAGCTCCTGATTTTGTTTGATAAGACCTATTTCCTTATCAGTGAGCTCTGGCAGTGGGCCTTGAATAGCATCTGCTTTTCCAACAGCATAGCTAGCCTCTTCAAAGGCTTTTGCAGCCAAGTTTTGGTCATCATCCCTAACCATGCCTAGGTCTTTCTGAGCAACGACCAGACTGGTTGTTCTCTGAGTGATGAGCTCAGTGAATGTCTTCATTTCTGCAGGGACTGATGCAATGGTGGCTTTATCTTGAGAAGACAACTCCTTTTCAATTTAGCCAATACTTGATATCTGTTCAAGTATTCATTGGAGTTGACATTTGGCAGCTTGCTGAAGATTTCAGGAGCAATCAGCTTCCTTTTCAAATGAGAAACCGCTAAGTGTTCATTGCAGTGTTCTGCCAATGCCTTGTCTTCTTCATCATCTGAGTCATCAGCCCAGTGATCTTCATCCTCTTGGACTTCTTCATCAAGGTTTCTGAAGGCGGCAACCATCTCAGATATGGGTTTCTTGCCTTTTGAGGATGGTTTCTTTGGTGAAGATGCAGCCTTAGCATCATGCTTTTCTTCAGATATTTGTTCAGCATCTAGCTCCTTAGCAATATAATAAACAACATCCCGGAGCACTTTAATCTCAAAGTAAGCTTGCGTTTCTTTGCGCGTTTGTTCTTCAAGTTTATCTAGCCTTACTCTGGATTCAACTATCTTTTGTTCTAGTTGAAGATGTAGTTGTTGTTCTTCCTCCAACATTTGTTTGAGTTGAGCAACTCTGGCTTGTGCATCCAATATTTTCTGAGTGTTGTCCTCAGAGTGCTCAACTACTTGTTCAATAGAGTCTTTTTGTTGGGGGAGATGGATGGGTAGATTTCTGAGGAGATGGAGGAGGGGATTTTTGTGATGTCCTCTCAGTGTACTTTTCAGCAACTGAGGCATTGCTTCCTTGTGCAATCCCTCCTGTCCCTGGTGCAGGGGCATCATCATCATCCTTCTTATCATCCACATCCTTGTGATGGTCAGAAGGAGGTTTTTCATAGTCATTCTCATCAGTCTCCTTCTCTTTGTTGAGGGTGTAACTCCCCAACTACTTAGATTTATTTCAACTCCACGAATGGGTGCCAAGGTAAGAAGCTCCTTGCTAGGTAAGGATCAAGGCGTAAGAACCAGCGACCAACTACTTCGATAAGGACCTGCACACTTGAGTGGGGCGGTTAGTGCCCGGTTTGCTAAGTGTCAAACCGGGATGAGACTTTACTCGAGAGTGACTAAAGATCAACTCTGTATAATATTCGGGATTGAGGTCGTGATGTGACTTGTGTGTAGTGACTTACTTGTGGGGATGTGTGCTTTATTTATAGGCTATCATCAAAATGGAAGGCCTTGCTAGGATTGCGCCAAGTGTAAGGCTACGAATGAGCCACCAATGCTAATATGAGGCCCATAGCCCAATAATGAAGCTTTAGCCCATGCCATCTTGGGCTTTAGGGGTAATTTGGTAATTATTGGGAGAGTTCTTGAGGATGTGACTAGTTCTGCCGAGTTCCCAGGTTCGGAAAGATGGGTCCGGACGATTGGTTCGGACCACATTTGGTTGTCAGCTGAGGAAGTTCTCCTGCCTGTCCAACTCTTCCGATTCGGAGCTCCTGGGTTCGGACACCTCACTCTTTGGTGCCCATTTGCTTGTTTGCTTTATGAGATGGTCATGCTGGATCCGAGTTGACATCTGTATCGGAGTCCTTGGGTCGGAGAGGGTACTGACTTAGCATTATACTCCTTTCCCAGAGAGGCTCGGGCCAAGGTGGGTCGGACCTACGGTTCCGGGTCGGGCCTTGTAGGTCCAAATCCTTTGTTCCTTTCTTTTAGGGTGGGTCGGACCATGGATGGTCTGCCCGGATCAGACCATTGGCTCGAACTAAAGTGTCTCGGATCCATTGGATGACTTAGGGCGCCTTAGGATTTGTTCCTAGGTCCTTTATGACGGATTGGACATATTTTCGTATCAACATATGTCCCCCTAGTTTCCAAGTATCTTAGTAGAAGATAGTTGTGGAACTACTGCTTTGCGAAGCTGTTTTGAGGAAAAAATCCGTTCTTCAGTCCAATCCGTTTCGATCTTGTTGAAAAAAGGTGTATTCCGTACTTCGTGTGGCCATTGACTTAGTCTCTCTCCCCCCCCACCCCTTTTTCTTTTTCTAAAACATCGTTGCCATCCGAGGGGCTGGGTCCGAAGGGCAACGAAGTGAAGAAAAAAAGAAAAAAGGGTATTTGTAATGGAGACTAAGTTTAGGTTTCGAACATCGGTAGTGTACCTTTGATGGGCTACGGTGGCGGACCGTAGGTGCGTGTCCCGTCCGAACCAACCTCTGTGGTCAAGGAAAGGTCCGAAGGATAATCGCTCGAGTATACGAGGTTCCCTGTGGGCAAATTATGTTGGGCTGATAAGCCGCTAGGCATCCGAGAAGATAATAATCCGGAGCTCTCGTGCTGTCTGCTGCCCGAGAGTGGGATAGTTGTTGTATTCGTCTATCCGTGAGATAAATTTGTTGTACCAATTCGTCATTTCACTTGGTATAATTGTACTATACCGTTGGATGGTTTTTGATCTACGGTGGAGATTAAATCCGAAAAATTGCGACGGTTGGAGTTCCCAATATGGCCCTCTATAAATAGAGGGGTTGGCCGGTTCATTTCTCACCGTTTAGAGAGAGAATTTTTGCATTCTAAGTATATCCGAAGCAACTACCAGCAATCCGAAGCGAGCAACGAGCGGTTCGAAGCGCGTGATCCTGTGCAAAGTCAAGTCACTTCTATCTAATCATCCGAGTCCAAGTAAGTTTACTTGTCTCATCTTATGATTAAATTATCTCTGTTGTCTTTCATCTTCAAGTTACTCGGATGCATGCTTATGATGTGTAGTATAGTTGATAATCAATACGTACTTGATGTTGACTAACCCCGAATAAGCGTAGTACTGGCTCCAAACTAACTTCGTCGAGTAAAGCCGCTAGTTTTGGCCTTGAACTGACCACTTTTAATATACATAAACGACCTCTCGGACTACCATCTTAAAGCTTACGAAATTGCTTTCTCCTTTCCCTAGGATGTCCGAGAGTGATAGCGAAAACCGATCCGAGGCTGAGGGATATGACTCCGAGGCGATATCTTTAACCGATAGCTCCGAGGAGATTGAGATCATAGATGGCGACGAAGTACTGGAGGTGGAACAAGCGCCCCATCCGAGCCGGGAAGAGCCCGAGGTAAGTTCCTTACTTCGGTTAGTTGTTCCGGATCCAGGTCCTCCGAGGCGTCAGGATTACCTGCGAGTGTCCCATGTGCAGGTTATTGTAGCGGCTCAAGAAACAAGTTCGCGAGTTGCAGGAACTCGTCGCCCGGGTCGGGCTGTCCAAGAATCCGAACTTCCGGTAGAGATCCGATCTTTAATTCGCAACCTTGGTTATAATTTTAGGAGTAATCCTAATCGAGTCCCGTTCGTTCCGGATCCGCAGGCGCCAATCATCGAGGAAGTTCATGATACCTCAGAAGCACCTCCCAATTTGAGCATCTTCGAAGAGGGTGAGGAGGATCGTGTGCATGTCGCTGCGCCTCTTCGGACTGTCGTAGAGTTAGCGTCCTCATCCGAGGAAGGCGAGGCAGAGGAAGGTGTGCGGGGCCAAGATTCTGGTTCCGAAGAGGAAGAAGGTGTAGAGCCATCCGCTCATATGCTCCGTGTGGAATCTGCTGGGCAAGCAGGGCCGAGTCGGCAGGTGGCTGGGGAAGAGCGTCCGGAGAGGCTGAGGAAGGGTGAGGACGTATTCCAAGTAAAGTTCCCTTGGTCTAAAGACGAGGTCACTCACCCCGATCCGGAGGGCGAGTTGAATGAAGATGGTACTTTGCCTACTTGTGCCTCAACCATCCGAGCCGATGAAGTGGATGAGCTCCGGAGGAGATATGAGATCCCGGAATGTGTGGAGATTCTCATCCCAGACGAATGTCATGCGTTCTACAATCCGCCTCCGGGATACATGTCTGTCTATGAGATAAGTCTCCATTGCGGTTGGCGCCTGCCCGTATCGTCCAAGTTTTTGGAGATTTAGAACAGCATGGGTTTGAGTCCGCACCAGATCATTCCCAATTCCCTCGGAAATCTGATGTGCTTCGGGGTCTTATGTAAATATAAAGGCATCCCGGTCACATTCGATAATTTTCGCAAGTTATTCAATATAAGTGTAAGTAATAGGAACACATGGTTCTACACGTTCGTATGTCGCCAGGCGTACACGTTTTTTGTTGATCCCCTGTCCTCGTTGGGAATCCAATGGTTCAAGAGGTACATTTTTGTCCGTCCGGCTCTGAAGGCCGGGCAATCCAAAGCGGAGAGGCCCAAGTGGCATTTTGAGAAAAAGTTCTTCCGGGGCAAGCTGCCAGATTGGAAGCCACCGGCACGGAACATCCCCTTGTGGATGCAAGCACTCCATCGGAGTCAAGAGCCGGAAAAGTACTTCTTCCGAGGGCTGATATGTCAGCCTCTGCCTGACTTGGCCGGCTTGTCCGAGCTAAGTTTTTGTGATAACATGGAGGATTTGAGTAAGTGGTTTCCCTCTACCCCTGGTTGGTTGTCCGATTCGGTTGTCTGTTTGTCGACTATATGATTACCTTTTGTAGATTCTTTTGTATTTTGCAACTCATTGTGATTCGGATGTGCAGCTTTTTGGTTCGAGTATACGATGTCGACCATGCGGGAGTTGAAGCGTCAACAAAATGCTGCGCAGCGGAAGGAGTTGGCAAAGGGTTCCCGGACCCAAATTATCAAGACTTCCACCGTACTCCCGATGGATGAACCAAGAAATGTTGCCGTGTTCCGAGTGGAGGAATCTCGGAGATCTGCTGCGGGCGAAGAGGCCCAAACTATCCCTACTCCGGACAAGGGTAAGGTGGTCGGATATAAGGGCTCGAAGAAGCCTCCAAGATCCGTGTCCCGAGATCCTCCCGCAAGCGGATCGAGCGCTGCGGCTGCAAAAAAGCGCCCCTCCGAAGGTCAGAATCCCCCCGCTAAAAAAGGCAAGGGGAAGATGAGCGAGGCGCCCGAGCCGGATTCGGATGCTGAAGTTGCTCGTCTGGTTGCTGCCCCGGAGGTGGTGCGGATTTCAGAGTTAGTTGCCGCTCAACGCAAGGTTAGTAAGTGTTTTGGTTATTTTATCATCTTCCTGTGATTCGGAGATATCTAAACATTTGTGATATCTGTTATTTTTAGCTTGCTGCTGCCGTGGAGGCATGCTCCTTGGTAGCTGCTCGGAGGGCTACCCTAGAGGAGGATTTGGCCAAGGCTGAGGCTGCCCGGGCGATTGAAGCGTCTCGGTTGAACAGCACTTCGGAGCGCCTAAAGAAGGCCATAGCTGCTAAACAGGAGGCCGAGTCAGAGACGGCCAAGATGAAAAGTGCCATTCGATCTTTGGAGACCGACTTGAAGGTGCTCCAAGATAGTTTGGACGGGTTCGTGGGTGTCTCTCGGAGTTTCAAAGATAAAATGCTGAAGGAGCTTAAGGGGGTCTGGACAAGGGCTGCCCAAGATTTCCTTGATTCGGACTCCTACAAGTTTTTGTTCGAGTCGAAATATGACGAGGCCCGTCAAGATGGGTTTGATGCAGCTGTGGACCAGTGCCGGAGGAAGGGTTGGATACCGGCTGACTGCGACTTGGAGGCTGAGGGAGTGTCCGCCTTTAAGAATGGAGATGGCTCGGACTTTGCTCCGGAGGGTGTCTTGGACGAAGACCTGCTTAAGTGTGAATTTGTGGAGTTGGTCTGCGACGAGTCGGAGGGCAAGAAGTACAACCATGGCGGTCCGTATCTCCGATCCTTCGTCCCTCAGGTGCTTATGTCCAGTGTTTTCGTTCCTTTGGAGGATCACTTGGAACACAACCGAGACTGGCTGACTCTGCCTGGGCCTGTCCATAGTTTTGCTCGCGACCTAGTCTTGATGGAGGAGTGTCCGGCCTTCCTGAAAGAGGTTGAGGCTCGGAGAGAACGGAGGTTAGCCCAAGCAGCCCAACAGCAAGGTCAAGCACCTCCGGAGAAGGATACGGGGGGTCCCTCTCGGTCTCAACCTAGTTTGTCCGAGCAGCGAAGGTAGTGAAAGAGGGTATGTGGTTTTTTTTTTTTTTGTAGTGCCCTCAAAAAAAAAAATTGTTTTTTTTATTTTTTTTTTTTTGTTTTTTATATATTTTGTGTTGTGAATTTTGTTGGTTGGTTGGTGTTTCGTAACTATTTTTTTTTTTTTTTTTTTGTTGTTTTTTTTGTTGTTTTTTTTTTTTTTTTTTTTTTTTTTTTTTTTTTTTAACTCATCAACTCTCATCTCTCTTCGGATAGTGGGTCGGACCTTTTTAGTTAGACAATCACCATTGTACCCATCATCGATCCGACAAATAAGCCGGATCACGAACGGTTCGAAGCCACATTTTAGAGTGGCACGGCTTGCGACAAAGAGAATTTCCTTGTATCGTGATAAGTGGCGATTCGGATGTTGACTTGGTGTGTCTTCCCGAGTCATGCAGACTTGTGAAAGTGTGAGAAGATGATCAGCATTAAGAATAGGGTGACTCTATACGAATCACAGTTGCTTCGGGTGTTGTCATGTCAGCCCCGAGCTTGATACATCCGAGTGAGTAACTTAGTCGATTTGCCCGACCTTATGGATGGATTATTGGGTTGGGTTAATAGAAGTTGAAGAGGCAGGCCCATGTTCGGCCCAAGCCCATTTTCGGCGAATATGGGACACGTGTCCGCTTCTGATTGGTCCTCTCTTTCTATATATACCCCTGCTTTGTACGGCTTTTCATTAGGACATTTCTCCCTTTTATAGTAACCAAAGGTCCGGAGCTCGAGTCCGAGCGGCTGGTGAGCGTGTTTATACCTTCACTCTTGCGCGTGATCTTGTCCCAAGGGTTTCTCCGATGCTTCGGATGTCTACCCGGGCTGGTTCACGGTGAGAGTTTTGGAAATTAAATTGCTCGGAAAGTCGGCCTCGGATCTTCGAGGATACGGTCCGTGCCGAGTGAGACTTGAAATCTTTGCCAGTCAATTCCAATGATCGTCAGGCGAATCTTCTTTCTCCGGGGTTGTGGTCTATATCCACGACTTTTAGCCCCGGAGAGGTAGATTAGTTGGATGGTTCGGGGAGCTTCAAATAGTTGTTTTTGAACCTCAATGTATCCGAGGCATGCTGCTCTGGGTATGTGCCCGGGAGGCGACAAGTTGGCATAATTGGTTTGGTAGAATCCCTTCCAGTATTTCGTGGTTCGGTCGTAAAAAACCGCCCGAGATGTTGGAAGGCTTTCTACCAATCCTGTTGTGTCTAGTTGTCCGTTTCTCGGATCGAGGGAGCTCCGGATGTATCCTTTTTGGTAACTCGTTTGTCTTACACCTATGGTCTTTCGTCCGAGCACCTCGGTTTTGTTGGTGGCTGCGTTCCAGAGTTGAAGGCTCGAGGGAGCGACTTACAATTCTGGGACGGAGTTCCTGACAATGCCGGTCTTGTTGGGACTCGGATCAACGGGAGCCTCCGGAGTGACTTGGGTTAATCCGACTATCCGGGTTGGCCGCCTTCCAAATACTCTGAATCTGGGATGTATTTATAGTATTTCATAAGCGGCGATCCGGATTGTTATAGTGCTTCTTGCTTGCTTCGGAGCTCTCTGTCGTTCAGAAGTGATGAAGTATCCTTTCTGGAAGCATCGAATGGCCTCAGTTATCTCATCCGACTGCTGTTAGTTTTTAGATCGTCCGAAGGGGGCTTCGAGATCTGTCAGTAAGCAATCAAAGTTGGGATGGTGGAATTCCCTCTTCCTTCGGCGCCTACGAATCTGATGAATAGTGCTCGGACGGGTTTGGTTGATGACCGGGTTAGTTAAAGCTTATTGTAGAAGTAGAAAAGAGATAGAATAGGAGCTTTTTTTTGTAAGCTCGATTAGGGCTCTTCGGACCCTGACTTTGTAATTCTGTACTCCTGTTTTAATAAAAGCATTTTTGCCTTTGCCAAGGTCGGGACTGTTTGATTGTGTTAATCCGATCCGGATCAGTGTATGATCTGGTTTCGGATCGAGTAGTTAAATTTCTTCATAGCCTGTTCGAATCATACGATCCGAAGGACATGATTATTAACAATGTTTATGAAATCACAGTTGTATTGATTTGCGGAAATCGGATTACAACTTGAGGGCTTCGAGGCCTTTTTCAAAAAACAAACACAAAAAACAGTTCGACAAGATAGAGGAAGGTGACAGTCGTTGCCATGCTTCTCTAAGTGTAAAACTTTTGGAGATTCTTGGCATTCCAAGTTCTCTTCAAGGCCCGCCCTTGTTCATCTTCTAGTTCAAAGCTTCCATTAACTCTTGCCCCAGTAACTTTGTACGGTCCTTCCCACTTGGGCTTAAGTTTCCCCACATGACTTAGTATATCGGCTCTTCTGAGGACTAAGTCTCCAACTTGTATGTCCTTGGGAAAGACACGTTTATTGTAGGCTCGAGTGGTCATGGCTTGGTACCGAAGGATGTTGGCCAATGCCTTATCGCGCTTGTCTTCAAGGAGCTCAAGGTCATAGATCCTTGCGAGCTCATTATCAACTGGGTTGTATTGCTGGACTCTCTGGGTTGCCACCACCGTCTTCGAAGGGATGACCGCCTCGGATCCATAGACCAAGGAGAAAGTTGTTTCTTGTGTGGCGATTGGTACGCTCGTTCGATGCGCCCACAGGACCGCGTCGAGATCATCCGCCCAACTGTCTTGGGAGGTTCTCAACCTTTTCTCCAAAATTTTGACTATGGTCTTGTTGGTGGCTTCCACCTGACCATTGGCTTGGGGGTGGCCAACAGAAGTGAAGCGTTGTTATATTTTGAAGGACTGAAGCCACTCCTTCAGTCTTGACCCAGAAAATTGTGCTCCATTGTCTGAAACTAGCACTCGTGGGAGACCAAACCTGCAGATGATGTTCTTCCAGATGAATGTCCGAACCCTGCTTTCTGTGATGGTTGACACTACTTCAGCTTCGACCCACTTAGTGAAGTACTCCACTGCCACTATCAAGAACTTCTTTTGATGTGTTCCTCGCGGAAAGGGACCAACTATGTCTATGCCCCATTGATCAAATGGGCATGCTATGATTGACGGAATCATAGGGTTGGTCGGGCGGTGTGGTATGTTGGCATAGTATTGGCAGTTTTCACGGTAGGCGATGTTGGCATCCATGTCAATAGTTGGCCAATAGTATCCTTGCCTTATGATCTTTTTGCCAAAGTTCTTCCTCGAATGACTTCCACAACTTCCAGTGGATTTCTTTCATCACGATTTCGCCTCCCGAGGATCTAGGCACCTCGGTGAGTTCCAACTTAGGATCTTTTGTAGAGATCTTCTTCCAGAATAAAGTATCTGTTAGCTCGACATTGAATCTTCCTGGCCTCTCTAGGATCCATAGGTAAAGTGCCATCCTTGAGGTAACGGAATATATCAGTCATCCAATTTCTTTCTGTGCTCAAAAGAAGCACTTGTCCGTTGGGGTTTGCCAGGGAGGATTCCACGCGGGTCATTAGGATGACACTTCTCGTGTCCAAAGCTCCTAAAATGGCGTACTTGGAGAGGGCATCGGCTTTTTCATTCCATTCTCTGTGAAATTGGTCAAGAGTAAACTCTTCAAAGTGCTTAACCTCTTTCTTGAGGAGCTCCAAGTATTTGATCATGTTAGGTCCTTTAGTGGTAAAGGACCCGGAGAACTGGATTATGCAGTTTGTAGTGTGTAGGCTTTGATCCTTTTTACCTGAAGGGCTTTCGCCATTCTTAGGCCGGTGATAAGTGCTTCATATTCGGCCTCGTTGTTTATCACTTTAAAATTGAGGGTGATGGCGTACTCTAGCTTGGCTCCTTCAGGACTTTCAAGTAAAATTCCTATTCCTCCCAACCGTCCGGTTGATGATCCGTCCACTTGTAATGTCCAACATTCTGTGTTTCTTTCCTTACCTCCCGAAGTGGGAGCAAGTGCTTTCTCAACCTCCTGCTTCTTGTCGGAAGATGCAGTTGTCGAGGTATTGAGTTCTTCTTCCAAGAGAAACATGTGCCTTACTCTCAGTGAATCATCCATAGGTTGGTGATACTTAGTCATAAGCTGGATGCTACCTCTTTGTGTCTCTTCTGCTTCTTTCTCTTCCCTTGATTCCTTGATTTGGGCTATCAAGGACATGACTAGCCTTTTCCTGGGAGTTTTCGTTCCCTCCTTCTGCTTTCTCTGGATAGTCTACCAGGAAGTCGGCCAAAACTTGTGCTTTCTTGGTAGATGGGGCTTGATACCCAATATCATATTCACTTAGCTCAATAGCCCATTTGGACAGGCGTCCTGACTGATCCGGTTTGTCCAAGACATGCTTGAGTGGCTCATTTGTAAGGACCACAATCCGATGCGACTTGAAGTAAGGCTTGATTGCCGTGCGATCAAACCGGTCTGAAGGCCGACTTCTCAATCTTGACATATCGGCCTCAGAGCCTACAAGAGCTTTGCTCAAATAGTAAATTGGTAAATCTTTGGTTGTCTTGTATCCGTGCAGATCTGAACTCATTGCTTCATCGATTGGTGGCCAAATAGAGGTAAAGAGTTTCAGCCTCCATGGGTTTAGACAAAAGGGGCGGTGAGAGGAGATACTTTTTCAAGTTTTCCAGGGCCTCTTCACACTCCTTTGTCCACTCGAACTTATTTCCTTTTCGTAAGATCTTAAAGAAGGGAAGGTTCTTCTCAGCGGATTTTGAGATAAAACGGCTCAATGCCATCACCTTTCCTAGAAGCTTCTGAACTTCATTAACAGTCTTGGGCTGTGGTAGGTCCATGATTACCTTTATTTTCTATGGGTTAGCACTGATGCCTCTTTCTGTGACCATGTAGCCAAGGAATTTTCCTCCTTTCACCCCGAAAGTGCACTTTTCAGTGTTCAGCTTCATTCCGTATTTCCGGAGAATAGAAAAGCAATTGTTGAGGTGTTCTATGTGTTCCTCTTCAGTCTTGCTTTTCACCAGCATGTCATCCACATAGACTTCCATGGTTTTTCCCAATTCTTCCTTGAACATCTTATTTACCAGCCGTTGTAAGTAGCTCCTGCATTCTTGAGGCCAAAGGGCATGACCTTGAAGCAATAGACTCCTCCGGCCGCAAAGAATGCCGTTTTCTTGATGTCTTCTTGAGCCATCCTAATTTGGTAGAAGCCTTGATATGCATCCATGAAGCTTAGAAGTGCACATCCTGCAGTGGAATCAACCAGCTGGTCTATGCGTGGCAATGGATAGGGATCCTTTGGACAAAATTTGTTGAGCCTAGTGAAGTCATTGCACATTCTCCACTTTCCGGGAGCTTTTTCGACGAGGACCATGTTGCAGACCCAATCGGAGTATCTAACTTCTTCGATATGACCTGCTTTCATCAACTTGTCAACCTCCCCTGCTATGATAGCATCCTCAACTGGTCCAAAGTCTTTCCTCTTTTGCCGGATGTGCTTGACCGTAGGATCCATGTTCAGGCGGTGAACTGCGATCCTTGGGTCTATCCCCTTGAGATCATCTGTGCTCCAAGCAAAGATGTCGCAATTGTCACGGAGGCAAGCGATGAGCTTCAGCTCTACTTCCGTACTCATCTCCGTTCCAATCCGAGTTGTTCTTTCCGAATTTCCTTCGACCAGTTGGACCTCTTTCAAGGCTTCAAGGGATTCTATTCTAGCTGTCTTGGGGAACTTTTCTCTGAGCGACCCAATACCGATTTCTTCCTTTGGTGGCGTTAGAGTAATGGAAGAATGGTCATGAGAGCCCTTAGTGACCGAAAGGACAGGTACTGTGGCCCCCCTGGTTGACATGATATAGCACTCCCAGGCTTCTCTAACGTTGCCCATTTCTTCCCCGACGCCGTTCGGGGTTGGAAACTTCACCCTGTTGTGTAGGGGAGAAGCAATTGCTCTGAATTGGTTAAGTCCCAGGCCCAAGATCACGTTATAGTCAAAGGTGCTATCTACTACCACAAAGAGGATAGTCTTGGTCACTCTTGTCGGAAAAGTGCCCATGGAGACTTGTAGTGGTATACTTCCAATGGGGCGTACTACAGACCCTCCAAAACCTACCAACGAAGTGTATACTCGTCCATATTGTATTTGCCCCAGGTGCATTTGCTCCACGGTCCTTTTGGATATGACATTGGAGGAGCTTCCTGTGTCGATTAGTACCTTGTTGACCTTGTAAGTGGCAATCACTAGAGAAACAACCAAAGGGACATCGGGGTCCTTGAGATCTCCCTCGCGGGGCGTTGGTGGGGGATCTCGCTATCAAAGGTAATTGCATTTGTGCCTTTCAGGGCTGGTGGACCGTAAGCTCTGTCGTTGTTTCTCAAGTGTTGCGCGGTCCTTTCCCTTGCATTTCTGCTATCTCCCCCTGTTGGTCCTCCTGCAATGGCGTTGATAATTCCACTGTAGGGGAGGTTCTCCATTTCTGTATCTTCGCGGTACCCTTGATATCTTTGGGCATGCCGAGGTGGGATTTCCGCTGGAGGTGGTGGTAAAGATCCTGTCGGAGGTTCAGAATCATGCTCCTCTCTTCTCTGCTCATTCTTTCTATGCCTGGAGGGTTCTTCTTCACCTGTTGGTTCTTTCAACTTCCCACTTCTCACTAGTCTTTCGATTTCTGTCTTCAACTTGGATGCAATCCTCAGTCGGGTGACCTTTCTGCTTGTGGAACCTACAGTAGTCTTTAGAAAATTTACTCGTTTAGGCCATTGTATATCTAAGTCCTTCTCAACAATAGAAGCCAAGATGTCTGATCTAGGTGGAGTTCTTTCTCTATGGAATTCTTTTCTGTCCCTGAGATCTCTTTTTTGCTCGAACATCCCCTGACGAGGAGGAAGTTCCTGTCGTACTTGTTCTTTCCCCTTCTTTATCCCTGCCCTTATCGGGACATTTCTTCGGTAATCTTCTCCATACAAGACTCCTTCGCAGATATCTTCCAGATACTTTTCAGTGGTGATTTCTTCGTTGGAAAGCTTCCTTCTAAGCTCATCATTGTAAGTGTTAGCATATAGGTGTCGGACCCGCTCTTTGATGCTATGAGGCTCTACCTGTCGTACTTCAGCGTTGAAGCGGTCAAGGAAGGTTCTCAGGTCCTCATGCTCTTTCTGGATTATGCCTGCCAGGTGCTCAACTGACCTCTTCCTTCTCTTTGCTTTCTCAAACCTTTTCAAGAAAAGGGAGGCGACGTCCGCATAAGATTTGATGGAACCATTAGGTAGTGAGGTCTACCAATCCATTGCTTCTCCAAAGAGTGTGGTGGAAAAGTTGAGAGCTTTCATGTTGTCGTTGAGTCCATTGCTTTCCATCTTACTTTCGTATCTAGTAAGATGCCCTACAGGGCAAGTATCTCCATAGTAATGCTCAAGGTTTGGGATAACACAATCGGGGCGCTTTCTTTCTCTTCTGATCTCGTCACACAGAGGGTTGGGAGTTTTAACTACCACCTTCTCATGTGCTTTGACCATCTTGCTCAAGGTGGCAATTTGTGTTTCCAGGGCCTTCTGTTGGAGGTAGATCTGCTCATTGTCGGTTTTCACCGATTAGGGTTGATAGCTACATCGGAGGAAGATCAGCGATTAGAACTATCGGGGTGCTTTCCGCCATTTGATCTCTAGGCGCTTGTTGTTGAGCTCCTCGCCGACTGGTTCCCACTTCGTCTACTCGTGGCACTTCTGGACTTCTCCCTCGTTGTTCATGAGAAGCAGCGGCTCTTCTATTGAGAAGATGTCTCAGTTCTTCTGGTTGAGCTTGTTCCCCCAGCCTTTGTTGAATAGGACGGTGCTCATTTCTTGATTGAGCGGGTTCAGCTTGCCTCGGGATCGGTGTAGGCGGGGTGGGCTGAGGAGGCTGGAGGTTGTTTGATCCAAAGCATCCTTGAATAGTGGTGAGTAAGAGGCCAAACTGATTCTCATTCATCCCGAACTCACTAGGACGAATGATCTGACCATTCGGGAGGGTAAAGTTTCTTCCTGGAGGAGGACCATGTGTTCCTGACGGAGGAATCTGTCCTTCGTCCCCAAGTGTCTGGATCCTTACTGGTGGATTGGCGGCTCTCTCCTCGCCAGTAGAAAGACTAGCGGTATGGCCATCACTTGGATCATCTATTACTTCTCTTGTTGAAATTCTTGCTACCCCACCTCTTCTAGTGAGAGGTCTTCCCCTTTGTCTTGGAGCAGGCGTACCAATGGCAGTGGCGTTGGTTCTTGCGGACCTTCTTGTTCTTGCCATTACTGAAGAGAACGGGACTTTTTGTAAAGTTTCCCACATACGGCGCCAAAATGTTGAGGGTGTAACTCCCAAACTACTTAGATTTATTTCAACTCCACTAATGGGTGCCAAGGTAAGAAGCTCCTTGCTAGGTAAGGATCAAGGCGTAAGAACCAGCGACCAACTACTTCGGTAAGGACCTGCACACTTGAGTGGGGGGGGGGGGGGTTAGTGCCCGGTTTGCTAAGTGTCAAACCGGGATGAGACTTTACTCGAGAGTGACTAAAGATCAACTCTGTATAATATTCGGGATTGAGGTCGTGATGTGACTTGTGTGTAGTGACTTACTTGTGGGGATGTGTGCCTTATTTATAGGCTATCATCAAACTGGAAGGCCTTGCTAGGATTGCGCCAAGTGTAAGGCTACGATTGAGCCACCAATGCTAATATGAGGCCCATTGCCCAATAATGAAGCTTTAGCCCATGCCATCTTGGGCTTTAGGGGTAATTTGGTCATTATTGGGAGAGTTCTTGAGGATGTGACTAGTTCTGCCGAGTTCCCAGGTTCGGAGAGATGGGTCCGGACGATTGGTTCAGACCACATTTGGTTGTCAGCTGAGGAAGTTCTCCTACCTGTCCAACTCTTCCGATTCGGAGCTCCTGGGTTCGGACACCTCACTCTTTGGTGCCCATTTGCTTGGTTGCTTTATGAGATGGTCATGCTGGATCCGAGTTGACATCCGTATCGGAGTCCTTGGGTCGGAGAGGGTACTGACTTAGCATTATGCTCCTTTCCCAGAGAGGCTCGGGCCAAGGTGGGTCGGACCTACGGTTCCGGGTCGGGCCTTGTAGGTCCAAATCCTTTGTTCCTTTCTTTTAGGGTGGGTCGGACCATGGATGGTCTGCCCGGATCGGACCATTGGCTCGGACTAAAGTGTCTCGGATCCATTGGATGACTTAGGGCGCCTTAGGATTTGTTCCTAGGTCCTTTATGACGGATTGGACATATTTTCGTATCAACACTCTTCTTCATCTTCAGAGACCAGATTTATCACTTCTGGAATAGTGATCATTTGCCCATTTACTTCCTCTTGCTCAGAGGGTATGATTTGTAGAGACTTGGGCAAGATTGGCTTGAATGCCATCTCCATTCTGGTCTGACCATCTGCCTTCTCAAAAGCTTCTATGAGCTTGTGTGCAGCTTCTTTGACGAAGTCCTTATGCATCAGAGTAGCAAAAGAGTACGCTCTGTTGGGAACATAGCATGGACATAATTCTCCAAGTCAAAAGCTCTGACTCTTCTCAATTGGTGATCAGTCACCTTTGTTAATACAGTCAGATCTGAGTTTCTAAGCTTTTGCCACTTTCTGAAACACTTGAGATGTTTCTTGAGAGTGTGGTCTATGAAGAATGGAAGCAGGTCTTCTGTTGAGAATGCAGAGACCTTTGGCACACTTGTTTGAGCCTGAAAGAAAGAGTTTTGAGTTAGATTCAAAACTTGTGTAGATATTTGAGTACTAGTATAGTTATGCTTCTGAGTTACCTGAATGAGTACATCAGGCTCAGAGACTTGTACTACTAAGGCAGGGGGTGCCTTAGATATCTTGTTGTGAGGTGGAGACTTGGGAGTCTGGTCCTCATCAACCTTTCTTTCTGCTTGAACCTGAGAATTAAAATTATCATAATACTTAGGAAATTGTCATGAAAGAATTTATGCAATTAAGCTTCAATGATCTCTGAGTTTTCCACTTACTTCCTCAACAGGAGGCTCATAATCATTTTTCTCAGAAACTTTCTCAGTTTCTGGTGTTCTTTCTGGTGATGTTGCCTTGGGGGCTTCATCAATTTCCATAGGTGCAGGGGATGTCGCAACTCTTTCCCCTTGCACTTCTACTTCTGAATGAGCCTGTAAGTAGAAAGTATTGAGTATTTAGAGAAGAATTTATATTAACCCATAATGAAGAATGTTTATCACTGATTTTTATATACCTTCACACTAGAAGGCTCAATGACATTTTCTTCAGAAACCTTGACGGTTTCTGGGTCCTTTTCTGGCATTTCTGCCTTATCTTCTTCTTTCTCAGTTGGAGCCTATTAGAAACATCCACTTAATTAGTTAAATGTATTAACATATAACTGAAAAGTAATATCTTAAGGAACTCCTTATCACCTGTAGCACAGGCTCAGATTCCTCACGAGGTGAGGTTGTGGTAGCCTCTTTCTCAGTCTCTGAGGCAAGCTTTCCAGCTTCCTCTTATTCTTGTGTTTCTAATTCAGCCTGTAACAAAGAAATTTTAATAACTAACAAGATTTAAGCATAAGTTATCACAAGTAAAGAGTTAAACCATTCAGCTACCTGAGCTTTGTCAGGCTGACTGGTCTCTGGAACATGTGAAGTTTCCATGCATTGGTCTTGTTGTTCTTGGACCATTTCTTTGGAAGTTTGAGGTACTTCAGACCTATCTTGAGTGTGCAACTCAGTTGCCTCCCCTGGTTGATCATTCTGAGCAGATGCCTCAGTTGATCCCTCTCATTGAGTTGGGGAACCTGCTCATTTGCAGGATTTTCTTCAGTAGTCAGGAGTGCTGGTATGTCAAACTGCAATTCATTCACCATGGCTTCATTATCATCTGGTTAATCATGTGAATTGGATGAATTAAAGTGCGGCTCATCCTGATCCTTTTGTGACAGTTTGTATAGTGTGGAGGCAATGTCAGAATCCTCCATCACTATATCACCACTTCTCAAAGCTTCTTTTACCAGCTTTAGTGTGCCTTGTCCAGAGTCTTTGGACTTAGGTACTATCTCAACAACCTCTGTACTAAGTGCTTCTTCAGCAACTTTAGTAATGGGTGCTTTCTCAGCAACCTTTGAAGTAGGTGCTTGTTCAGCAACTTGTGGTGTAGGTTCTTCTTCAGATACCTCTATTCTTTCAGCATCCTTAGACTTGTTGCTTCTTCAGCAACCTTTACCCCTTTTGATTTCTGTAGGACTTGAGAGATGACCAATTCATCATCATCAGAGCTCTCATCAACATTAGGAACAGATTGATCCATAATCCCTGCGGTTTCTGCAGATAGTGCTTGATGCCTGCCACTACTCTCATTTTTACCAATGAGTTCATCAGCAAGGCTTTTCTTAGTAGCATTGATGAGTTCATCAGCAGTTGTATCTTTTGCAGCATTGATGAGTTCATCTGCTGTGACCTTAGCAGCATTGATGAGTTCATCAGTTGTGGTCTTAGCAGCATTGATGAGTTCATCTTCATTTATGAGTTCATCAATAGTGGCGGCAGATATCTGAGAGTCGACATCCACAATGGGTATGCCTTCTGATTTGCCAGCAGACTTCTTTCGTGAAGTTCTGGGCTTTTTGGTCGCAACAGAACCTTCAGATACCTCATCAGTCTTTCGTTTCTTGGAACCTTTCTGAGATGCAGAAACCTTTTTCATCATATCTGTATACTCATATTTGTAGAGTAGGTTACTATTGGCAATGTCTGCCGTCTCTCTGAGTTCAATGCCAAGGCACTCTAGTAAGTAGCAAATCTTCAGTCCATAGCTTACTGTGGCTTTTGGCTCAGCAAGGCCCTTAACGATTTTAGGCTCAAAGCCTTGTATCTTCTTCACAAATTTCATGAAGGCGTACTTCCCCCAATTAAAAGGGTTTTCCAGCCTCTTGTTTTGTTGATTTAACAAGAACATCATCATCCAGCGTTCTTGGCTTATCTGGTCAGCACCTCCTTATAGAACATCAAAGCATCTGTGAAGGATACATGCCAACACATCCCAGTGGACCAACAAATGTCTGGTCCTTATGTCAGTAAGCTTAAAGTCGATGGCTATGTTTGGCTTGTCAAGATCACACACATCACTGTAGAGCTTTTTGACACCCTCAAGGAGATCTTCATCCTTGGTGTCAATTTCAAAATCCTTTCCAAGATTTTGAAGTTCAAACAGCTCACAGAAAGATGTTTCGTCCAACAGGATTTCCTTGTCTCAGTGCCTTCAGAGACTTTGGAAATAATCGTGGAGTTGTTGTAAAACTCCAGGACATCCAGTGAAGAAACTCCACTGGGAAGAGCAGATAGAAAGCCCTTGATTTGTGCCTTTTCAAGCATATCAAGTACCAACTTTCTATCAGCTTGGTTTTCAATTGCAGCAACGAGGTATTCCTCAATCATGGCACCACCCCAAATCATCCTGTGATTTGAAGTCCAATGATCAGAATTGAACTCTCCAATCAACCGATTATGCATTATAACCGACCTTTGGTGCTTGCTTTTCAGTAGTACCAGATGTAGTAGCTTGGGATTTCTGGGTAAGAGCACGTTTTGGAGCCATCTCTTTTAATAGTGAAGTTTTTGAAAATCGAGAAGAGATTAAGGTAGGAGATTAGTGATTCTTTGCAGAAAAACTAAGAGAAGAACAGAGATTTGCAGAAAACTTTGAAAGGTTTTTGCTATTTCTGTGTAAGTGTGAATGTTGGATTAGGTGAAAGTGATTTCTTTTGCTAAAATCATATATATATATATATATATATATATATATATATATATATATATATATATATATATATATATATATCTCGCATCTTACTCTCAACAGACATATACATACACATTGATTTTGTGCATATGTCTGTGTGAAAATGCAGATCGGCGACGTGTGTGTTTTTTACATCCACTATTTTCTTTGAATTGATCTAAATGCATTAAGATCAAATGCCCATTTCATCAAGGGTCACGATTGCTTCTTCAGTAATGATCACAATCAGTAATTGTCATTGTGCCCAATTAATGAATTTTGGCGTAAGGCTTTCTGAATCACATCTCTTTTCTGTGACTAGGGGACAATCTTTGGACTTATGTAGTCAGTTCATAGATTGTGTGTAACTTAACATAAAAATGGAAAGATACAAAACACCAGAGATGTAGTTGACTGAATATAGTTGTACCACATTTCTCTTGTGTTCCCCCTCACTAAGTGATCTAGATATCTGAGTACCTGTCTCAGAAATCTTCAAATAGCCATTTTATCCTTTAACCTTTGATATCTGAGTACCTGTCTCAGATATCTTTTTGCTATGTGTTTCGCCTTTTGTCTTTGATATTCTGGATTCATGTTCCAGATATCTTATCTCTTCTTTTTCCTTTCTCAATCATACTGAGTTCCTGTATCAGAGATTAGAACTTTTAAGTTCCTTTGGTAGCTCCATTAACCCAAGACTATGTCTCAAGGTTAAGAACCTGCTTTCTTGCAAAGGCTTTGTAAAGATATCTGCAAGTTGGTCTTCAGTACCAATCTTGAGTATCTCTATATTGCCTTTTTCAACATGGTCTCTAATGAAGTGGTGTCTAACATCAATGTGCTTTGTTCTTGCATGAAACTTAGGATTCTAAGTTATGGCAATAGCACTTGTGTTATAACAGAAAATCGGTGTTTTCTCTTCATTGATCTCATAATCTCTGAGTTGTTGTTGTATGCACAATATCTGTGAAGCACAACACCCAGCAGCAATATATTCAGCCTCCGTGGTAGATGTGACAATTGAGTTTTGTTTCTTACTGAACCATGACATAAATCTGGCACCAAGAAATTGACAAGTTCCTGAGGTGCTTTTTCTATCAAGCAATGATCCAGCATAGTCAGCATCAGAATAGCCAACTAAACTCAATCCACTGTCTTTTGGATACCACAATCCAACTTCTCTGATTACCCTTTACATACCTTAATATTTTCATAGCAATGTTGTAGTGTGATTGCATTGGATTTATGCGAAATCTAGCACACACTCAAGCGCATATTGAATATCGAGTCTACTTGCGGTGAGATCTGATGAGACCCAATCAATTTCCTATACTTGTGTTCTTCAACACTCTTGTCAGTTTCAGTATAGATCATTTTGGTTCCAATGCTCATAGGTATCTTAGCATTCTTTTCAGAAGGCTTTAGATTAAACTTATTGAGCATATCTTTTGCATACTTTGTTTGACTAATGAATATTCCATCATTAAGTTGCTTGACTTGAAATCCTAGGAAGTAGTTTAATTCTCCCATCATGCTCATCTCAAAATTTACTTTTCATGAGCTCAGCAAAGTCTTCACAAAGTTGCTTGTCTTTAGATCCAAATATAATGTCATCAACATATACTTGAACTAAAAGTAGTTTCCCTTCATGGTTCAAAGTAAAGAATGTTTTATCAACATCTCCTTTCTTGAAGCCACTTTCCAACAAGTATTTGGCTAAAGTATCATACCATGCTCTCAGAGCTATTTAGATCCATCTGAGCTTTACGAGCTTATAAACCATTCTACTTTCTGTGGAAACCTCAAAGCCTGGTTGTTGTTCAACATAGATTTCTTCAGCAAGTTCACCATTTAGGAATGCACTTTTAACATCCATCTGATAAACTATAAAATCATTATGAGCTACAAAGGCTAGAAATAGTCTAATTGCGTCCAATCTTGCAACTGGAGCATATGACTCATCAAAATCTAGTCCTTACATGCAGGTGAATCCCTTGGCAACCAACCTTGCTTTGTTTTTGGTTATTTCACCAGACTCATTCATTTTATTTCTGAAAACCCACTTGGTTCCAATTACAGATATTCCGTCAACAAATGGAACCAGTTTCCAGACTTTGTTTCTCTCAAATTGATCCAACTCTTCTTGCATTGCAGAGATCCAATCTTGATCCTTCAATGCTTCTTCTATAGTTTTAGATTCAATATTAGAGATGTAACATCCATAAAGAGAGTCAGCAATTGCTCTCCTAGTTCTAACTCCTTGGTCTAAAGGACCGATCACATCCTTTGCAGGATGATTTCTTATCCATTTCATAATGGGTTTTGAACTAGTAGGATCAATATCATTTTGATCTAAATGTGAATCAATATGATCTTGATAGGATACTTGTGCAGTATCTGAGATATTTGGCACATGGGAAATTCCATGGATATCTGACACTTTTTCAGTGTTAGAGATATCAGAAATTTGATTTTCAGCAATCTCATTCTCAGAAACCTCTTCATGATGAAGATTCTCAGTAACCTGTTCCATTTCTGGAATTCTCATAGGAAATTCTTCATCATGTCTTAGAGTCATCTGGTTGTTACTAAGCAATGGTTGCTTTTCATCATCAGATTCATCCTCTAAGTGAATGATAGAGTTTTCTTTTGAGGATTCTTCTTCAGAATCTTTAATCATTAGTTCTTTGAACCTATCTGAGAGTTCTTCATTCAAGAATACTTTCTTGTTTCCTTCGTAGAAGACAACATGAACAGATTCTTCAGTCTTTTGCGTTCTCTTGTTGTAGATTACATGAGCTTTCTTTGTTCAGAGAATAACAAAGAAATACTCCATCTGCTTTTGGTTGAAATGTTCTTAAGTATTCTTTTCCATTGTTAAGAACAAAACATCTGCAACCAAACACCATCAGATGTTTGATACTAGGGTGTCTACCAATCAAAAGTTCGTAAGGAGTTTTGTCATGGTGTTTGTTAATCAAACATCTATTTTGAGTGTAGCAGGCTGTGTTAACAGCTTCAACCCAATAGATTTCACTTATTTCAGTGTCAGCAAGCATTGTTCTTGCTGCTTCTTTTAGGGTCCTATTCTTCCTTTCAGCAACACCATTTTGTTGTGGTGTCCTTAATGAAGATAGTTGATGTTGTATACCTTTACAGGTACAAAACTCTTTTATGTACTGGTTCACAAACTCAGTACCATGATGCATTACGATTCTGAGATACCTTGTCATTTTTCATGACTTCAAGCTTATTCAGCAAGTTGGGTATCTCAACCCATGCATCTGATTTATGTTTGAGAAATACAACCCAAGTGAATCTTGAGTAATCATCAACAACAACCAGACCATACTTCTTTCCTGCATAGCTAGTTAAAGAGGATTCAAAAAGATCCATATGTAACATTTGCAGTGGCCTCTCACTGGAGTGTCTAGTTTTAGACTTAAAAGATATTTTGGATTGTTTTCCCATTCGGCAAGCTGAGCATATACCATCTTTTCGATATACCATTTTGGGTAAACCAACCACCAATTCTTTCTTGGCTAGCTTGTTCAGAGTTTTGAAGTTCAAGTGACTCATTCTTTTATGCCATAGCCATTTTTCTTCAGTGTGGCCAGATTGAC
Organism: Plantago major; assembly: GCA_026545765.1. Taxonomy (NCBI): domain Eukaryota; kingdom Viridiplantae; phylum Streptophyta; class Magnoliopsida; order Lamiales; family Plantaginaceae; genus Plantago; species Plantago major. The sequence goes on along the minus strand of CM048841.1, from coordinate 27,278,752 downwards.
TCACCATGAGACATTCTTCAGTTGTGGCAGATGCCCAGTCAGCAACATAAAGGTTTCCTTTTCGCCTAGCAACCAAGACTGTCTGCTTTGACTCATTGTCAATTACTTTGCATAGTTTTGACTTGATCTTGACAGTGTACCCTTTGTCTACCAATTGACTCATGCTTAGGAGATTATATTTCAATCCCTTTACATGTAGTACTTCAGAGATTGTAAGAGCTCCAAACTTCAGATTGCCAAAACCTATGGTTGGATTTTCATCTCCTCCAGCAAATCTAATAATTGGTCCTTTATCTCATTTTCTGTAGTTAATCAGATTTGCTTTGTCTCCTGTCATGTGCTTCCCACATCCACTATCAAAATGCCACTTCAGGTTCTTCCTAAGAGTCTTCTGCACAAAACAGGAAACAAGGAGTTAGGCTCTCATTCCAACAATGGAACCTTCTGGACTAAAGAATCTCCCTGTAGGAATCCATTTCTGAATGAACTTCCTTGGGATATTCTTTTGTCTTGATGGAACATAAGGAGGAATTTTAGGTAAATGATTGGTTTCATTATCATTTAAATCTATTTTCCTTCTTGGTCTGTTCCTTGGTGCTCCTCGTGGTGCTTTCAGATACTTGTCAGATTGCTGAGTCTGCTTTTCAGCAAACTTAGCTTTCCTTGCCAGATTTCTTCTAGCCCTGGCATTCAGAGTGGTCGTAACCTGTTCTTTCTTCCATTTCTGATGATTGCTATGCGCAATCCTGGCTTTCATCCATCGTTCTTGCTCTTGTTTATACTCACGAGCGAGTTGTTTCCTGATGGGTTTATAGCCAATGCCATTTTGCACACAGTGTTTGTCTGAGTTCTCTTCTCAGCAGCTTTGCTAGTCTCTGGAACGTCTTTCTTTCCAGAAAACATGATGTTGGAAAATTTTCCTGCTCCTGCAATTTTTTCTTTCTGAGAGACATATCACTGTGTGTGATTACACTTTTCAGTGTTATGTTTCTTTAGAGAAACATTCCCAACAGTTTTCTTTTGGACTTGTTTTACCCACAAATGTTTGGTTGCGACTGCCTTTCCTTTGTCAACAACCTTAGCTTTCTGACCAATGCTGTAGGTTATTTGAGAACCATTTTGCTGAGCACTAACAAATGTTATTCTTTCGTCATTCTTATTCAGAGTAGTAGAGCTATTTGTTTGTGTGTCCAGCCCAAGTCCTCCCTTTTCTGAAGGATCTCTTAAATAAGAGTGTACTTCAGTAAGAGTGTCACAAGCTTTGGCATAGGATTGAAAAGGTAGTTCTTTCTTCTTGAGTTCCTCATTTTCAGAAAGAAGATCATTATTTTCCTTTTGGAGTATATCCATTGCCTT